>JABWTJ010000606.1:105675-449780 GCA_016801875.1 Solanum sitiens
ACTCGATTGTCAACAGATGGTTAGAACTAGAGCAACGACTGCACCAACACCGGCAAGACAAGAAACGTCTGAGCCAGCCACTGGGGCTGTAGCTCGGAGAGGAACAGTGGCGAGAGGCCGTGGAAGAGGTCGTGGGAGGACGTCCTCTAGAGAAAGAGGACAAGCACCTAGCCCACCTGGTACTAGGGCGGTGACTCCTCCACCGACGGAGGAAATGGTAAGAGAGGGTGAGGAAGGGGAGAATGAACAAGCACAGAATGAGGAATTGCCACCCCAACCTACCCCAGAGATGATCAATCAGGTTCTTGCTTATCTTAGCGGGTTATCTGATCAGGGTCAGACACCTCCAGTGTTTTTTGCACCAGCACCTCAGGTTCCGGAGGTACAACATGCGGCCACTATGGCTCCACGCATGGATACTTCATTGGAAATAGGCACGTTTCCTCGTCTGACTACAGGGCCTATAATGACAAGTGATCAGCATGAACTTTTCAGTAAGTTCTTGAAATTGAAACCTCCAGTCTTCAAGGGTGCTGAATCTTAGGATGCTTACGATTTTCTGGTTGACTGTCATGAGCTACTACACAGGATGGGTATAGTAGAACGGTTTGGTGTTGAGTTCGTGAGTTATCAGTTTCAAGGGAACGCCAAATGTGGTGGCGGTCACATGTTGAGTGTCAACCAACAGAGGCACCACCTATGACTTGGGCATCATTCTCTAGTTTGTTTATGGAGAAGTATATTCCCCGGACTTTGAGGGATAGGAAAAGGGATAAGTTCTTGAGCCTAGAGCAAGGTAGGATGTCGGTTACTGCATATGAGGCTAAGTTTCGTGCATTATCCAGGTATGCCACCCAACTTTGTTTCAGTCCACAAGAACGGATTCGCCGTTTTGTGACTTGGCGGGACTTGCACTCGAAGTCCGTTGCTGGTTCCCAAGCAAACCCTTGGCCTGACTTACTTAACTCAGCGGAATGCTAAACTCATCTTGATTTAGCAATAAAGCATGCTCAATCAAATACTTTATATAATATATGGCCAAAAATGACATTAAAGTATCAATAAGTAAAATAACTCCAAACTGAAATACTAGCTGTCTACGAAGCCTCTAAACTGACTGAAGGGGCATGTTGGGACAGAACCTACAACATCCTAAAAGCAAACTACTAATGTAATTGAAATGGATGTCCTCTGGAATGAAAGAAGGCTCACTACGGACTCTAGAGCTAAATCTAGATCAACAAAGCGCCACGTGTTGTTCTTGGTTACCTGCATCTACATAATAAAATGATGCAGGCCAACTAGCATCAGTACATTGAATGTAAGAGTATGCGAGTTGGAATGCTAAGTACAACAATACAACTTGAAATGGTGTAAGGATAAACTTACCTTGGCTCTGCTAAACTCATAAGATGACAACTCAATATAAAACAAAAAAAATGACATATGCAATTTATGTATATGTAAAACTAACAAAACAGTGTAACTCTTAGTTTATATAACAATAACAAAACTCTTTTAAAACTTCTTTAGTTTCCTTTTAACTTAAATGCAAAATATTTATCAACCTTTATGGAATACTTAGTTCCCCTTTTTTCAATTTAGAGAATTGAACTCAACTCCTGCCCTTTTCTTAACTTAAAACTTTATCTCTTAGGGAATACTTAGTTCCCCTTACCTTTTGATAAATGAACTCGACCTTTACTCATTTCCTTAACTCGAACTTGAGCATTAAAAATGAAGTTAAATCGTTTTAGTAAGACTCTATGAAATTTGAAAAAAACATTATTGTTACTCACTTGATAACGTTAGACTTGACTTCTTACTTTCTTGACTTTAATCCTAACCTTCCTTGGATTTGCATTATGGATTCAAGGATCATGATCTCATATTTATGGATGAATTCATGATATTTAGATGTACTTTAGAGTGTTCAAAGCAACTAGGAATGAAGCGTACATCCCTTAGGAACTAGTACGGAAAGATAGAGAGAAAACAAGGGTTGTAGGGGGTCGTGGCGCGCTGAGAGGAGCGCGGCGCCTGGTCCTTTCTGACAAACTCTGGTCTGTGGCGCTCTGAGAGGCGTGCCTCTCCAGGGCCTGTCAGACAGAGCCTGCCTTGAGGCGCTCGGGTAGTGCCCCAAGGGTTGTCTGACGGGACTTTCAAATTTCTTCTTCAGTTTTCATCTCTAAACCTTTCCAAACTCCTATGGATTCCATTACAAACACTTAGGATCCCTAATAAACTCGTTACCCAATAGTTTAGACCCGAAAACAATTCGGCAATAATAACTCAAACTACTAGAGATCAAGTACACTTCAACTAACAAGATTTCACAATATTTCATCAAGAATTCCATGTTCATCATTCACTAATTCAAACTTTACTGAAATGAAACAATTTGGGTGAGGGTGAATAATCCAACACTGAATGATTCCACATACCTGATAGGGATCACCGCCGATAAAATCCACACAACAAAATCTTGGCGTTCTTGCGTCTTCTTCTCCCTCCTCTTTTCTTCTTTCTTTAAAAGCCCTAGCTTATTCTCTAAGTGCGTAAACTGAATGGTATCAGTTTAGACACCAACATATTACCCAAAAAAACGAAATTAATGATTGACTTAGGAAAAGACTAAAACACCCTTAACATATTCGGATTTTCAACTTTCCCTGCTCAACAGTCCAACTTCCGAAAGTCATATCTCCATCATACGACCTCAGAAATTTGAAAACTTGACATCGTTAAAAATATCATCTGAAGAGCTTTCCATCCATATAAATAACTCACCCAAACTCTTCCTGAGCTGGGATTTATGGCCTTTGAAAATGACCAAAACTTACTTTTGAAATCTGGAAAATTTCCAAATTTCCTTACTTATTTCCAAATTTGATTCTTCCTATTTTTCTTAGCTTAACCTTAGATAATTCAAGACAAGAGATGTAACAAAACCATAATCTCCTAAGGTTAGATTAAAGTAGCATTTGCGGGATGCTCTTCATGGTATCTTGACTTAGTATTACTCATGTTAGAGTTGGATTGAGGAAGCATATACTCTCCTAAGGGTAGCTTGAACTAGTATCATGGGATTTGATGCATGGTAGTTAGGATGGGACATTTGTATCCTTCCTTGAATATCTTGGACTTTCATGATAGTATGCCCTACATTATAGCTTGCCTTAGCATAATGTAGTCATGCTAGCTACATTATTATCTTTGTCTAGCCTAGTAGGGTGCTATTTTGAGAAATAAAATCCATTCATGTCTTGTGACTTTGCTTGTACTAAGTACACAAGTACCATAAATGACTAATGACAAATAGTAAGAAGGGACTAGTCCCCAACTAGAGAGCATTAATGATAGCCTAAAGGGGTACTTACTGTGGATAGTAGTATGAGATGCTATCCATACATTTCACAAATATGACTTGAGGCTACTTATGAAATTTTCTATTATGTGATGTATTCTTAGCTTGGATTGTTGGTATAGTTTCCCTTCATGATACGATTGACTTAAGATGGCAATTCATTTTCTATACATAGTAGGTCAAGAATGAAACCTATGAGTAGTAAGTATGAATAAAGTGACTTCAAAGATATGCTTAATATATGTGGTAGTATGGGATGCAATTCATGCAATGGACAAGTGTTCCTTGAGGTTGTTTAGGAGTATAGTGCTCTTACGACATGAAAACCTAGGTTTTGACTATGAATGTGAACTATGCCCAAGAATGACCAAAAAGAGGTACTTAGCTTGGATTGTATTACGGGATACTATTCTTGCCTTGTACAAGTATGCTTTGAGGTGTCTTATGAAGTAGTTATCTTGTATTATGAAAGGCTAAAGGTTAATGTATGTAAATTCGAAAGTCGAAGCAAAAAACATGTCATAAAAATGATGTATCTCCTATTCTCATTTACTAATGTATTATGTTGACTTATGATTATATGATGCTTATGTTGGAGATTATGCTATGATTATGTTATTATCTCTTATGCTTATGTCTTATGTTGACTAACCATTTTGAGATGCTCTATTGATATTGTGCTAGTTGTCATACTTGGCACATTTTGTACTAATGCATACTTTGCCTACATTCTAATCAAATATAGGGTTTCGGAGATTGAGTTTCTTTAGAGGCTAGGTTTCTAAGGAGAAAGAAGATTTGAATATTTTAGTGAGTCCTCATAGCTTTGAGGACAAACCCATTATTTCCTTTATGTCATTTCCTTATGTTTTAGACTTTTTTATGGGCTGCATCTCAAGACTATTATTCGAGAGTAATAATAGATGGTTTGAGAAAAAAGTGTACTAAAGACTCATGTTTGTATTTTATGATAGTTTTCAATTGTATGTATAAAAGAAGTTTTATTTTTTTCATGATTCTCTATTATCTTATATTATGATATGCTAAGGGCTTGGATGAGACACCTTCGGGTTCAAGTACGCAATGTTTTTCACGAACTGAGTCTACACCTGGACGTGGCAGGGACTCGAAGACCATTGATGGTCCCCAAGCAAACCCTCATCCTTACTGACTACAAGCGGAAGACTAACTTAAGCATACAAAATCTTCAAAGTTGAACAAAAATCATGAAACTGAACTAGAAAGATTTAACTCAATAAAATAACTGTGAATAAATATAATTTATTCAACTCGCCATAAATCAATCAACTTAAGTCTTTAAATCATTTAATAAAATAAATGAGTAATACAAACTTCTTAACCAAACTGACTATCTGTGAAGCCTCTAACTGACAAAGATGGAAGTCGTGACAAAACCCACGACCTCCCGACTAAACTAAAAAGTAAATGAAATCCTCAAGAAGCAACGAGGATCACCATAGCTAATTTGAACTCTCGCATGTATCAATGAAGCTCCTGTTGATGATCTTGAATACCTGTGTGTGTATCATTAAAGATGCAGGCCAAATGGCTCAGTACGTGGAATGTATGAGCATGTAAGAGGAATTATAAATCATAAAACATAGGCTTGAACATGATAAAAAGGAAACATATATACCTCTTTTCTAACTTGAAACACAAGGAATACTCAAACTACTCAACTTACTCATCTCAGTATACTCAAGGATAAGATACTCAACTCAGAGATTAAATACTAAAATCAAAGATATAATACTCGACTATGGATACTCAACTCAATATAAAGTAATAATACACATGCTATATATATAAACAGATTTATAAAACAGTAAAAACAACTTAGTTTGTTAAAGAAAATGCAATAACAAACTCAACTTTACTTTACAATGTCTTTCTTACGCTTCCAGAACTGTCCTATACTTTGCCGTCGCATAGAACTACTCAACTTAGTGGATCCACTAGCTTAACTTACGTGATCATCTTAAAAGTATGACCCGTTGATTCCCATGATGAATACATGGTTTTAATGGACACTTGATTTTATATGAACTTTCATCCCCACATCATTGCTCAATACTACTCCTAAAATATGCTTTAGCTCATGCTTTTAAAAACAACTTTCTTCTTTGGGTTGATATAATTGCTCAACACTTAGCTTTAGAAAGATCTCTTGGAATCAATGTTCCCTTTTGTTGCTCAAAATTCTTAAAATCGTAGTTTCCTCTTAACTTAAATGTGAAAACATTCATTTACTCTTAGGGAATACATAGTTACCTTTTAACTTTTCAGAAATGAAACTCAACTCTTTACTCTTTTCTTAACTTTAAAATTGAGCCTTAAATCAACTCTTAGGGAATATTTAGTCATTTAATAAAAATTCTTAAAACTTTAAGAACTTTGTTTTGACTTACTTCTTAACTTCTAAACTTAACTCTTAACTTTCCTTGAAATGAAGTATGGATTCAAGGTTCGTGATCTCATGTTTATGGATGATTTCATGATTTTCAACTTGGAGGGTACATGTGAATTATGATCAAGAGATACTCAACTCAAGAACTCAAAGAAACTTATCATCTCAAGATTGTTCAACTTATAGGGTTCATGTGGAATTATTGGCATGAACAATTCAACACAAGGACTTCATGGGTAACATGTAATAGTCCCATGATTAGAAATATAATTTCAAAGGTGTTAGAAACTTATTACTCAAGACTTAGAACCTGAAGATGCTACTCCGCTCAAAGAAACTCGAGTCCATGCAAATTTATGGACATGAACGACTCGACTCGCAGGTCTACATACTAAATGGAACTCATTTATATAAATCTTCCCATTTTCATATTTACTTACTCAAAACTTAGTTTAAATCAATGATGGATCTCAAATCATTTACAATTGAACTTAAAGGCTTTCTTGAACTCTACTCTTAACTCTTTCTTGAATGTAAAATATGAACAAGAGTTATGGTTCATGATATAAAGGATCTAGGTGATATTTTAGAGTCATGAATACATTCTCCTCACTCTCATGCTCACTTAATTGAGTCTTGAAACAAGTTACTAGAAGTTGTAGAAGACTCCTCAAAAGGTTCGGAAGAACCCTCACAACAAAATCTTAACTTTACTTTAAATTTGAAATATTAATTCAAGGTTATGATTCATTCTATGAGTGATTTATAAGTTTTTATAATAAAAAAGAGTGAAGATACACTTTAAATGCGCACAAACGGAACAACCGACGGAAAAAGAGTAGGGCCAGGCGACCCTAGCGCATTTCGGGCGCGGGGCGCCAGCCCCTAACATCAGAGGCTGCATTTGGGAGCACTTTAGGCGCGCCGCTCTATCCCATTGGGAGAATTTGGGGCGCGCCGATCCAGCCCCTTAGGAGAATCTGGGGCGCGCCATGCCAGCATCTCCTCCTACAAGGTTTTGACAAATTTCGCCTCTCATTTTATGACTCTAAATCGCTTTTAATCGATTTTTTTCTCAAGTTTTCCTTAGATTAAATTACTCAACCTAATTAAACTCTAATACACTCCAAACAATAAATTGCATCTCAAGAAATCATCAAAATCCCAACAAGACAAGATTTATAATGAAACTCAACAACATCTATCAAGAACTTAAATACTTCAACTTTTTGAGAATGAAATTACACTAAAATAACATTTTTGGCGTGTGGGTGAACAAACCCAATACTATGGAAGCTTACATACCTCTTCGGAATTAAAACCATGGAGAAAATCTGCAAGTAAACTCAAGAACGTCGACGAACACCTTCATCCTTTCCTCTTTTCTCCTCTTTTCTCTTCTTTTCTCTTCTGTTCTCTTCTTAAACTCTCAACTAAAACCCTAGGCGTATATTAGGATTATAAAACTGAAGCTAAAAGGATTAGAGCCCTAAAATATTATTAAAAATTAGTTAAATATGATTGGGTAAGGAAAGGACCAAAATTCCCATCACTGTTTTCGGCTAACTTTCCCTAACTGGATAACCTAATTTCAAAAGATCCTATTTCACTCATCCTAAAAGAAACTTAGGAAACTCGGCGGCGTTGAAATGATTATTCAAAGATCTTTCCTATGGTATCTTGTAGAAAACCTAACTCATCCTGTACTAGGAGATATGGTCGTTTGAATTTGACCCAAAACTCATACTTAACTTAATTTGCAGATTTTAAGGTTTTTCCTATTACAAATTTAGTTCTTTTAGAACTCAAGGTGCTACGTCTATTGATATTTATACTTAAGAGATTTTAAATTCCTTTACGAAAAAATGCCTCTCACTACGAAGGACTGTTCGATCTTAGTTCTATAATTTTCTGGGGTTTTACAATGTTACACCTAGGGTATACCCTTGGGTCATGATTTTTTGCAGAAAATAACAAATTTGGGGTTTTTCCTCAATTTATACCGTGACTGTTCTACTAGAGCGGGACCCAACCCACCACAGTGGACGCGCCCTGGCAGAATGCACGGAGATAGATAATCGGAATTTGAGTTCCAAACACTCATTTTGCAACACACATTCAAACCTTGACGTTATAAAACTACCATTTCTCGCTAAGATCAGTTTCGAGTATTCTACTAGCCCAAATTTAATTTTGTAAAGATGTACGGGCTGCTTAATGTTTTTGATAGTAGTACATGTGCTCAAATTCATAACTAAATCTCCCATTCATTACCGGATTTTGCTAGACCTCACCTAAATCACATTTCATCCAAATCTGGACTAGGCTAGAATTTCCAAGTCACTAGTCAAAATATTTCTGGCCCAAATTCATTCCCATTGGCTTTTCTATAATGACACAAATAGGTTGTTACAATAGATATAAATTTACCCATCACTCGCCCCTGCGTGATAAACTGGGAAAAACTAGCTAAGGTAAGAGTAGAGTAGTACCTAAATGTCGAACAACTGGTATACTTGTCTAGTGTCACACCTCAAATCCCATAAGATAAACAAGCACCCAATGCCTTAGAGGAATGAGATAACAACCCTATAACACGTGCTTACTATGCATATAACTATAATAAATGTGTGAAAAGTTCACATAGGATGCATAAATACGAACCAACATAAGTAGACCCAAACGTTATATACAAGACTTAGTCGTTGAAGCCACAACTCTTTAAGATGTAACTGAACCATATCCATAAGTCTACAAAGCTTCTAAAGGATAGAAAACCTTAGAGTAGGTCAGGACAGATCCCACCTTATACATAATTTGATACAGTACCAAATTAATTCTACGAAGGACATTGTAAAGCTCCGAATCAACCTGGAGCTCACCAAAAGTAGCTGAGTGTTGTGTGCTCCTATTGAGGATGTCTACTAGCTGGAGTACATGTGTCTGCAGCATGAAATACAGCATCCCCTGCGGGGGACGTTATTATGAAAAATGTACTGAATTCGTAAAGCAATAAAATATATAGAATAAGAGTTCTAATGGAACTAAGTATCAATATATGTGTGCATAAAGAAAAGAAGAAGAAAACCTTTGTTAACTTTTGTGGGATCATGTATGTTACATTTGTGTCATTACATTTCTGTTTGTTATGATATTTATTAGGCGTGTGATATGAATGACCAGCTGATCAGTGGTAGAAGAGTATGACCCATGCTAGGCATTTTAACCCCTGGGATGCGGTCCTCATAAATACACAAGTCGGGATCAGCCCATGCTACGACTTCGCCCCTGAGCTAACACCCTTCTATATCAATTAGGATCGGCCCATGATAGGCTTTTTCCCCTGAGCTGCAACCCTTATATACCAATTGCTTTACTTATATTCTTTAATCTCTGAGACTGTTGTTTTGGTGGTCATAATCATTTTTGAGATTTGGAAATACGGACAAGTAGTAGAAGACATAAAAATAATACTTCAATGAAGTAACAATGATATAAATAGATATGTAACATCAATCCATTACTTCTGAGCTTAAATGACACAATTGACTTCAACTAACTAAGAGTAGGATTCACCAAACTTGGTTTTGCAAATACCATTTCTATAACAACACATGGGAGGATAATTACAAAAGTATAGTCTATTGAACATATAATGAAGTAATTCTATGCACTAAGGAGAGGAGGAAAAAATGTTAGCTATTTGGAGATCGTACGCTGCCACTATGTTTCCTTTACAAAGAATAGTATAACACCCTAGAAAAGTTTTTGAACTAAGACTCGAACGTTCATCGTAGTGAGTTAGATTTTACCAATAAATTAACAATATCTTAAGTATTAAGCTACTTTCACTAGATTTAGCACAAAGAGTTTAAAAAAGAACTATATTGGAAATAGGAAAATCTGAAATTTGGAGAGTTAAGTTAAGTACGAGTTTTGGGTCAACTTCAAACAACCGTAACTCCTTGTAAAGGATGATTTAGGTTTGCTAAAAGATACCATAGTAAATATATTTGAATTATATTTCCAAATCCAGCGATTTTACTAAGTTTTGAGTTCCGATGAGTGATATATGACCTTTTGAAGTTAGGTTGTCCGGTTAAGGAAAGTTAACCAAAAATAGTGATGGGTATTTTGTTCTTATCCTTACCCAATCAGATTTAATTCATTTTTATTAATATTTTACGGGTATAATCCTTATAGTTTCAGTTTTACAATCCAAACATACACCTAGGGTTTTAGTTGAGAGTTAAAGAAATGAAAATAAGAGAAAAGTAGAGAAAAGAGGAGAAAAAAAGGAAAGGATTAAGGCGTTCGTTCACGTTGTTGAGTTTAGTTGCAGATTTTCGCCATGGATTTAATCCCTAAAAGGTATTTCAGTTTCGATAGTGTTATTTTTGTTTACCCACACGCCAAACATGTTATTTTCAGCGTAATTTCATTCTCAAAAAGTTGAAGGATTTAAGTTCTTGATAGGTTTTCTTGAGGTTCTTTATAAATATTGTATTGTTGTGTTTTTGATGATTTCTATAGATGAAAGTGATTATTTGCATTGTTTTTTGAGTTTATTAGTGTTTACATATGTTGATCATTTGTAATTAAGAACAACTTTAGAAAAGAAATCGATTAAAAGTGATTTAGGGTCAGAAAATGAGAGGTAAGATTCGTTGAAACTTTGCCTGGGGAGCTGGCGTGGCGTGCCCCAAATGCGCCCAAGGGGTGGCACGCCTGCAGTGCACCCAAATGCAGCCTTTGATATTAGGGTCTGGAGCCCCGCGCTGGGAATGTGCCAGGGTCGCCTCTCCTCATTCCTTTTCGTCGGTTGTCCCGTTTGAGCTCATTTAAAGTGTATCTTCACTCCTTTTGATTATAAGCACTTTAAAATACTTCTAAACACTTAGAAACCATTCATAAAATGAATCATAACCTTGAATCAACAATTCAAATTCCAGGTAATCATAAGATTCAGTTTTGAGAGATCTTCTAAACCTTTTGAGAAACTCCCTTTGAGTCCTTTTAAGGAGTCTTCTACAATTTCTGGTAGTTTGTTTCAAGACTCACGTAAGTGAGCATGAGAGTGAGGATAATATTCATGATTCTACAATATCATATAGATCCTTCATGTCATGAACCATAACTCTTGAATTCATAATTCACATTCAAAAGAGAGTGAAGAGTAGAGTTCAAGAAATCGTTTAAGCTAAATTGTGAATTCTTTGAGATCCACCATTGATTTGAATACAGTTTTGGGGAAGTAAGTAAGATAATGAAAAGTTTTGTATACATGAGTTCAATCTATTTACTTAGACCTTGAGTCAAGTCGTTCATGCTCATAACTTCCGCATGAACTCCATTAATTGAGTACCTTTTGAGAGTAGTAGTATCTTCAAGTTCTAAGTCTTGAGTAATAAGTTTCTAACACATTTGAGTTTATATTTATAATAATGGGACTATACCATGTTACCCATGAAGACCTTGAGTTCAATTGTTTATGCCCATAATTTCGCATGAACATTCTAAGTCAAACAGTCTTAAATGAGAAGTGTCTTTGAGTCCTTGAGTTAAGTAGTTCATCCTCATAATTCCGCATGAACTCTCAAATATGAACATCATAAAATTATCCATAAACATGAGATCACGAACCTTGAATCCATAATCAAATTTAAAGAAAGTTAAGATCATAGTCAAGCGAAGTTACGAGTAAAGTCAAGAAGTTAAGAGAAAGTCAAAAAAAGTTTATAAAGTTATCAAAAGTCTTTCAAAAACGTTTTTACTTTGTATTAAAGACTTAAAGTTCAGGTTGAATAAAAAGTAAACATTGAAGCCATTTCTTCAAAAGTACTTGGGGACTAAGTATTCCCAAAGAGAATTAAAATGTTTACACATATCAATAGGAACAAAAATTGAGATTTCCAAAGAGCTTTCGGGCTAATTTTCAGAAAAGAGTAATCGTTTTCTAAATAAAGCAAGAGAGGAAATAGAGATTTCCAAGATAGTCTTTGAGATAAGTTTTTGATCAGTAATCTCAAATCATAGAAGACGTATGTTTCTTAAAAATAAGAGCTAGTATATTTTGGAAGTAGTATTGAGCACCGATATGGGGGAGAGTTCAGACAACTCACAACCCCCATAATCCATGTAGCCATCATGGGTTTAGAAGGGTCATAGATTTTTGATGAACCCTTTTCACAGAGACAAGTGGATACATTAGTAGTTTAGGTGCTATACTTTTCTCGGGTATAAAATGCGTTGGTAGCGTGAAGTAGATCTATGTATGATCACTATAGCTGTTATGTGATGGTTGTTGGTTAGAGAAACTCCCACAAAACTTATTGTATTTTTATTTACATCAATTAATTGTATTTTCATATACATTTCAGACTTATGTTGTATCCTTGTTATATAAACAGAGTTGACATCATATTTTTAAACAACTTTCTTTATATTGCACTTGTTTTAAAATGCTTTATATTATATTGAGTTCACTTAAGTATCAAGAGTTGAGTATTTCAATTTGAGTACCTTAAGTTGAGTATCTTGAGTTAATATGTGATTCATTTATTCGAGCATCATATCTTTGAAGTTTATTATCTAATCTTTGAGTTGAGTATCTTATTCCTAAGTTGAGTTGAGTTGAGTGATTTTTAAAAGACGTGAGTCTGTTTCCTTTTTATTCAAGGTTCAAGCTTATGTTATACTTTATAATTCCCCTTATATCCTCTTAAATTCCACGTATTGAGCTATTTGGCCTGCATCTTTTGATGATGCCGACACTGGTATTCAGGATCATCAACAAGAGCTTCGTTGATACATCCCAAAATTCAAGTTAGATATGGTGAGCCTCGGTACTTCCTAAGGATTTTATATACTTATATGTTTAGTCAGGATGTCGTGGGTCTTGTCCTGACTTCCATCTTTATCAGTTAAAGGCTTTATAGGTAGTTAGTATAGTTGAGCAATCTGTATTATTCATTTATTTTATTAAATATTTTAAAGACTAAAGTTGCCTATTTTATGGCTAGTTAAATATATTATTTTTATTCAAAGTTGTTCATTTGAGTTAATGTTTTGTAAAGTTGAGTTTATCGAGTTTTATTCAGTTTTAAGCTTTTGCATGCTTAAGTTAGTCTTCCGCATGTAGTCATCCAGGATGAGGGTTCGCTTGGGACTAGCAATGGTTCTTGAGTGGCGACCACGTCCAAGGTGTAGACTCGGGTCTTGATAAACTTGGTATTAGAGCATAGAGTTCAAGTGTCCTAGGGTGTCTATGAATTCATGTCAATGGGATCTTATTTACGGTTGTGAGGGCCGCACTTCTATAAATGATGGACTACAGATATTTAAGAAACGTTTCCCCTTTTTCATACTCTTAATCGTGAAATAAAGCCAATTCATAGGTGTCTATTCTAACTCGTGCTTTCTCAAATTCATTTGACTACCCATCATACTAGAGGTGGTTTAAAAGTAAAGTTTAAAGATCCTTATGGATGAGTTGTTCTTAGCAAGTGTCTTGACAGGAGCCCAAGAGTAATTTAAGTGTTCAGTTTCATAGTAATGCACCCATATTCAAAGAAATCGTTCATTTGAGATAAAAGTGAGTTGTACTCTTTTTCTTAAGACTTGTTTCATTCGAGGTCCTTTTTAAGAAGTATGTTTAGAGATTGGGTTTAATTTAAGCTAAAAGAGTAACATAAGTTATGAGATCATGATTAGTAGTTGTGAGAGAGCCCACAGTTAGAGGAAAGTATGTAGAAGTTTAGTAATCCTAGTAAGGGAGATGATGTTTTGACAAACTATGTTTCTGTAGTCATGCACCTAGTAAAATTATAGTTAAGAGTTTCGCTTATTGGGTAGACTAAGAAGTGAAGAGTTGTGAAAGGATCAATATAGTAGGTAGAGTAAGTGTTGCAAGTCAATATGAATTAGAGTCTACCTTAACTAAAAAGGGGTCATGATAATTTGTCATTGTGTTAGCTATGGACAAGTCTAAGTGGTTAATATATAGAATAACAAGGGCATTCGTAAGATGATAGATCTAATCTGGGCTTATGAATTTTGAACGGAGAACGTCATGGTCTTAAGAGGATGATAGAGTTATTTGAGAGATATGACACAGTAAATGAGTAAGTAGTAATTAAGTTGTGAAGTGGAATGTGATGGTAATTCGACTGTACAGACTGGAGAGGTGAGGATTGACTATTGCTTATGATTTGTTTTGGTGGGAGAATGATTATTAACTTTGGATCTAGTAGTTGTAAGTTAGTATAGTAGGTGCACAATCGTATTGATATTTGGGTTTAGTAATAAACATTAATCTTGAATTTGAGATGAGTGTCATGATCAAAAGAATTGCAACATGAAGGTAATGATGTTAGTCTTGAGGTTTTATCTAGAAGAATTGACATAGAGTAGCTGTGGAATTGAGGTGTTTAGCTGCAATAGCTATGCGTTGTACAAGTGAGTTGAAGTGTGGCTAAGTCACTAGAGTAACAAGAGCATTAGAGGTGTGCCAAGATGATATATTACCATATGAGATTCCAGTTAAGTTATGATTGTCTATGTGTGCCTAGATATCATAATTGATTTGTTAATGTGGAATAGGTCCATAGATTTCAAGTGTTAGCTTTAGACCTAAGGGGGAGATGATATAATAAGAAACAAAGTCAAGTGTTGAGAATAAGATAGTAATGAGTTCCAACGTGATTGGGAGGATAAGTTTTTATGAGAAATAGTTAAATGAGAGCCCTTAATGTGTTTTCAAGGATTTGGTTAGTAGGAGTCCATGGAGTTGTTAGATTACTAAGCTTGAACGTGGTTGTAAAGAGTAATAGTTTGAGATGAGATTCCCTATAGAGAGGTATAGAATCGGAAATTAAAGATTTTAGTCAATCGTGAATATAGTAAGAGCAGACCATAGTAAGAGCAAATCATTCTATACCCAGTTGAGTCGTCATTCGAGGACGAATGAACCCAAGAGGGAGATACTGTAACACCCCAGAAACATTTTTGAACTAAGACTCTAACCGTTCATCGTAGTGAGTGAGATTTTACCAAGGAATTAAAAATTTCATAAGTATTAAGGTACATTCACTAGATTTAGCACCAAGAGTTCCAAAAAGAACTAAATTAGAAACAACAAAATCTAAATTTTGGAGGGTTAAGTTAAGTTAAGTATGAGTTTTTGGTCAACTTCAAACAACCATAACTTCTAGTAAAAATGAGTTAGGTGTGCTACAAGATACCATAGTAAAGATCTTCGAACTATATTTCAAATACCGCCAAGTTTTCTAAAGTTCGAGTTTGGATGAGTGAGATATGCCATTTTGAAGTTAGGTTGTCCGGTTAAAGAAAGTTAGCCGAAAATAATGAGGGGTATTTTGGTATTTTCCTTATCCAATCAAACTTAATTCATTTTTAGTAATATTTTAGGTGTCTGATCCTTATAGGTTCAATTTTATAATCCTAATATACACCTAGGATTTTAGTTGAGAGTTCAAGAAAAGAAAAGAAGAGAATAAAGGAGAAAAAAGGAGAATTGAGGAAAGGATGAAAGCGTTCGTCGACGTTCTTGAGCTTAGTTGCGGATTATTGCCATGGATTTGATCTCTAAGATGGATGTAAGCTTACATAGTTTGTGTTTGTACACCCACACCCCGAACATGTTATTTTCAACCTAATTTTATTCTCAAAAAGTTGAAGGATTTAAGTTCTTGATAGGTTTTCTTGAAATTCTTTATAAATCTTGTCTTGTTAGGGTTTTGATGATTTCTTGAGGTTAAAGTGATTATTTGGAGTGTTTTTTGAGTTTATTAGACATTGGTTGAGTAATTGAATCTAAGGAAAACTTGAGAAAAGAAATCGATTAAAAGCGATTTAGAATCAGAAAATGAGAGGCAAAATTTGTTGAAACGTTGCCTAGGGAGTGGCTAGCGCGGCGCGCTTGCAGTGTTCCCAAATGAAGCTTCTGATGGTAGGGGCTGGCACCCGAAACGCACCAGGGTCACCTACCCCCTCTCCTTTTCCATTGATTATCCCATTTGAGCTAATTTAAAGTGTATCTTTACTCCTATTGATTCTAAACACATTAAACTAATTCTAAACACATAGAAATCATTCATAAAATGCATCATAACCTTGAATTAATTATTCAAATTCAAGGTAAAGTTAAGATTAAGTTTTGAGAGTTGTTCTGAACCTTTTTAGAGAGACCCTTCAAGTTCTTTTGAGGAGTCTTCTACAACTTCTAGTTGCTTCTTTTAAGACTCAAATAAGTGAGCATGAGAATGAAGAGAATGTATTCATAAGCCTACAATATCATCTAGATCCTTCATATCATGAACCATAACTCTTGAATTCATAATTTACATTCAAGAGAGAGTTAAGAGTAGAGTTCAAGAAAGCCTTTAAGTTAAATTGTGAATTCTTTGAGATCCACCATTGATTTGAACTAAGTTTTGGGGAAGTAAGTAAGAGAATGAGAAGATTTGTACACATGATTTCAATCTAGTTAATTAGACCTTGAGTCAAGTCGTTCATGCTCATAACTTCCGCATGAACTCCATTAGTTGAGTACCTTTGAGAGGAGTAGTATCTTCAAGTTCTAAGTCTTGAGTAATAAGTTTCTAACACATTTGAGTTTATATTTCTTATTATGATACTATAACATGTTACCCAAGAAGCCCCTCAGTTCAAGTATTCATGCCCATAATTTTGCATGAACATTATAAGTCAAACAGTCTTGAGATGAGAAGTGTCTTTGAGTCCTTGAGTTGAGTAGTTCATGCCCATAACTCCACATGAACCCTCCAAGTTGAACATCATGAATTTATCCGTAAACATGAGATCACGCAATTTGAATCCATAGTCCAATTCAGGGAAAGTTAAGATCAAAGTCAAGAGAAGTTAAGAGTCAAGTCTAGAAGTTATGAGCAAGTCAAAGTAAAGTTTATAAAGTTATCAAAAGTCTTTCACAAAAGTTTTCATTTTTTATTAAGGACTTAAAGTTCAAGTTGAATAAAGAGTAAAGATTGAAGTCAGTTCTTCAAAAGTATATGGGGACTAAGTATTCCCAAAGAGATTTAAAATGTGTACACATTAAAATAAGAGTGGAAATCGAGATTTCCAATGAGATTCCGGGCTAGTTTTCAGAAAAGAATAATCGCTTTCGAAATAAAGCAAGACGATAAATAGAGATTTCCAAGATAGTCTTTGAGCTAAGTTTTTAATCACTAATCTCAAATCACAGAGGAAGTATGTTTCTAAAAAGTAAGAGCTAGTATATTTTGGGAGTAGTATTGAGCACCGATATGGGGGAGAGTTCAGCGAACTCACAGCCCCAATAAACCGTGTAACCATCATGGGTAGAGAAGGGTCATACTTTTTAGATGAACCCTTTTTACATAGACTAGTGAATCTATTAGTATTTTAGGTGCTATACCTTTGGTCGGGTATAGGATGCGCTGGCAACGTGAGTTCGATCTCTGTATTTTTATATATATCAGTTAATTGTATTTTAATATATATTTCAAAGTTATGTTGTATCATTGTTATATACACAGAGTTGACATCATGCTTTTAAACAACTTTTGCTTATATTGTATTTCTTTTAAACAACTTTATATTGAAATGATTTCAGTTAAGTATCATGAGTTGAGTATTTTGAGTTGAGTACCTTAAGTTGAGTATCTTGAGTTAATTTGTGATTTATTGAGTCGAATATCATATCTTTGAAGTTTAAGATCTAATTCTTGAGTTGAGTATCTTATTATTAAGTTGAGTTGAGTGAGTTTGAAAAGAGGTAAGTATGTTTCCTTTTTATTCAAGTTTCAAGCTTAGGTTATACTTTAGAATTACCCTTACATGCTTTTACAATCCACGTACTGAGCCGTTTGTCCTGCATTTTTTGATGATGCAGACACAGGTATTCAGGATCATCAACAGGAGCTTTGTTGATATATCCCATAATTCGAGTTAGCTATGGTGAGCATCCTTGCTTCCAGAGTATTTTATTTACTTTTGTTTAGTCAGGATGTCGTGGGTATTGTCCTGACTTCCATCTTTACCAGTCAGAGGCTTTATAGATAGTCAATATAGTTGAAGAGTTTGAATTAATCATTTATTTTAATAAATTTTTTAGAGAATAAAGTTGCATATTTTATGGCTAATTTAATTTATTATTTTTATTCAAAGTTGTTCATTTGAGTTAATGTTTCGTAAAATTGAGTTTATTGAGTTTTATTTAGTTTTAAGCTTTTGCATGGTTAATTTATTCTTCCGCTTGTAGTCAACCTAAATAAATGTTAGCTTGGGGTCCACGAATGGTTATTAAGTGTCGGCGACGTCCAGGGTGTAGATTTGGGTCGTGACAAATAGAACTTAGGAAATTCACTTATTGGTATTAATAGAAAGTATCAGATTTCATGCCGATGAATGTTGAATCGAATAGCCTTACATACCTTATTTTCTGACCAATACAGCTGTAACCTTCCTTTTTTGGTGCTAATCTACAACATAAGACATGATTAAGCCAACGTTAGCAGCTAATCACATTAAGGCTCTCGAAAAGAGTAGATAAATATTTGATGGAAAGTAGGCCCGTACAACCCTTACACAAACGGTGAACCACCACACCCTTCCTCTATACATTAATACAACTTCATACATCCTTTGCCAAGATACCCAACAACGATATACATAAGGCAAACACTATCAATATCAAAATCATTCAACATTATAGGAGAATATTGACTCAAGGATTTGTCACAATTCATGATTTCTTGATAAATATATACAAAATTCTCCACACCAAACCTGTATTTAAAGAGAGGACAAAATGGGCAGTAGTCTTACCGTAGTTTCTAGAAATTTGTCCTCTAAACTTGTACTTCAATACTGAAACTCTCCTTCAAACTTTTACTTGAAAAGGGGACAATACTCAAGAACCCTAAGGTGTTTTAGGGATGCTTCTTGAATCCAAGAGAGACCAAGAGAGAAACTTAAGAAATATGAAAAATTTGCAAAATGGAGCAAAAGAATTGTATTTTTTTCCCTTTAAAAGGGAGGTGTAATGGCCGACTTTCTTGGCCAATTTTGGGCCATATATTGTAAATTAGGTGACCCACATACTTGGCCTTTTATCTTGGGCATGTGGGGATTTCAATACTTGTTGGGCCTTATTGCCTATTAATCCTCTATTCTTGTCAATTTGGGCCATAATTAATGCAAGTAGGTGATCCACCTACTTGGACTTTTCACTTGGCCCTTTCTTTTGGACTTAAGACTATTAGACCTTGGCTGACCATTTTCCCCTTATTCTTCCATTCAACTTGTGCCAGATTAATACAAGTAGTTTGTAGTGTACTTGGCCTAATTACATGGTCACAAAAATAGTCTTAGTAGGTGATGCACCTACTTGGTCTTTTGGAATGGTCAATAAGTCAAAGTAGGTGATACACCTACTTGTCACCAACTAGCTTAATTAAGTCAAGCAAGAAGCTCAATTATTTTATTTCATTTTCTGAATATCAATCCCTTTTTCTCCAACTTAGCACTTATTTTTCAACTTTAAGCTCAATTACCACCTTACTATCTCTAGTTTAAATACTTTTGTCAAAGTTAACTTGCGGTACACATGCTGAAACATGTAAGGCGTTACATCACCTTCCGAGCTAGTTTAAACCAACATTAATCATGTAAGAAATATGGTCCCTCAACGATACTATAAGTCTACGTCAATTATCACTTGAATAGAACTATCATATAGATAATAGAGGTTGTTACATACCTGCCCCCTTAGAAACATTGTTCCTCGAATGTTAGCACGATTATCCAGCCCAAACAAGTTTAATCCCAAGTTAGTACTACTATTAATTACATGATAAGTGTAGACATATACTTATTTATCAGCATCTAAACTAAGCATTTTCATCTTTCTCATGGATCCGTAAGATATGAGGATTCTTCAATTTCATTTCTTCTTTCGCTTCCCATGTAACTTCTTCTACTTGTTGGTTCCTCCATAATACTTTTACAGAAGCTATCTCTTTATTTCTTAACTTCCTAACTTGTCGATATAGAATAGCAATTGGTACTTCTTCATACGTGAGGTCTCTCGTAACATGTACACCTTCAGTATGAGTAATACAAGATGAGTCACCTATGCCCTTTTGAAGCATTGAGACATGTAACAACGGATGAACTAACGAATGATCTTGTGGTAGGTCTTCCTCATTGATTCTTTCTCTTCGAATAATCTAAGATGGCCCTTTATAGCGGGGACTCAACTTTGCCTTTTGTATAATCTCATTACCCCTTTAACTGGAGACACCTTCAAGAACTCCGAATCCCCAATAGAAAATTCTAGTCCTCTCCTTGTAACATCCGCATATGATTTAGTCGACTTTGAGCTGTTTTTAGCTGCCGTTGTATCACTTTGACTTTTTCCATAGCTTACCATTTCACCTGTTCAGAACCATCCAATCGGGGATCTACATTTTCTACCATATAAATCTTCATAAGGTGCCATTTTATTACTAAAATGGTAGCTATTGTTGTATGCAAACTCGATCAGCGGCAAATGATCATCCCAACTACCTTTGAAGTCTAATACACAAGTTCGCATCATATCCACAAGTGTTTGAATTCTATGTTCTGCCTGACCGTCTGTTTGAGGGTAAAAGGCTGTACTTAAATTCACTTGTGTTCCCAAACTTCTTAAATGATATCACGACCGGGGATTACCCCCTAAACGTCACACGACATACTCGACTTCTCAGAGGTCTTATACAAGCCTTTTAGCATTCATTTATTACATAAGTATGAAAATTAGTGCGTAATTTAAAACTTTTCACAGTAAAGTCAATAAGGAAACTCTTTTATAAAAACGTGAGAAGTCTAAGTCTCATCATAAGCCATCTTAGACACATGTCAATATCATAGGGTCACAACCCTTTCATTATTAGAGAACTTATATCTAATACAAAGTCTTTAATAAAAGAAAACTATAACTAAGGTCCATGTCCTCAATCATATGAGGACATACCAATCTTGAGAGAAATCTACCTCCCAAGTTTCAACTTTTAGGAATCCTCACTTGCCACCACCTACACTTGTAGACATACAGAAACAAATGGATTTAGCAAAATTAATTCACTAAGTATGGTGAAAATGCAAGAAAACCATGCAAAAACCTTCATCATAAGTTATTAAGAAACACAATCCAAATCAACAATCACATATATGACATATCCAACTAGCATCACCATATATGCTAAATCCATATTCAACAAGTAAGTGGTTTCATCATTTAGACTCTCTACATAAGGTTACTCTAAGACCCACCTAAGTAAGACATGAAGAGACCTCCCATACACCCTCTTCGAGCACGCCAATGTGATCCTCAAAGCTACCCCAGATAAGAACCTTTCTATTCTATGTACTTTTACTAAGTGAACCTTATTCATAAAAACCGTTTAAGAGATAACTAAACAATTAGGGGACTTCACGTAATGGTCTTGGAAGACATAGGGAACTCACTTTAGAATCATCAAAGCCTACTCGTGCCATATATAGATAGCGTCCCATTCCACTACCTACACGTTGTAGAATCTATCCAATAACAAGAGTGCACATCCCATATAATGAGAATAGACATCAGCTAACATAGACCACACTATCTAGGTATGGAATCCGGTGTCATCAAGACCCCACACCATGGAAGGTGTTCTACTTCCAAGGGTAGAACTAGGGCACATCCCATGTAGGCACATTGTTTAGCGGATTTTGAAAAGGTTTATTTGTACTCTAGCCTCATACTAAACTAGAGCTACTCCCTTAAGCATATCCACTTGGTGTTTTGCATTAGTTCTCATAGAGTAATTTCATTCACATAAGTGTATTAGAGAAGGTACAATCACTAATCCCTACCAACTCATAATACCATTTCCAAGGATGGGTTCACTAGGGCTGCCAACTAAGGTTCATTTAGATAGCTCTTATGACTTCCTTAAAGATGGTTTCATGCCGTTCTGGCCAAACTACCTCTAAGTCCATCATTCCACTCAACAAGGATGCACCATATAGGTCTACCCCTCCAAGGCTTCTTTATTAACCTTCTTTTCATATTCAAGATTCCACATTCTTAACCTTCTTTTCATATTTAAGGTTTTACATTAATCTTTAATATAAGGGTACCTGCTTTAGATCTACCAATCATAGACTTTAATTCATACACTCATTCAATAGAATTAAAGTACCAAGTATGTAGACTAAGTCTATCAACACAAGATACAACATCATTCTATAAAGACTCTTCTTAATCCTTTATAATCAAATATTATCATAGCACCCCTACTGTAACACTCTGAAAGTCTAAGACCTATTCTAGACCCTAACATGAGTGACTAAATGTTCTGTCACTGTTTTAAGGTCAATTTTAATGTATATAATTCATTTAGTAAGTTATAGAATCAAAATATCAAAGAACGTCCTTGACGTTCGGAAAACAAGTTCATTGAGGTGTTAGTGTATCTTATCCTATTTGACTAAGTTTTAAGAGTCAGAAAATAATGAAATTTGGTAGAAAGGTATCTAACATATATTAGATTTAGTTTATAGTTTAAACGTCTAGTTATGACTTCCCAATAACAAACCAAGGGCCCTTGAGGAGGACCCTTGCAAAAGTGGCTAAAAGCTGTCAAGGGACATTGTCACCAACGAAGGCCACTAACAAGGCGTGGTCTAATGACGGGGTCATCGATAGACACTTATCCATTTTTGCCAAGGGTCATTTTGACAAGTCTCTATCACCAACGACGGACAAACATGATGGTTGGTCCCTTGGCCGTCGATTGACAAATGGGGCGTGGGTCGGGGTGTCGTCTGTCAAGACTATTTTTGTTGCACATTTTAAAGTTAGATAAATTAATTAATTAGGTGGTTAGTTAATTATATAGGTGTTAAGGGAGGTCTAATGAAGTTATTTAATGACCTATATAAAGACCCTAACCTAATTAAACTAACCTAACCCTCATAATTCCCAATACCTAATTGCTCTTCCTTCTCTCTTCTTTCTCTCTCCCAAAGAAACCCCATTGAAGACCAAGAAAAGAAAGGTTTTAGGGCTGTTAAAGATCAATTTTCTCCATCAAACATCTAAGTTTAGAAATGTATGGGATTCATTTCACCTTTGGGATCTCTTTCCCCACAAGGTTCCTCCAAATTGATTTCAGAAGTATGAAATTCAAGTGGGTTTACTTCCAATACAAAATTGATCTTGTGAGTTGATTTGTTTATCATTCCTTTTTGTTTATTGTGAGTATATTAACATGTATTATGATTAAATTGTATGAATTCTTGATGAATTAGCCTAGTTTGCGAAAGATGACCTTTTCCCCTTAACCCTAGATTGTTATCTTGAATTGAATTGTATAATATTGATACAATTGGATTGGTTAGTGTGAGAGTTGCTATGCTATGTTGTTATTCTGCCAATAATGAGTACATTGTGATATATTGTAATCGAATTATGCTTTTTCTTGAGTAATTGACCTAGATTGTAAAGTAGATCATGAACTTGACCAATGTCTTTAATTCTAGGCTATGAACTAGTGATGAATTGTTGTATAGTGATTCAATTGACTTCATTATTATGTTGGTTACTCTTGTATGTTGATATCACACCCTTTGTTGGGTTGAATTGAATGGTTGATTGTAAGACCTTGATGATGTCTTATGAAGGAGATTGGGATAAGTCTTGTGATCTCAATTCTTTACTTCAATTATGATTATGTAACACTCTGAAAGTTTAAGACATGTTCTAGAGCCTAACATAGGTTTCAAAAGGTTTAGACACTGTTTTGAGGTCAATTTTAATATCTATAAGTCATTTAGGAAGTTTAGAAATCAAAAAGTCTAAGAACATCCATGACGTCCGAAAACTATTTCAATGAGAGGATAGTGTGCCTTAGCCTATTTGACTAAGTTTTAGGAGTCGAAAAATGATGAACTTTTTGTGGAAGGATGTATAACATGTATTAGAGCTAATTCATAGTCGAACCGTCTGAGTACGACTCTGCAAGGTTTAACCAAGGGCCCTTGAGGAGGAACCTTGTGTTTGGGGTAGAAGGCTGCCTAAGGCAGTGTTTAGAGACTTCGTGGTCCAATTCATAGGGCATCGATTGACTCCATCGATGTACACTTAGAATATTTGGCCAAGGCTGAGATTTGAAAAATCTCTAAACTAAACGACAAACCAACAGGACGGTTGGTCCTTTGGTCCGTCGTTGGACAAACGGGGCGTGGACTACTTCCGTCGATGGTAACTTAGCCAAATCTTTGTAGGCCTCTTTTGAAAAGCCTCAGAACAAAAAGACTGACCAACAGGATGGTTGGTCCTTGGCCCGTCGATTGATACACGAGGCATCGATCGGGATATCCTTTGTGAGGGCACTGGTTTGTTGCTTGTTTTATGTTAGAATAAGTTAATTAAATGGGTGGTTAGTTGATTAGTTTGGGATTTAGGGAAGCCTAATTAATTGGGTTAATTACCTATATAAAGATCCTAAGCTAATTAAATTAATCTAAGCTCTCAGAATTCCCAAACCCAAATTCTCTTCCTTCCCTCTTCTTTCTCTCTCCCAAGTTGAAAAACACCATAGAAGGTCAAATTCAAGGGGTTTCTAGGGCTTAAATCACCAAAGTTCATCCATCAATCTTCATCAAACATTAAGGTATGGGATTCCTTTCACCTTTGGGACTTCTTTCCCTAAAGGGTTCCTTCAAATTGATTTTAAAAGATGAGTTTTCATGTTGGTTTCTTCCAATTTCGAAATTGATCTTTTGAACTGATTTTTTTATGTTTTCTTATGGTATTATTGGTAAGATTATGGTGAATTATAACTATATTACACTACTTATTGATGGATTGGTCTATTATTGGTAAGATTATGGTGAATTATACTATCCTATGTTGTTATTAGGATAATTATGAGTATTCCAATTATGATAGTTCTTGAGTAATTGACCTAGATTGTGAAGTAGATTATGAACTTGATCTAAGTCTTTAATTCTACACTATGAACTAGGGGTGAGTTGTTGTATAATGATTAAATTGTCCTTGTTATCATGTTGGTTACAATTGTATGGTAGTATTACACCAATTGTTGGGTTGAGTTTGAGGGTTGATGGTAAGACCATGATGTTGTATTATGAAGGAGACTTGGAAAGTCTTGTGATCTCAACTCTTTACTTCAATTGTGGTTACTTGTGATTAAGTGATGATGTTGTATTCAGTTATACCTTATATTACGATTGATAGGGTTGGTATGATGTTGAATTGAATGTCTTGACTATGGTTTGTGGGTTGTTGAATAAGATGTAAATGCTATAAGGATGGTGATGACTTACCAATGTGCCTTATCATTAATGATTATGCAAATGCTCTAACCACACATGTATGAATTGCAATGAAAGGAAAGTACTGATGCAATTCTTATTGAGCTCTGATGATGATGATTATATCAGAGATAGACCCTATGACCTAAACTAAGTTATGATTTTTAATTAAGGCTTAAAGACATTTCAAAATGGGACTCTAGCTTAGCACCAAGTGAACTAGAGTGAGAAATGTCCCTTCCCACATAGGGAAGGTAGGATCACTAATGTACTCTTTAGATTAGAGACTAAAATGCATGTAGCATAAAGGGGGTCCCAAATATATCTCCTAGTTCTTGAACTATGTTGCCCCTATAGGAATACTAGTTAGTGGATCCACGTAGTTGCTATGTTCATGTTATGGTACTACCTTGGAAAGTAGTATACCTTCTTTTGGTGTAGGGTTCCATGACACCAGATTACGCATTAGCTCATATGGTCTATGTCGGTTAAGGAAAGAAATTCCCAAAAAGGTAAAATGAATTAATGAATGAACTCTAACTAGGATGACCTAAAGGGTTTAGCTTAGTCTCGGTAGGAAAACAACTCAAAGGCAGATTTGTTAGTTTGGATTCAGAATACAAAATACATAATATCACACATAGAGCAGGTAAACACACAAGTTGCTATGTTCGAGGAATATCTTCAACCCACGAGTAAGGACGGAAACATATTTTTTTAACAAGCAGGAGTTTGCTTGTTTTTTAGTTTGACACTATCTTAGAAAGGCTAAATCACGTTAAGCTACGGTCTTCTTGCAACTGTTCTTTGATGTCCGTTGATCTGGTCTTCATATTTCCTTGTAATCATGAGAGTGAATGAATGAAATTTTTTAAAGATAGGGGTTGGGCCTTGAAAGGCTGCCTACGTATCTCACAAGGAGAATTTAGGCCCAATGTAGTTCGAGTACAAGCAAAACATTTTTGCATTCATTCATTATGATTACAAGGAAATTGAAAGGCAACAACAGAGCTTTAAAGATAAAATAATGAATATATCTTAGTCATTCTTTCTTCTCTACGTCATCTCAACCACGGGGGACAATCTTGACTTGAATCTTTCCCATGTCCATGAGGGATTCGAGGTCGTGGCGGAAGTCAAGACACTTTTCAATGTTGTGGTCTGTGTCATTGTGATAGGGATAACGCTTCCGAACTTCATACTGAATAAAATACTGCATGTCCATGGCCCTGTAGAAATGGGTGAAGACACCATTCTGAACTAATTCTGAGTAGATTTCTATCATCATTTTCTTGAACGGCGTGAACGTGCAATGAAAGAATCTGGTCTTCTATGTGAACGGTATGTCAAGCCGTGGTTCATCACATACAAGGAAGACGCTACTACCCCAAGTGATTGGAATTCTATCCATACTGAACAAACGACGGACTGCGTTCTTGAATTCAATGCATTCTTCTATCGTATGCCCCTTTTGGTTGGGATGACACTCACACGTCTTACGGAGATCCCCTGATCCCTCTTGGGATGACGCACTTTCGACAGGTCCCATAATATGCCTGGACCGATAGTGTTCGAAAACGAGTGCGCACGAATGACCTCTATCCTTTTTCGGCATTCGTGGGGATATGCTTCGAGAGAAATTTTCTGGTTACCTTTGGCCAGACGTCCTTCGAAAGAAGGTTTGCGGGCAAGTGCTTCCTCATAACTATCTTCGTCTATTTCCTCTTCGGGGCTCCCATGAGGAAACAATAAGTCGTACAGACGCTTTCCGCACTGCTTTTGTATGTCGATCCTCTCTTCTTCACTTGGCTCAGTTTTGATACTCTTTCATTTGTCCATAGCGGTGATTTTCTTTTCCTGAGACAGTAGAGTAGTGTTTTAGGATTTGTTGTATGAGAGTTGTCTTTTGAGTGAGAAACTTGAGACTCGGAAATTTTGGTCGGCATTTTGTAACAGTTACTAATTTGTATATTTTGGAAAATTTCTGGAAAGAAGTGGATTTTCTATATCTTCATTCACAGAAACATAACACATAAGCAGTTAATAGCACATATATCGTCCTAAAACATACAGGGGACCCTTTTATGCCAAGGGTAGGCCTAGCGCATTTGAATAATGTACGCGTGAATTTGAACCAAATAAACAATTCCCCCCAAATAAAATTCACAAATGAATAATAACTTTCACAAAAGGGAAATAAAAGGATAAAACACTAACAAAAATAGACCCACGCAGGAGCCATTTGAATGTAATGAAACTCAATAAAGCATACCTACGCAGGGGCTAAAATGAAAAATACATATAGAAAAACCCGCGCAGCAGCGAAATCTGCTATGTCGTTCCAGATGGTCCTGCTCCGTCGCTGTTTTCTTGAGTCTTGTATTGTTAATACATATATCTCAGCATCAGCAAGAATCCTTCACCCAAGCATCCTTTGTGATCCCAGCTTTCGTATCGCATCCTCTCAATCTTATCTTTGACCCATGAGTCGAACTCATCATAACCACGTCTTAGTCTTTCCACCTCTTGAGTCGCTTTCTCAAGAGAATCTTGGTTCTCGACAAACTTAACGTACATTTCTTGGGCTTCTTTTTTTACCTCTCGTAGCTCGGCCACTGCCTTGGATTCTTTGTTTGTTAAGCTGCGCGGGGTTGGTGAGGAGAGACTTTGTATGTCTTTTTGCAGCCATTCTTTGTAACCCTCATCTTATCCGGTATTGAATCAGTCAGGGGCGATAGTGTCTTTATCCATCCGCTTGTCTCCTTTCCATTCGCTGAACATTTCAGACGCGTCGTACACCCTACCGTATCCAATATCGTATACATAAGCGCCATAGTACGCCTCTTCATATTTAGTTTGTCTCGTCTCAAACTGTTGTAAAACTCGAAAGGGTGCATAAGGGAGAATTCCCCGAATACCTGGTAGAGGGCGCACAAGCTTTCTACAACTCTCCACGACGATCTCTTTGAAGATGAAGCGATCGAGCATCCATTGGAGATCTTCTTCTCTCAATTCGGAGAAAATCTAAGCCCATCTCCCCCTTGTTCTACGATTATCCATATTGGCCCAGTACAGCATATCATTTAAATCTTTGAGGGTGTTCTTGTTGTCGAGAGTATGCAACTTCTGAGTCCCAGCACCCTTTGCCAAGTGGCTCAAAATCCACCACTGAAGGAGAAGGTTGCACCCTTGGAAGTATCGATGCCCCTCTTTGCACTTTCCCAAGGCTTGGTACATGTCGGAGAGGATGACCAGAGCAATAGGGTAGTATTTCACTTGCCCTTGGTTCTCGTACCCTTTGAATAAAGTGGGCGTGAGTGTTATAACTCAGTTATTGATTCTCAGACTTGGGCCGTGCGGGAAGACCATCGTTCCATACAAAGTTAAGCAAATGCTAGAGGATGAATTTCGTTCCATTATCTTTAGGAGACCTTGAACTCTCGGTTGTAAGTGGCGTAGAAGCTCGCGTGTCCAAATCTGATATAAAGGTCTCGGAATGATATGTGGGATTCTTGGCACTAG
Source organism: Solanum sitiens (assembly GCA_016801875.1). NCBI lineage: Eukaryota > Viridiplantae > Streptophyta > Magnoliopsida > Solanales > Solanaceae > Solanum > Solanum sitiens. Next base: position 134,385 of record JABWTJ010000606.1, read on the forward strand.
TAGGCAAAACATTTCCCCAACCCGAACTAAGCAACAATATCTTCTACGGAAGGCTTGTTAGGGATGAAAATTTCTTCTTGTTTTCTTGCATTTCTTTCTATCCCAGTACCTACTATTTCTATGCAGTCTCTGATCTCCTCCAAAGTTGGGGTAATCTCAACGGTTACAAATCGGAACACCTTTCGTTGGTTATGCCAATACCCTGTGAGGACCTCAACCAGTTCTGGCCAACCTTTCATGTTGATCAACTGTGTCAGAGCACCCACGTATTTGTTGAGGGTTCTTCTATAATCCCCAACGAGATTGTCATACCACATTTTGAGTTGGGGTGGCGCCGCTATGATCATATCGAACCTTGGAAAATGGTCCATATCTACAAAACAGAGCTAGTTAGGTTTACCACCCTAAATTGGTTTTTACACGTACATTATTCAAATGTCAAATAAAATGATGTGTCGTGAGGTCGGAGACTTTGAACACGGTTTTGGCGGTTTTCTACTAAATGGACTTAATACACCTTGGGTATTAAGCCGTCTTAGGATGATGCTTAATTTTTGGTTTTGTTTTCGCTCTATCTTAGGCTTACTAGAATAGGCTTCAAATTGACGGTTACCGGTCGAACAGACAATGGTGTGAAGCTACCAAATGACATCGGATGACCGCATTCCAATTATTCATTTGATACTTCCAAATGAATTTTTGTGTATTTATGAAAGAAGCCGTGGAAAGCCACGTAACTTCCGTTTTCCAAATGCAAACTATTTGCCATTTGGCGGAAATATGCCACAAAAATGCAACAATATTTCAAAATAACAAAAGAAAGCAAATAAGCAAGTTATTACGCATAGCCAAGTAAAATAGTTTTAAGGTTAGGATCCTCCTATTCTTTAGCAGAGTCGCCATTTCTATTTGATTCGAAAAAATATTATTTTTGAGTTTTGAGGTTTTTGACTTTTTTAGAGTCGCCACTTAATTTTTAAAGAAACATCAAGAAAACTATTGTTTTCAAAAGTCTTAAACATAAAAATCATTTTGACAACATTAAAGGGGTTCGGGGATTCAAATTTATATTTTAGGAAGGTGTTTAAGATACCTAAAATATCCGTTAATACGGTTTTCCGGCAACTAACTATTTGGCTAAAACTAAACTTTTAACTTGTTGGAGTTGTTTGCAAAAGAGTATTTAATATTTAAGTAAAAATTTTGTTCTACGGGGATTTTGAAATTTTGTAACTTTAAACTGGAGACACATAAAAACAAGTAAATAAATGACAGCAAGAGGGAGAGAGAGAGAGAGAGAGACAGTTGTGTCCAAACCGGTTTTCTTTCCGCCTGGACCAGATTTTGGACCCACCTGTTTTGGGTTTTTGACTCATTTTGTCATCTCGAGTACCTGTCCTAGACTAAACATATAATAATAAATAGGAAAATAAAAAACGACAAGGGCTTAGTCACAAAGATAACAAAATACGACAAAAAAGGATAAACTAAATAAAGTGGGCCTCTTCTGGCCCAAACTTCTTCAAATCTTCCAACTTCTTAACTCTCTCCAAATCCTCATGCTAGTTCAACTTCAAGAATCTGTCCACCGAATTTTATGGATTGACTCGAAAAGAGGAATTTTGACCCTTTACGGCTCTCTCGAAGGGCAATGAAGAGGTAGGAGTTCATGATGAACTCAAACGGACTCACATTTAAAATAAAAATAAAGTACGAAATTAGCACTTGAGGGAGAAAATAAAGCGATAAAAGTGAGCACATACTTATCTTCATTAGCAAAACCACACTAAAGAAAGGATAAATACTTGCAATTTGGGGCCATAATAGTGGGCAGTAAAGGGGAATGAACGACAATGTACTAGCATCACCTAATTTTCAAGAAAACAAGTAACACAACCAAAGGACTAAATTCAAACTTTTGAGTTAAAACCCTCACTATAATTGTTACATGCCGCGTCAGAATGGAGCAAATAAAAACTCGTCACATCTAGCGAAATAGGGATGCAGGTCATATGTCACGCTCTCAAATAACGAACAAAATCTAAGACTTACTATTTTTCTCTTAACAGTGAAGAGGGGGCGCCAAGGACGGAAACAAACAGTATAGATTAATAGGAAAATCCAATTTTAATTTGAGACCCTAAGCAGATAGATGAAGCATCATACTGAAACTCTTACCTAAATCTAGTTTCACATGACTATTTCTTGCGACAATGAACTCAATCGACGTAAAACAAATACCGTCATATGAAAAAAATTCTGACCATACCACGGTTACAAGAAACTATGACATTAATCTCTTAACACACTGAGTAATTAAAGGGGGGCTGAGGGATTATACACCATACAAAACAAAAAGGCGGGAAACTGAAAAAAACTAGGCCGCGACCAAGACGCACTAGCAACCATCATTAGGACGAAACAACTTAAACGAAGAAAAAAGAAGAATCGCAGCAAGACTAAATAATATCCTCATGAAAACTAGACATTAAACTCGATATTGATGGCGCACATGGTAGGCTAAAAGAAGGCACCAAAGCAAAACTCTGAATGAAATATCATGGAAACAACCATGAATATAGATCTGCAAAATTTTTAAGATGTTGCTGTAAACTCATAAAATAATAAAGGGAGGGACATGCACCTATAAGTGGACAAACTCATGCTTCAAAAGGTTTGAAAGAAAGGAAAAGAAGAAACAAAAGCAAAACAAAGGATATGCATATGTAAAGTAACCCAACAGAGAAGCAAGAACATGAAACAAGTTTAATAATATTCTAGCAATATCTTAGAACAGGGGAGGCAACAAATCACGCTCAACATAATAAAAACAACATAGATAAATGCGCATATCCCGAAATAAATATCGCAAATAACTCAAATGGAAACACCCAAGAACACACATCACTCCTAAACAAATAAAACCTATATGATGACCGATCAATCCATCGCCAATACAAAAGTGGTTTTCGACGCCACCGGATAAACAGAGAAAGACGCAAAAAGAGAAGCAAAAATAGGGGATGTTACCTTTCAGGGTGCAGCGAACAGAGACGGGAACGATCAAGCAGCGACTTCACGCCAAACAGGACTCCGATAAAACTCAAAAGATTGGGTCGAAAGAACTAGCACCTAAAGCCAAACCAGGTAACTCGAAGAACTTTCTATCTAAAATCTATTCCCTTTTTCTCTCAAATATTTGATGATTCTTAATGCTCTGTCCTCTTCTTTCCAACTTTTCTAACTCAATTTCTCAACTTTCTCTATTAATTTTCAACGATTTTTCTTTTCCAGTTCAATTAAAGAAATTTTCTCTCCGCCTTTAAACGTAGTAAGCTGCCTCTAAAAAAAACCCTAGAAAAACAAAATTCCCCCCGTTTCAAGAAAAGAAGGAGAACTTATATAGGAGAAAATTAGGGCTACCCCCTTCTTCATGAAATGTCGATTCAGCGCCTTATCCTATTAAGAATTTGAAAATCAAAACACTTCACCAAATCGGAATCAAAATATTTTCTCTAGAAATTGTACAACAAGCTAGAAAAGGAAAAGAGGTGGATGATTGGGATCCATTCGCTCGTTCTTGTGGGCTACGTGGCTTGATCTTACCATTGCAAGGAAAAAACGCAAGATCTGCAAAAGGCAGCAGCTACAAACGTACTAATTCCAGAGAGACGTTGGGGGGAGGCTCTGTTTGCGTGAAGAGAGCGACGTTGCCTCGACGCGCTGGGTTTGCTCGCTGGGAATTCAGCGCTGTTGTTGATGCTCTGTGTGTATTTTCTCTTCTTTGGAGAAATCTTGATTTGCTGTGCGTGAAAAGAAGAAAGGCCGGGGTATAGGCGGGTCGGGTCGAGGTATAAGTTGGGCTAGGGCGGGTTCTGTTTTTGGGTTGGGAAAGGGAATAAAAGAGTTGGGTTGGAAGAAGGAAATAAATAAAGGTGGGCTGGATTTTTATTATTTAGTTTGATTATAAGGATATTAGGCTGGCTTGGGGTTGGATCAGTTGAGAGGACATGGGTGTTGGGTTGGATTCGTGGGCTGAAATTGGAAGAGGGGAATTGGGAATTAATTTGGTGAGCTGGGAATGAATGGAGGAGTGTTGGGATGGGCTGGAAATTGGTTACTAAATGGCCCAAATTGGTCTTTAGTTAATAACATTACCAATTCAATCAAATTAAATTGTAATTGGTCAATTTGATTAAACTTTAAAATAAGGCGAATTAATATAATTAATTAACAAGCTTCTTAATGTTAACATAATAAAATAATTAATTTGGTTACGAAATGATTAACCAAAATGAAAAACATCGTATCGCTAAATATCTAACCAAATATTTATATAAAACAAAGTATATATATTTTTCCGATTTTGAATATGAATAAAATTTAAATAGTTATACGACTAATTATGTAAGACATACACATTAGCTAAAACAAAATAAAAACATCAAACTCTTATTTAAAAATAATTTGCAAACTAAAAGTTTATTTAATATTATCTTATTATTATTAATATTATTATATATATATATATATATATATATATATATATATATATATATCTTAAATTTATAAAATTAATTATTTTAAATTAATTAAACTCGAGAAGCTCTCTAGTTAACTACTATCGAGGAGGGTCAAAATTGGGTGTCAACGGTCGCTTGTTTCTTGTGTTCTCACAAACAACTATCTGTCTAGTGCTCTACTACTGAGGCCGAGTATCGCTCTCTTGCTTCTACCACCAGTGAACTTAGTGGATTTGCCTATTGTTGAAAGAGTTTGATCTTTCTTCTGGTTCCTTGTCTTCATTTTAGTGTGATAATTTAAGTGCAACCTATCTTACAGCTAACACGGTGTTTCTTTCTCGCACCAAACATATGGAGATCGATGTTCTCTTTATTCAAGGTCTTGTACAGAAAACGCAACTTCGGGTTCAATATATTTCTTCTCATGATCAACTTGTGGATATCCTTACCAAGCCTCTCTTGAAGGATCATTTTGTGATTTACGTGGCAAGTTGAACCTTATACCAGGTTCAACTTGAGGGGGAGTGATAAGTATGGTATTTAGGTATTAGTTAATGTATCTCCTAAGAGTTATTTACGTAATTTCATATGTATAAACTCTTGTATAAATACCTAAATATATGATCAATGAAGGTCACGTTGAGTTCTACTTTACATACCAGGCATTTGGTGCTTGCTTTAAGCCGTACGACATCTTCTTCAATCTGTATACTTTGCTCTTTCCTTCACCAAAAATCAAGCCTTCAGGTTGGCAAACATAAACTTCTTCTTGTAAGTCACCATTTTGGAAAGAATACTTAGCATCAAATTGGTACACACACCAACTAAGTTGAGTAGCCAATGCTATAGTAGTTCTAACCGTTTCAAAGAGAGATAATGGTGAGAACGTCTCATCAAAGTCGACGCCTTTTTGTTGAGAGTATACTTTTGAAACAAGTCGAGCCTTATGCCTTTTGACACTTTCATGAGCATTGTACTTTTTATTGAAAATCAATTTTAGCCCGATAACATTTTTCCATTCCGGAAAATCAACTAGCTCCCAGGTCTGATTTTTCTCGATAGCCTAAAACTCTTCAATCATCGCATCCTGCCACTCTGGTTTCTTTGCAGCTTCTTCATAACATGTCATTTAGGTAGCTAAGAGGGATAAACTATAGGATGCATAAACATCTTGCAGTGACCGAAACTTTGTTTGTGGCATCTCGCTTGATGACGCCGAAGGAGGAGAACGAGAGCTACCTCTATGAGCATTATTGTCATTATTGCTGCTACCAGGTGAGGAAAGATCAGAACTTGTTGTTTCAAGAATCCCTGTATGCCCTACTTCCGCGTGAGCTGGAATATGGATGACTAAATCTTCTTCCATGTCGTTCCATTCCCAAGCTTATTCTTCATTGAATGCAACATTCCTGCTGATAATCACTTTTCCACTTGTAGGATCATATACTCTATATGCTTTGGATTAAGGACTATAACCAATGGAAATGCATTTCTCTGATTTTTCATCTAGCTTGGAACGTAAATTAATTAAAACATAAGCTATACAACCAAAAACATTCAAGTGGCTTACTCGTGGTTTTCGTCCCGTCATGCTTCATATGGAGTTCGATTAAAAACGGCTTTTGTTGGAGATATATTTAAGAGGTACACAGCTTCAACCACTACTTCTCCCCCAAAATGAACATGAAGTCCCCTACATTAAGTAAGCTTTTGGCCATCTCAACCACATTACGATTCTTTCGCTCGATGACTCCTTTTTGTTGTGGCGAGTACATTGTTGTAAGTTGTCATCGAATTCCTTTCTCTTCACAAAACAAAGTGAAATCAATAGATAAAAATTCACCAACATGGTCTGTGCGAAATGCCTTAATGTTGCAGCCTGTTTACTTCTCCATGAGTGCCTTGAATTTCCTGAAATTCTCAAATGCCTTTGATATGAAATTCAGAAAATAATCCCAAATCATCGGCTATAATCATCAGTAAATTGATGAAAATACCTACTCCCATCAGGTGACTGGTCTTCATTAGTCCACATAGGTCGGCATGTACAAGTTCAAGACAACAGGAAGCTCTCCATGATTTTCCTACATGAAATGATTTTCTACTCTGTTTACCGAAGATACAACCTTCACATAAATCAAAATCACCAATTTCTGGTAACCCAACTACCATATTATTCCTAGTCAATAATTTCAGCCCATTAATGTTCAAATGACCATAGCGAAGATGCCATAATTGAGTTACATAAAAACCTTTACCAATTATCGCATTATTTCAACACTTGAAACGTTAAGGGGGAAATGTCATTTTCGGTCACAGGCATAACTGGTATAGTCTGACCAGACTTAATATCACTAACAACACATGAACTATTTTCAAACCTAAACAGACTAACCACTAGCCATCAATTGTCCAACACTCAACAAATTATTTTCCAAGCAAGGAACAAGTGACATATCGCAAAGGAGTTTTACGTTACCTTACATTGTCTTGATGGCTATGGTTTTTTTGCTTTCAACTCGAACTTTCTTGTCATCACAAGGTCGAAACTCACCCTTTTGTGACTCATCTAGGTCTATAAATAAAGACCTTATTCCACTCATATGATTCGAGCATCCACTATCAATAAACCAAACATTATTATTAATATTACTGATTAAAGAATGAACAATGAAAAATATCAATTGACTGGACTTCTTGGATAGTGGCATTGAAAGTCACTCTTGTGCTGACGAGTGTCATTGAATTGACTGCCTCTATCGCGGCCTCGACCTCGGCCATGAAATCTACCTCTTCCTCTACCTCTTCCAGAAAACTTTGAGGATTTTTCTTTGGAGAAAGATGACTCCTCTTTCACCTAGAATGCTTTTTCTTCAATTTTCTCACGAGACCTGTTGATCCTTTTGTAATGACCGGGGAGCACCCCCTAGATATTACCGGCGTACTCGACCTCGAAGAGGTCTCATACAAGCCTCTTCGCATAATTGTCATGGCATAATGAACTTGAAATAATACAAAAAATTTAAAACTTTTATGTATTGAAGTATACTTAGACTTCTCACACATCATATATGGAGTTTACGTAGACTTCTCGTTTAGCAATATAAGCAATTCATAATCATAGTCTAATATTGTATCACAACACCATATATTAATAAGAGTTCAACAAGATCTACAAATACGGTTCTTAGCCCATTAGACACAATATTCTTTAGAACAAATGTACATAAGAGAAGATTACTAATTCTATGACATCAATAGCGAAAGCATAAAGTGTCCACTAGTGCATATGTCCTCGAATCTTTGAGGACCTACCACAATGTTTTGGAGATAAGAAGTCCAAGCTTTCTTCAAGGATGCAGAAGAAGACAACTAGCCGGAAACTATATTCATAATATAATGGGAGAAAATGGGTTAGTACAAAGAATGCACTAAGTATGGACAAATGCATAAAAACCATGAAAAGATGAGAAAATGACATTTACATGTAAAGCATGCATTTATGAGGTTTTGAAAGACATTTGAATCATCAATACCACACATAACCCAATACTTCAATAATATCTAAACTTGAACATAACATGACTTTAGCACTTCCTAGGGGTCCACTTGTGCAATGTAGAGTTAGCATCCCATACTACCAACCCTACCAAGAATTCACATAGAAATCACATTGGTCACACATGTTACCTTTAAATTCATTAAATATACATGTTATCATAATCATTTAATAATTTTAAGGAACCACCTACAATAAACATTTAAGCTTTCTAGTGCAATGTACAAGTGAAGTCCCATACCCTCACTTCTACTTAGTAAACTCATTAGGAGATTATAGACTAGTTCTTACTTCTTCATTACTTAATTACTTTATTACTTTATTACTTTATTACTTTATTACTTTAGGGAAGAGAAACCGTAACCGACATAGACCATGTGAGTTTTCCATGGAATCCGGTGTCATAAAGCCCCTTACCGAAAAAGGGTGTTTCACTTGCCAAGGTAGTTACTAGAAACTAGCTACTATGTGGATCCACTATCTATCTCCTACAGGGGCATGTAGTTAAGGGATATGGAAATTGATTTTAAGGACCTGACCTATTGCATTAGCGGGAGAGTCCCCATCTAATGAGTATCACTAGGATGACCCGACCACTTCCATTAACGGGAGGGTCTTTTCCTTATTGACCATATACTTTCGTTGCTTAGTATACTTCCCAACTTACAACCATTGTTCTTTTAATTGTATCTACATGCGTGAAGAGTAATTCATATTCATTCAATACAATTTAACATAGAGCTCGCATATTCATTAAGTGAGAATGCACTTTTACCCTAGAAATATCATACATATGTGAGTAGTACTTTCACAATATCAATTATAGTGTTTTCATGAGAACTATAATTTCAATCAACACATGAGACCAATTTCATTCCACATAATTCATACTACACAATAGACAAGGTTCAAGAGAATGAAAACCATCCCAATTACCTTTCTTGTATCCTTCAATAAGCCATACACCTTGCAAGCAAATTCAAAGTCTGTATACAATATTCTTCATCACATAAAAAACCCTAGAATTTACCCTCCTTTTAAGGTTAGGAATCAAGTATCATGATTACCCTAATTCAAATTACCATAGGCATGGAGGACAAGATTCTATAATGAGATAATTGTCAATTACAATACATCATGCTCATAATTACTCAATTCATTCCACAACATTCATGAAAGTTGGATCATGGGGGCACATGGGTTCTTGGGAGATTTTAATAGTATAAATCATCAATTAATCCCAATATAATCATCATATAAGGCACATAACATAAAGAAAATGATTTAAGAGTGAACCCATGGCTAGATTACAAACCCAATTTTGGTCACAATTAGATTTCAAAATTAGAAGTTTTGAAGGGCTTCATGGAGAAACTAGTCCATGAATCAATATCCCCATACCTTAATTGATGATATTACACAAAATTGAAGTGAGAAAGGATGAATATTGAGTGTCTTAGCTTGAGTTCTTCTTTGGTTGTTACGACCCGAGGGTATACCCTACATGTTATGGTATTTTCAAATCTTAACACGGCGTTGTCAACCTCTTAGAGGTCTAAGACAATCCTCTTAGCATATAATTATTGCATACTCATAAAAATAGCGGAATATCTAAAACTTTTAATAGCACATCATATGCTAGAACATTACTTCGTATATATATAAAATATCATAATACATAGTTAGACTCTAATGTCTCTTTGCCAACTTAAGACACAACTCATTTGAATAGAATAGAGACACAACCCTTAACAATATAAAATAAAATCTACGCTATTACATAAATGAATAGGAACATGACATAGGGAAATCCTTGAATCAAATGGATCCCTCTTCTTGAACTTGGGAGATCTATCCAAGCTCTTCTCCTAGGACACATCCTCTAGCCATCACCACCTACACTTTGTGTAAAAAGATGAAGAAGAATGGTATTAGTGCAAGAATGCACTAAGTATGACAACCATGCAAAAACATGCATTTAAAGAGGACATTTCCTTTGAAATCATGCAACATGTCTTTTTAGCAAACTTCATGAACATAGGCACATATAAGCTCAATATAGTTCACATACATAATATAGACATGGATACTACTCATAATAGCACATAAAGCCATTTATCATACTTTGAAACGTATTCAATACATATCATACATTACATCTCTTTTATCTTACTTATTTCCTTAAGTAACCCTCAAGTGTACCTAGTGCAATGTATACCCTTGAGGTCACCTTACAATAGTATTTCATAATATGCTTCATAAACACAACCACATATATTCTCAAGTCATAATCACATCAAAGACATCAACTTCAAATAAAGACCATCACCTAAGACAACTCCTAAGTCACACTAGTGCAATGTGTAGGTAGCATCCCATAATGCTACTTCCACCAAGTGTACCTAAGAAGTCACCCTAGACTAGGCATAACATACTCAACAAGTCATAACATATTCAACGTCATAACATATTCATTTACAACTAACAATAAGGCCACATACTTCATATCATCATATAAAGACTCATCATACTTCATAACATCATAGGAAGACTCATCATACTTCATACACTTTAGTCATAGACTCACTTAGTTCATATAATAAGTAAACCACCCTCACAACCCTTTCATAATCTTACTTGTGAAATGTACACATGGAGTCCCATACCCCCACATACACTATGTAAACTCATTTAAAAGCCATAAGTGTAATTCACATGCATAGTCATATTTCATATCTTAACATAACAAGGTCACTTAACATGCATTAATATAAGTCATACATAACATAAGTATTTACTTCATAAGGGTCTCCAATCCTATCCTTTCTTGAAGTTATCTAGTGCAATGTATAGGTCGGGTCCATAGTCCTCCCATACAAAGTACACTCCTCAAGGAATTTAAATTAGAGTTCATATTCTTATCTTTAATTTATTAACCTTCGGTAGACATAGCCATAACCGAGATAGACCATGTGAGCTACATGGAATCCGTTGTTCTACTCCCACACCAAAAAGAGAGGGTTAACACTTGCCTTAGGTGAAACCATTCGTACATAGCTTATCTAGGTGGATCCACTAAGCTAGAGTCCTATGTGGGCACGTAGTTAAGGGACAAGGAGATTTCTTCTAGAAACCTTGACTTACTAATTTGAGGGTTTCCATCTCATGAGACAACATGTACCTTGGGAATCTACACTACTAGTCATGAAGAAACCCATGTGGTAGGCCGGACTTACTAACGTGAGACCTCCATCTCATTTACATGCCCTTTCAGCTCTAAGCAATAATTGCCTTTTTAAATATCATTAAGCCTTTAGATAATCATTAGTTCATAAAGAATAGGTCGTAGGGACTTACTCCCTCATATATCATATAACTCAAAGGTAACTAGAGTGAGATTTGTACATTCACCATAGAACCTACCTTATGTGAAAATGTCCTTTCACATAATCATATCATATTCATACATGCATGTGTGTGTGTAAATATATGTGAGATCTACCTTCACATAAACACCTTTAGGCACACATGTTCATAACTTCATAACTCATCTACTTTACATGCATAGAAATAGGTAATGATGCATAGGAGAACTATCCTTTCCTTAGTTATCATGAATCTATCCTACTCATAAATATACATAAAGTGTGTGTGTGTACATTGGTCAACATGATCACATAATAGCTATCACATAGTATTGAGGAAACCACCCTTTAAAGACCATAACACATGTACAACATTCTTCAAGTCTCAAGTCATACACACATATAGAGTATTGAGGAATATAGACTACACACACACACACATTACATCATAGGAGGCAAGTACATATTTAACAATAGAATAAGACTCCTAGTATACTTTAATCACACATTCATATAGGGTTCATATGGGTGGGGTCATGCTATAAGGATATTCTTCATCACTAGCCATATAGACCATCTATCCCTAACAGGATCATTATACATATACATATAACATCATCCCCATACCTAGATTAAGCAAGTAGTGTAGAAGACTATACACATAACTTCACATATCATCAATTCACTTAGACATGATATTAGAATCAAGGCTAAATCCTTCAACTTCCTAACATAAGAATCATCATATCAATTCATCTTGCATCTAATGCCTTCAAGGACATGGTCATAACACATAAATATGTACATGAATGTAAACACCACCACCATAGGTGGACCATACCAATCAACACAATTCAATGTACAATCTAGGCTAATTGGAAGAAATAAGTCAACTTTCCAAATCTCCAATCTTATGATCATCTTTGACCATTCCTCCACAATACATATTCAATTGATGTAGAAAGTAATAACAATAAGCAATTCAATACAATCTAATCACAATTCTATAAACATCAAGTCAATATCACAAGTCCACATTATAGGGTAATTTGAGAAATTAGGAGGATCATGGGTTCTTCATAAAATTTGATAGAAACTCATCATAAAATCAGTATATAAACATATATTCATCATTATAATGCTTTTGAAATCAATTTGAGAATGAACCCATGGCTAGATTGAAAAATAGGATTTTTGACTTAGAATTCATGTTTAGAAAACCTTTGACAGGACTCCATTGATGAATGGTTATATATGGATGAAGGATAATCATACCTTATAGATTAAAAATCCCAACAAAATCTGAGAATAAAGCTCCAAGGATCCAACTCCATAGCTTGTTCTTGCACTTGGTCTTCAATGGGGGTTTTGGGGTTTTTGGAAGATGTGAACTTTGAGAATTTGATTTCTTAATGGGTGTTGAGGTTTTAGCTTGGGAAAGGGTTTAAAAAGGTCCTAAAATCAGTTAATAAAATGCCCCCTAAGTTACCAAAACACCCCAATACGAATTGGGGCTCTTAGACATGTCAAAATTGAATTTAAAATGACGCAACCGGATCTGGGAGTGGGTTGCGCGTCGTGGAGCAGACTCCCCATTATGCCCCAAATAAAATTTGAGGTAGTGAGGTGCGTGCTAGGAGCGCTTCGCTAGGGCAAGGTCCGATTCTTGGACCTGCTCGCTGCCTTGGCAGCCTCTTGTCCAAGGTTTGGGTCCTCCTTGGGGGCCCTTCGGGTGGTCCCCGGGGAGTCGTACCCGGACGTTTTGACCATTAAAATTTACTTTTAGGGTACTAGGGTCAACTACACTGACTTTCCACCCCAAACAAGGCCAACATACAAGGACACACTAGCACATCTAAAAGGCTAACTTTCGAACCTCTTGGACGTTCTTGAACGTTTGACCTCCAAACTTCATGAAACTTAACACACTGCCTATAAACATCATTATAACTCATATAAGGACTTCAATAGCCCATGACACACACATAAGAACATAAAAACACCTAAGGCCCTTTGGTGACTAGTCGTCGAACATCTTGGTCTTCCCTTGATGTTTGACTTCTAAATCATCTCAAATCAAGTATATATAATATAAAACACATAATTAACATATTATTAACCTTTTTAGGCACATGTGAGGATCTAGATACCTTAGTTAATTTTGAGGGCGTGTCATTGGTCTTGAATGGTGGTCTTTGGAAAACAGAGAGAAAGTAGAGGGAAGTGGGAAAGAATTGGGTTTGGGAATAATGAGGTGTTACGTTAGTTTATGACTTAGGGTAGCTTATATAGTCCTTTAAATAATTTAATTAACTACCCCTTAATCATTAATTAATCACATAACTAAGTAACCAACTAACTCAATAACTAAAAAGATTAGGCAGTGTAGTCGCCCCTCAATTGACGAACCCCCGTCTACGGGGCGTCAATCAAACGACGGGCCCGTACTGACAAGCCTTTGTTTATGACTGAGATGGTGTTTTGAGATATTTTTTTTAGGAAATAATATAATTATTTACCTATGACACCATCGACGGGCCGTTGACCCATTGACGGCTCGTCGTTTGGTATGTGTTTGGCCACTGTCAATTTGACAGTTTTGGGTCAAATGTTAGGATCCTCTCCAAGGACCCTTAGGTTGGTGTTTGGGTAGTCGTACCCAGACTTTTCAACCATAAACACACTCTAATACATTTTAAACACATTTTTACCAAATTTGACTAAATGTTTACTCTTAAAACCCCTTGAAACATGCTCATGCACATTAACTCAATTTCACTAGTCTCCGAACGTCCCAGTCGTTTCTTGACGTTTTGGTTCTAACACTTCCTAATTAGTTTCAATACATAGTTTAGGATTAAGAACAGTGTTTTAGGGATTGGTTCATTATGTGATGATCTAGACTAAGTCATGAACTTCCGGAGTGTTACATTATCCCCATTAGTTACATTCATCCCCGAATGACACTTAAATCATTTTGTAGGGAGAGGATAGACTCAACACTAGATGCCCAACCAACAACAACATAAAATCATAATGAGTCACAACTCATAAGAGTACTTCACAACTCCACTAAAGTAATAAACATGGCATTATACATATCAACTCAATTCACAATTCTCAACATATAAGAGCTCAACATTTCAAAACATATAATGAGGAACTACCTTATCAATATCAACATGAGCTCAAAATGACATCCAAGAGTTACTACGCTATTTCCTTCTTCTCAAGACAATGACAAAAAATGCTTACTACAGTCTCAAGAAGGCAAATGCACACATTTAATATAAGTGCAAGTAGAACATGAAGACATTTTTCTTATAACTCATTTTAGCAAAAACCTTTACCAAAACATGTACATTCTTAGAAAACAAGTAAAATTAACATTATTCATCATTTTTATTTTTAGAGGAATTACTAACCTCAAAGAGGAAAAAGATGAGATAGCGGGACTTCATGTCGGCCTCGGCCTCCCATGTTGCATCCTCAACCAAATGTTTTCTCCATAGAACTTTTATAGAGGCCACCTCCTTGTTCCTCAACTTTTTTACTTGATGATCTACGATCTAAACCGGAACCTCTTCATAAGAAAGCATCTAATTCACTCCTAACCCTGCAATAGGGAGAACATACACCGGATTGCCTATACATTTCTTTAGCATAGAAACATGAAATATGGATTTACCAAAGCTAGATCACTAGGTAGTTTCAAGTCATAAGAAACTTTTCCAACCCGTTGCAATACCTCATAAGGACCTATATATCGAGGACTAAGCTTCACATTCTTACCGAATCTCATCACCCCTTTCATGGGTGAAATCTTCAAGTAGACCGGATCACCTATTTCAAACTCAAGGTCTCTTCTTCTATTGTCGGCATAAGACTTTTGTCGACTATAGGCTATTTTCAACCTATTTCTTATCATTCGTACTTTCTCTATAGCCTCACAGATTATCTCGGGACCAAGGATTGAAGACTTACCTAACTCAAACCTCCCAACCGGAGACTTACATATCATACCGTAGAGTGCTTCAAAAGGTGCCATAGAAATACTCGAATGGTAGCTATTATTATAAAAAAAAAACTCAGATCGTTCCAATTTCCCTTAAATCAATTACACAAGCTCTTAACATATCTTCTAGGGTTTAAATTGTACGCTCCGCTTCACCATCCATTTGAGGATGAAAAGTGGTGATAAGTTTCGCTTATATACCTAACCACCTTTGAAAAGACCTTCAAAAATGAGAAGTGAATTGGGAACCTCTATCCGAGATGATGGACAAAGGGATCCCATGAAAACTCACAATATCATTAATGTATATTTTGCATATTCTTCTTCCGAATAAGTACACTTGATAGGGATAAAGTTAGCATATTTTGTCAACCTATCCGCAATAACCTATATTGAGTCATTTTTCCTACTTTTCTGAGACAAATCCACTACAAAGTCCATCTCAATGTCTTCCCACTTCCAAGTAGGAACATCCATTACATGGGTCAAACCTCCGGGCTTTCGATGTTCAATCTTAACTTGTTTACAATTTGGACACTTAGCCACAAACTCCACTACATCCCTTTTTAAAATTTCCCACCAATAGACCTCTTGAAGGTCACGGTACATCTTGGTGGCACCCAGATGAATAGAATAGCGGTAGCCATGATCTTCTTATAAAATGTTTCTTCTTAAATCGTCAACATTTGGTACAGAATACCTTCGTTGGTAACTAAGTACACCATCCCCCCTTGGGAAAAGGACTCATTAATCTTTCTAAGAAACGATTCCATTAACTCCATCAATAGAGGATCAAGATGTTGGTTAGACTTCACCTCAATCACTAGAGACGACTCTGATTTATGATGAACCATGAAACCACCTTTTTGAGAATCTTCTTACCTAACACCCAACCGGGCCAATCTGTGAACATCTTTCACTAGTTCTTTTTTACCCTATTAAACATGAGCCACACTACCCATAGTCATTCAACTCAAGGTATCCGCCACAATATTTGCCTTTCTGTGGTGGTATATGATACTCATGTCATAGTCCTTTTAAAGTTCCAACCACCTTCTTTGCCGGAGGCTGAACTCCATTTGGGTGCAGACCTATTAAAGACTCTGTGGTCAGTGAACACATTTGCATGTACCCCATATAGGTAGTGTCTCCACATTTTCAAAGCCAATACTACCGCCGCTAATTCAAGGTCAACTCATGAACCTTGAGTAGTCTAGAAGCATATGTTATAACCTTCCCATGTGGAATGAGGACACACCCTAAACCTATTTGAGAATCATCGCAATGTATGACAAATTATTTTGTGCCCTACGACAAGGAAAATACCGGAGCGGAGGTAACCTTGTCTTTTAATAATTGAAAAATTTTCTCACATGCCTCCGACCATTCGAACTTAGCCTTCTTTTGAGTCAAGGTCGTTAATGGAGATGCAATTGAGCAGAATTCATCAACAAACCTTCTATAATACCCGACAAATCCTAAGAAGCTTCGAATGTCAGTAGGACTCAAACAACCCTTGGCCTCTTTCATCTTTTTTGGATCCACTCTTACCCCTTCACTAGACACTATGTGACCAAGCAAAGCAATCGATCTCAACAAAACTCACACTTACTGTATTTGGGATAGATTTGAGCATCCTTGAGGACTTGCAAGACTATTCTCAAATAGTTCATATGCTCACCCTCACTTTTAGAGCATATCAAAATGTCATCAATAAAGACAATCACAAAAAAATCAAGATAGTTTCTAAAAACTCAATTTATAAGGTACATGAAAGCCGCCGGGGCATTCATTAGTCAAAAAAACATGACTCTGAATTCAAAAATGACCATACCTAGTTCGAAAATCCATTTTAGGTAAGTCAACTTCTCTAACTCTCAATTGATGATATCCTGACCTCAAATCGATTTTTGAAAAGTAAACCGTACCTTTGAGTTGATCAAATAAATCATCAATCCTAAGAAGAGGATACTTATTCTTTATAGTGACCTTATTTAATTGGTGATAATCAATACACATCCTAAGGGACCCATCTTTCTTCTTCACATGAGGAACTACCTTCTCAATAACCACATGAGCTCAACATAACATTAAAGGGTCTATTATGCCAAAACTCCTTTCACAACATATCAACATGCACAATATCATTTCATGAAGGCAACAACATACCAAGTACAGAAATAAGTACAAATCAAGCAAAAGAGCATTTTTCCATGAAACTTCATTTTATCAAAAAAACAAACCTTTACCATAAATATGCATATCTTCACCAAACAAGTCAAATTCAACTTAACTCATTATTTTCATTATTAATAGGAACAACTAACCTTATTAGGAAATATATGAGGATAACGGAACTTCATGTCGACCTCGGCCTCCTATGTTGCCCCTCAACTAGGTGGTTTCTCCATAGAACCTTTAAGGAGGCCACCTCTTTGATCCTCAACTTCTTCACTTGATGATCAAGGATTTCCACCGCAACCTCTTCATAGGAGAGGTTCTCATCTACACCAAGACCTTCAATAGGAAGAATGGACACGTAATCAACAATGCACTTCTTAAGCATGGAGAGATGGAATACCAGGTGAACCGAAGCTAGCTCACTAGGTACTCTGAACTCGTATGCAACCTTGCCAACCCTTTGCAAAATTTATTAGGGACACACATAGTGAGGAATAAGCTTACCTTTCTTGCCAAACCTCATCACCCTTTCATGGGTGAAATTTTCAAATACACCTTATCAGCTTATTCAAATTCAAGGTCTCTTCTCCTATTATCGGCGTAAGATTTTTGTCGACCATAGGCCGACTTCAACCTATCTCTTATGACACGAAGATTCTCCAAAGTATCATAAATTAATTCGGGACCAAGGAGAGAATACTCACCAACCTCAAACCATCAAACCAGAGATCTACATCTCCTAACATACAAATCCTCAAAATGAGCCATGGATATCGTCGAATGGTAACTATTGTTATAAGAGAACTCAACCAAAGGCAAATGTTTATTCTAACTTCCCTTGAAGTCAATAACACAAGATCTAAGCATATCCTCAAGGGTTGACATAGTACGCTCCACTTGACCATCCGTTTGGGGATGAAAAGCGGTGCTTAACTTCACTTGAGTACCTAACCCTTTTTGGAAAGACCTCCAAAACCGAGAAGTAAATTGAGCACCTCTATCAAAAATAATGGATAAACGTATCCCATGGAGACTCACAATATCATTGATGTAGATCATTGCATACTCTTCCGCCAAATAAGTAGAATTAACGGGGATAAAGTGAGTGTATTTTGTCAACCTATCCATAACCACCCCATATAGAGTCATTTTTTCTTCGAGTCTTTGGCAAACCTGCTACGAAGTCCATATTAATGTATTCCCACTTACAAGTGGGAACTTGCATTTGTTGTAGTAAGCCACATGACTTTTGGTGCTCGGCTTTCACTTGTGGGCAATTTTGACACTTTGCAACAAATTCCGCTATGTCCCTTTTTAAGCCATCCCACCAAAATACTTCTCTAAGGTCATGATACATCTTAATAGAACCCGGATGAATAGAATAATGGGAACCATGAGTTTCCTCAAGAATTCGGTTTCTCAAGTCATCAACATTGGGAACACACAACCTCTCTTGGTACTTCAAAGCACCATCCCCCCAAAGGAGAATGACTCATAAAGCTTACAAAGAACCAATTCCTTCAACTCCATCAATTATAGATCAAGTTGTTGCTTAGACTTCTCCTCAGCCACCAAAGACGATTCAGAGTTATGATGGACCATAAAGCCACCATTAGGAGAATCTTCCAATTGAACACCCAAACGAGAAAACCTATGAACATCTTTAAGTAGGTCTTTCTTGGCTTCTTCTACATGTGACATACTACCCATGTTCATATGACTTAGAGCATCCGCAACCACATTGGACATGCTGGGGTGGTAGAGAACACTCATGTCATAATCATTCAACGATTCCAACCATCTTCATTGTCGGAGATTCAACTTCTTTTGGGTAAACACAATTGAAGTCTCTCATCATCGGTATACACATCAACATGGACACCATAAAGATAATGCCTCCATATTTTCAAGGCAAACACCATGACCGCTAACTCAAGATCATGAGTTGGGTAGTTCTTCTCATGAACAATAAGTTGCCTAGAGGCATAAGCTATAACCTTACCATGTTGCATAAGGACACAACCCAAACAAATTCAAGGAGTATCACAATATACCACAAAGCCCTTCGTACCCTATGATAAGGTCAACACTGGAGAGGAGGTAAGCCTATCTTCAACACTTGGAAGCTTCTTTCACAAGCCTCTGGCCACTCAAATTTCACATTACTTTGGTTCAAGGTTGTCAAAGGAGATGCAATAAACATAAACCCATCAACAGACCTTCTATAGTAACCCGCTAGACCCAAGAAAATTCTTATATCAGTTGGAGCCAAAGGTCTAGGCAAATTCTTAACCGCTTCGGTCTATCTCGGATCGACCTCTATATCCTCACTAGAGATGATATGACCAAGAAACACAACCGATCGAAACAAAAACTCACATTTTCTGTACTTGGCAAACGGTTGGTGATACTTAAGGACTTGCAATACCACCGTCAAGTGGTCCATATGATCACCCTCATTCTTCGAATATACCAAGATATAGTGAATGAAAACAATGACAAAGAAATGTAGGTAATTTCGAAACACCCTATTCATTAGGTCCATAAAAGCCTCCGGGCATTTTTCAACCCAAATGACATCACTAGAAACTCATAGTGACCATACCTAGTTCTGAAAGCCGTATTAGGTATATCTTCACCTCTCACCCTAAGTTGGTGATAACCCAACCTCAAATCAATCTTTGAAACGTAACTCTGACCTTGGAGTTGATCAAATAAATCATCAATTCTAGGGAGAGGATACTTGTTCTTTATAGTGACTTTATTGAGTCTTTGGTAATTAATACACATCCTAAGGTACCCATCCTCTTTCTCCACAAACAACACCGGAGCACCCCATGGAGAAATACTAGGACGGATGAAACCCTTGTCTAGCAAGTCTTTAACTTGAGCCTTCAAGTCTTTCAATTCAACCGGAGTCATTCGATAAGGAGGAATTGAAATGGGGTTCGTATCCGGTAGCAAGTCAATACCAAAATCAATTTCCCATCTGGAGGGATTGTGGGAAAATCATTAGGAAATACCTCCTGAAATTCCCTCACTACGGGGACTAACTCAATGGGAGGATATTCGGAGTCTAAATCTTTGACTCTTACAATATGATATAAATACCCTTATAGATCATCTAACAAGCTTTTAAACAAGAGATGATACGACCTCTAGGAATAAATTGTCCTCCTTCCACTCTAGGACGGATTCAATAGCAAAATGAACTTAACAACTCTAGTTCTACAATAAATGGAAGCAAAACAATCATGCAACCAATCCATTACCAATATGACATCAAAATCGACCATATCAAGTTCTACTAGTTCAACATGACTAACTCTATTGGGCAACATTATAGGACAATTTCTGTATGCCCTCTTTGCAACCACCGCATCACCTACCAGGGTAGTCACTATAAAAGGTTCATTAAGGATATCAGGAAAAATATCAAACTTTCTATCTACTAAATGAGTAACAATAGACAATGTTGCACCCGAATAAAGTAAAGCATATACATCAATAGAAAAGACTTGTAACATACCAGTCACCCCATGGGGAGAACTCTCATGTTTACCCCTGAGCGGAGAGCATAAAAGCAATTATTTATTGGAGCATCCACATAAGAACTACTTCCTTGAGCTTGATCACTTGCCTTGTCTTGCCCCTTCACATTAGGAAAATCCCTAACCTTGTGACCACTTTTGCCACACCCAAAGAAATTGTATGTTCCCACTACACATTCACCCATATGCTTCTTGCCATAGTTTCCACAAGTAGGCTTCTTGATTGGTGAACTAGTACCTTTTCCATTTTGAGACCTAGGGTTAGACACCCTATCATCACGAGCTTTGGGAAACCTAGGAGGAACTTGATTGGAGAACCTCTTCTTGAACCTAGGTTTTGCTTGAATTTCCAACCTTACCCTTGAAGAACCACTTTCATAACACTTGTCCCTCTTGGCCTCTCTATTCTTCCTCCTTAGTCTACTTTCTTCCACTAGTTGAGAATGAACCAATAGATTAGAGATATGCATATTATCATGAAGCATATCCTATCACATCCAGGGAGCAACCCCTAGAAGTAACATGGCATACTTGACCTCTCGGAGGTCTTATACAAGCCCATAGTTATCATTCATCGCATTGACATTGTAAATTTAGTGGAAAATTTAAAACTTTTCATAGCACATCATATGCTAGAAACTTTACTCCATCTATATATAAAACATAAGTCATAATACATACTTAGACATTAAGTCCCTTTGCCATCTTAGACTCAATAACATTAGAGTACATTAGGGACACATCCCTTAAGACATAAAACATAAGTAATTAATTTAGAAAACTTTACAATAAACATAAGTAGGAAATCCTTGAACTTAAGGATTCCTTTCATTGAACTTGGAAAACATCTATCAAGCTCTTCACCATTCAAGACATCCTTTAAGCATCTATAACCTACACTTTGTGTAAAAAGTAGAGAAGAATGGTATTAGTACTAGAATGCACTAAGTATGGCAACCATGCAAAAACATGCATTAGAAATGGACATTTTCTTGAAATCATACTTTATGTTTTATTGAGTAAATCTTCATAAAACCTTTATCCAATAGCATTTATATTATTCACATACTTCATGTAAGCATATTCAAAGGCCAAACATTTCATAAGATCACGTATATAATTTATTACATTTTCAAGTCACATTACAGTGAACTAGTTTTCCCTTAACAGTGAAGTATCTTCCCTTTTATTCATTAACCTCCCAAGTAACCCTCTAGTAATAGTTGGTGCAATGCATCACCTTAAGGCCACAAGGAAATATGCATACAGATACACAAGCTAACACATATTACCATAGAAGTATAGCCCATTACAAGACACATTCAAGTCAAGGATATAGGACATTACAATAAGCTACATCAACTTACACATACTTTTACTTCCTTTAATATTCCTGATTATAAGACCTTGTTCATGACCCCAATCTTAGTCGACTAGTACAATGCACATGTGAATCCTCATAACCCCACACATACTTAGTAAACTCTTCATGAGACCACTAACCTTAACATACCATTCATACATCCTCATAGCAAGTAAAGACAACTTCATTCATGTCGATACAAGACCTTCATCATATAGTGATTTAGACCAACATAGTGCATATAAGGATAAGATCACATCATATAGATTCATTACATGCACATATTCATAATAAGTAGACGACTCCTACAATATCATGCATAAAGACATATCCATAATCATACACATTAGGTCACCTTCCTAGGACTTCCAAAGGAGCTACTTGTGCAATGTCTATATTGTTTTATTACTTCTACCTATCCTAAGTGTCACATCCGGGGAGCACCCCCAGAAGTAACATGGCCTACTTGACCTCATGGAGGTCTTATACAAGCCCATAGTTATCATTCATCGCATTGACATAGTAAATTTAGTGGAAAATTTAAAACTTTTCATAGCACATCATATGCTAGAAACTTCATTTAATATATATATAAAATATAAGTCATAATACATTTATAGACCTTAAGTCTCTTTGCCATCTTAGACTCAACAACTTTAGAGTACATTAGGGACACGGCCCATAAGACACATTACATAACTATACAATATTTAAAGACTTTACATTAAAGACATAAGTAGGAGATCCTTGAACTTAAGAATTCCTTTCATTGAGCTTGGGAAACATCTATAAAGAGTTTCACCATTCAAGACATCCTTTAAGCATCCATAACCTACACTTTGTGTAAAAAGTTGAGAAGAATGGGATTAGCACTAGAATGTACTAAGTATGGCAACCATGCAAAAACATGTATTTAAAAGGGACATTTTCTTGAAATCATACTTCAAGCCTTTTTAAATAAATCTTCATAAAACCTTTAACCAATAGCATTTATATCATTCACATACATCATATAAACATATTCAAAAGCCAAACATTACATAAGATAAGATCACATATAGAATTTATTACATTTTTAAGTCACATTACAGTAAGCCACCTTTACCTTAACAGTGAGCTAATTTCCCTTTTATTCATTAACTTCCCAAGTAACCCTCTAGTGATACTTGGTGCAATGCATCACCTTAAGGCCACAAGGAAACATACATACCATCTATACAAGACAACACATACCATCATAGAAGTATAGTACAACATATAGAGATTTAAACCAAGCTATAAAGAACATTACAGTGAACTCCTAATAATTATTCACATATACTTGTTTTACTTCACATGGTACCTTATAGAACCTTACTCATAATCCCAATCTTAATCTACTAGTGCAATGTACATGTGAAGCCCCATAACCTCACATGTACTTAGTAGACCCTTCATGAGACCACAAGCCTTACCACTTCATACATCAACATCACAAGTAAACCCAACTTCATTCGTGTCAATACAATACTTTTTCATATAGTCATTTAGACCAACATAGTGCAGATAAGGATAAGATCACATCCTATAGATTCATACCATTCACATCTTCATAATAAATATACAAATACTACTAAGTCATGCATATGGATATAACATAATCATATACATTAGGTCACCTTCCTAAGACTTCCTAAGGAGTCACTTGTGCAATGTATAGGTGGGTTCATTACTTTCACCTATACTAAGTAGCCATCCTTAAGTGATCCGAGTTAGGATCCTATTTCATTATTTCAATTGTCCATTTTACTTTAGGGAAACCATAACCTTAACCGACAGACCATGTGATGCTAAACATGGAATCCGGTGTCATCAAAACCTTACATCGATGGAAGGTGGTCTACCGGCCAAGGTAGACCCATTATAAACATAGCTTTCTAGGTGGATCCACTAGCTAGTATCATATGGTGGCAACATAGTTCAAGAACTAAGATATAGGTGTCCCTTTTCATACTATGTGGTAATTGCTCCTCTACTCATGGGAATCCCTCGGATGACACATCCCAAAAGCAAGGGAAGTTAACATCACACAGGTAACTTTAGAGTGAACCTTTCCTTTTATGGACAAGTCATCACCTCCCATTGTAAAGTTCACTCGGTGCTAAGCTAAGTTCTCTTTTTTGAAAAAGCCTTTATTACATTTATTTGTAAAACATAGACTTAGAGTATTCCTTCCTCATATGCTTATAGCATATTCAAGCATCTATCTAGTTTTAGAGTATTATTGGCCGCACCTTTCAAGGCCCCTCTATTAACTAGATCATCTTTCATTTGTGTGCGTATACATATACGTGAGCAAACCCTTCACATAACACATTAGGACCACACATGACCATACATTCATATTCATGCATATAGAAACCAAACCTAGGAATTATCCTATCAAAGTACACATGTTCAATGCATAGACAAGGTCCCATACCCTTGCCCATACTAGTACACCTATCAAGTCATCCTAGTAAGGAAATACATAACATACTTTACATACTTATACTTTACATGCATAGTCGTAGACACTAGTGGATATGAGAACAACCTTTCATTTAGACACTAGGAACATTTACTACATTGTAAGCATGCATGAAGTGTGAGTGTGTGTACATTGGTCACATGATCCCATAATGGCTATCAACAACTCATTGAGGCAGAAACCCTCTTAGACCACATTACCCTTTTCGAACATAGACCACATAACTCACAATAGCATAGGAGGCAAGTTAACTTCATAGAATACTTTAAGACTCCTAGCATTAGCTATTCCAACATTCACATAGGGGTACATGGGTAGGGATCATCAACCTTTTATCACCTAAGATATGGAAGCACCTACACATTATATTACACAACCCTTCACATGCTCATAACAATGGTGACATAACCTAGATTCACAACTCAAATAGAAGACTAGGCACAAGTTACACAAAGAGATAATCATAACCACATCTTCATATATTAATCAAATTGACTTCAAAGCCATGGTCAACATATATGTAATTACATAAAGTAAACACCACCACCATAAGTGGACCATACCACACAATGCCATGCAAGGCTTCATCAACATTATTATAGAAGAACAGAGAAGTAGATGAGTAGAGTAGTTCTTACCAATTCTTACCCTTTGGTCATCATTGACCAATACACCTTGTTTATAAAAAATTCATATATAGGTAAGTATCTAAATGTACTTTAAGCATAGAAGAAACCATGTATAAGTCACTACAAGATCATGATACAACTAGTGCAAAACATTACCATTGTTCTATAGAATAGATAGGCATAGATCATCAAACAATTTCCCTAGTCTTGCTCATAAATCATCGTGTATCAATAATATACATTTAGGTCAGTATCTAAATAGATATAAATCAAATCTAAATCATGCTTCATCTACTCTAGAATTAAGATCAAATAATGTAAATTACAACATTCAAATTGTAGTCGAGAAGAACCTAGATCAATTCATGCCAAGATTCCTTCTCTTTGATCATTAAGAGTTCATAACCACAATCCATTCATATCATTAATATATAGCAGTAGTTAAGAATAATAAAATCTACACGAAATCCTACTACAATAGCTACAACCTTTAGATCACAGTGAACATGCCATTTAAGACATCAATGGAAAGTAGAAGGATCATAGGTTAACCAACATTGATCAACATAAATCACTTATTTACAATTCATTAATAGTATCCCATTAAGATAGTAAATACAACCAGCCCTATACAAACGAATTCCCCATTAAGTCATCAAAAGACCAACGTTACAGTGAATCATAGAAACTGGCTAAACATGTTCAAATCTTCATACATTGATCCACATGGATCCTTCATCACCAATTCAACATAAATTCATGCAAATAACAGTATATAAAGTCACTTCAAAATAATAGAATCATAATTCGATCGATAGGAATTCAAGATCACAAAGCCCATGCAAGGCTAAAACGTTTGAGTTAAGGAGCATGGGTTCATCATGCAATTGGAGTAAAAATCATGTTAAAACCACTGTATTAACTTCAATTAATCATGATTTAATCAATCAAAACCTTTTTCGAAGGAACTCATGGCAGATTGAAGAAGACATTGTTTGATCATATTTTTCTTCTTTGAAATCTTTGAGAATGGCTCTGTAGATGAAAAGATAACTAAAGATCAAAATCACCATACCTTTATCTACATGAAGACCTCTAAAACTTGATGAATCACCCATAGAAATCTGAGATCCAAGCAGTTCTTGAGCTTCACCAACAATGGTGGTTTTAGAGAGAACATTTTTTGAGGGAAAGGTTCAATTTGTGTGAGTTTGTTTGGGAATGGGTTGATCACGTTTTTGATCACTTAAATACACCCAAAAATAATTAAATAAATCATGCTGGGTCAGGTTAGCACGTGGGGTTAATTTCCCATTCACCCCTTTAATGAAACAGGCGCAGGCAGTAAGTTACAGGCCACAATCGACGGAGGCACCTACGTGGCGTTGGTCAGTCAATGGACTGTGCCTAGGGCTCCATCGATTGGTACTTAGACAAATATTGGCTTTATAACTGCCCAAGGTAAGTGCCAGTCGATGATACCTGACCAACGGGCCTTTGGTTTACCAACTGGCCATCGTTTTGTCCGTTGATTGACACTGCCAAGGCAGTGTCTCGACCATCCTTGGGTCCTTCTTGTGGGCCCTTTTGTGGGGCCCTTTAGAGGTGGTACCCAGAAGTTTACAACGTAAATAAAAACTTTAACAAGTTGTAGGCATTCCACAAAAGTTTCACCCAAAACAACTACCTGTAACTCGTCCAAACAGGCCAAGCCCCATAAAGACACACGTTGAACGTCTTAAGGGCTATCTTTCAAATGCCTTGGACGTTCTTGGTCGTTTGACCTCCAAACTTCATGAAATTTCAAAAATATCATTTTACATCATTATAAATCATTTTAAGACTTCATAAGCTCATGCATCACACATAATCACATAGAACCACATACGAGGCATTTAGGTGACTTAGTCATCGAACGTTTCGGTCGACCCTTGGCATTTGACTTCCAAATCACCTCAAACTTTATATACTGCCTATACACCATATTATAAGTCCTTTTAGGACCTTATAACCTTAATACGAACATGTAAGTCTCTAGACACCCTATCTTATTTTGGGGTCTTACAATATCCCGCATTTGGGAACATTCGTCCTCGAATGACACTTACAACACTTTAACCACAATAAGGACTTCAAAGCATCATAGAGCAGTTCATCTTATTCATAACATCATCATATAGAAGTAAATGCACAAAAATTTAAAAGGAACACAACTTCATAACATTTTAGCACCCAATGCACACAAGCAAGCTAAATATTCATTCACTCACCCCTTAATGCAATAATCAAAGAGGCTCTTATCATGTTCATAGGATGAACATCATTCTCCTAATCATAACATGGTCATGACACCTTAATTCATTTTATTAAGAGTTCATCATGTATGGCCACACATAGGCAGATTACAACAATACTCAAAGGCAAGTAGGCACTCATACTTCCATGCACATAGTCTCGAGTTAATTGAATCAACAAGGATATCTATTAGTTCGACCTAGTGTCCTGAAGGTCATACTCAACCATACCATGCTTAGTTGTGTATATGGAGGAATTCCCTTTCCTCAACACACTTACATGTATCATGAGTTCATACATTAGCAAAGTACAAGGTCGATTTCCTTTTAAATGAGAAATTCTCAACTTTTAAATCAAGACATGCTCATGTTTCCTTCCTAGTGAAGTCCAAATGGTAAGTCACACCAAATACATCACAACAAATAGGAAGCCACTTCACAAAATATCAAATTCTAACATAACACTAGCCTTTACAGTAAGCCTCATTTAGGAAAAACAATACAAATTATAGGCACACACATGAACACTTAGCTAAACATGCTTTAACTTTTCAAGAGTGGGCCTAAAATCATACTTTATAAACCATACAAGTCACAAAATTTTCAAGAGACTCCACATATTCATTTTAAAGAGGCTCAACTTTTCGTTATAAGGCTAAACATTACACCTCACAAGTAATTACAACCAAGTTCTTATCTTATCTCATGAAGTAAAATGTACCATTAGCATGTTAGGATGTACAATACTCATGAGAAAACATGTATTTAATCAAAATTTTCATTCATGCACTTTGGAATCTTAAAAATACCCTAAAGGTAATGTCAATCAATACATACAAAACATATCAATTTCATGCCATTCATACTTTATGCAAGACTTTATTCATGAACAAGCTCATCAAGACTTCATTAAATTCAAGATCAAGCAAAAATAGAAGGTCAAGGTAGACAATACCTATAACCTTACTATTCCATCACCATCCCCCACTTAGGGTAAACCCAATTAAGAGCACCTTAACCCAACCTTAAGGGGATCTTAACTTAACAACATTCATATTTCAACAATTACAAGTGATGAATACTTAGAAGAAATTTTTAGTAAGTCAACATACTAAGAAGTTTAGAAATAACTCTACGACTCATCATGCCATAAGACTCTCTTTCTTCATTCCAAATAGCAAATCTTCTTTTTACATTCATTATCATGTTCATATACATCAATTTTATACACATTTGAACAACATCAAATCAAAGAACAATTTAGTTGATTTTCCAAAAATGTTACAGTAAGCTGCCTAGCTTTACACTGAGCATGCTTCAATATTCCAAAATGCAAGATTTAAGCAAATGATGGGAAACGCATGACAATATGATGCACAAAACTTTACCAAGACAAGCATACTATCATAACACCTAGGATCAAGTCTATATAAAGGACTCCAATACATAGTAGGCAACTTATCAAGGACCACATGTATACCAAAGGAAACATTGAACACCTTTAAGTACAAAATCTTAGGGTAGCATGCTTCCATATGTAGTCACTAAGCATGTAAAGATCAAATCATAATATAAAGCTACCATGATGCCACACAATATAGTAACACATTATTTCAAAAGAAACTCATGTCAACCATAATAACTTCTAACCATGCTTTAACTATATCATGCCATGCATTCTTCAACATAACATGTTATTTCACTTAATTCTCATACATAGCCATAATTGGCATCACATCATCAAAACCTGTCAAAATTCACCTTCAAACATACTCATTCAACCATAAAACCAAGTTAAGCATTAACTCACCTTTTTCTCCCTCAAGCATAGAGAACAATCTCATCCAAGTAATCACATCTAAAAGACCACCGGACAAGAAAACATAAAAGAGGGATCTTATAGAGTTAAGTTCTATGGCACGACATTAGAATGATGAAGAAGGGAAACTCTATCATCCAATAGCCTCTCGTACCATTTGATGTGTCGCTACTCACCACCAATGCTACGAGACTCTACTAGACGTGGCAATATGAGACTTTTAGAACCTAAGACCACTTTATAAATCTCAAGCTCTGATACCACGTTTGTCACATCCGGGGAGCACCCTCCAGAAGTAACATAGAGTACTTGACCTCTCGGAAGTCTTATACAATCCCATAGTTATCATTCATCGCATTGACATAGTAAATTTAGCGGAAAATTTAAAACTTTTCATAGCACATCATATGCTAGAAACTTCATCTAATATATATATTAAACATAAGACATAATACATTTATAGACCTTAAGTCTCTTTGCCATCTTAGGCTCAACAACTTTAGAGTACATTAGGGACACGGCCCATAAGACACATTATATAACTCTACAATATTTAAAGACTTTACATTACAGACATAAGTAGGAGATACTTGAACTTAAGGATTCCTTTCATTGAGCTTGGGAAACATCTATCAAGATCTTCGCCATTCAAGACATCCTTTAAGCATCCATAACCTACACTTTGTGTAAAAAGTAGAGAAGAATGGGATTAGCACAAGAATGTACTAAGTATGACAACCATGCAAAAACATGCATTTAAAAGGGACATTTTCTTGAAATCATACTTCATACCTTTTTGAATAAATCTTCATAAAACCTTTAACCAATAGCATTTATATCATTCGCATACATCATATAAACATATTTAAAAGCCAAACATTACATAAGATCGCATATATGATTTATTACATTTTTAAGTCACATTACAGTGATGTAACATCCCACAAGTACACCCTAGAAGTTAGATTATCCTTGTGATGTCACACGGCAAATGAGACTTCAAGAAGTCTCATCTAAGCCTCTCGTATCATTCATTGCATAATAAACATTGTAAAACCAGCAAGAATTAAAACTTTCATAACACACGAAGAACTTTTTTCATAAATATTACGCAAACGGAAGACTTTCATTAAAACTATAAACCCTTACAACATCCCATTGAACCATCTAACTTTAGAGTTTACAACACTTGGGACTAATCCCGTACAAGACATAAAGAAAAGACTTAAGACATAACGAACATGTGGATATTGTCCTCGAATCAATGAGGACTCACCAATACATCATCTTCAACCTTAGAAACATATCCATCTTCCATGGCACGTCAATACTTCCAATTCCCTACACTTTAGTCATAAGAAAAGAAAGGGGTTAGCACATTGGATGTACTAAGTGTGGAAGCCATGCAAAAACCATGAAAAAGGGACATTTAGTAATAACATGCTTTTCATGAATTTTCGATTTAAATATCATAATATAAGTATAAGAACAACATTTAACACATTAGAAATACATAAGAAATCATTTAAGCAAAATATTACATTTTTAGATAAATTACAGTGAATTCACTTCACTGTACAGTGAACTCATTTCACTGTTACAGTGAAGTTCCTTCACTTCACTTAAGACACCCTTTAGCATGTAATCTTCTCACTCAAAGCCATCCTAATATTCACTTAAGTCACACAAAGAGAGAACGCCCATACACACTCTCTAGATGTGCCTAAACGACCCTCAAGAATAGTTATAATGAGTCACATACACACTTACAAAGCATCATAACATCAATTACATGAGCATTAGATTCTTCTACCAAAGGTGAGTTCTAAGGTTCACTTGAGTGAGTGTGGAGTGACCGCCCATACAATCTCTTTCACACACACGCAAGGGATTCTATAGATTACCTTAGATAAAGTCATTCTCACTAAACACACCAACACATAGATGATAGGACACTCTCCTTCCAAAGGCAATCATAAGACCTACTTAAGTAAATCAAGAAGATAACGTCCATGATTGACCTCTTCAAGATTACCTAAATAGTCCTTAAGACTACCTAAGGCTTAGATTATGTCAACAACACCAAACATCTTCCCTAACTAGAGACATCCTCAAGACTTCCACAGATAAGACATGTAGATATCATCCTTTAGGCCCTCTTCACAAATTAACTAAGGAATACATAAGCCACTGTAGATTAGGTACTTATTTACTTACATACTTCATAACGTAAGGCATTTGTTCATTAATTCATCAAGACATATTCATGATGTAAGGACATTGAAATAATGGTATTGGAGAAGACCTAGGGACTTTTACTGACATCTTCAAAGCCTATTGTGCAATGTCTAGATAGCGTCCCATACCACCACCTAAACTTTATAGACTTATCTAATGCTAGTAAATATCCCATATGATGAGAATAGGCAATAACCGACATAGACCATGTTAGCAAGACATGGAATCCGGAGTTCAATCCTACTCAGATGAGGTTGTTCTACTTGGCATGGTAGAACATGGACACATCCCATGTAGGCACATGGTTAAGGAATATGAAGGGTTGCTTTGCATTCTAGTCTCATACTTAACTAGAACTACTTCCCTTACCATACTCACTCGGTGCTAGCCTTTGTTCTCATAGATTGATTCACATTAAGGTTCATATAAGAGGGTTCCATATCTAGTTCATAATCCAATTACATTTACCCTACCATAGAGGTCCTCTAGGGATTACCTTCCAATGGCGACAAGAAGCTCATTATGACTTTTTCTAGGGAGATATGATGACGTTCCAGCCAATCAACCTAGGTCCATCATTCCACATGAAGGATACCCTTACGGCGTTCGACTTCAATTTACATAACTTTACCCTTAGCTTTAAGGGTTCACATAAAGACCCTATTTTCATCATTCAAGGTCACATATCATCCATACATACAAGACTCTTAACATACTAAGTCAAATCATCACATATTCATACTCATACGAGCATCAAGTAAGGGACATAAGTGTACCTAAACAAGACCCCACACACTTCACCTTAACATACAATACAAGTCATTCTAGAAGTACTTAGGAATAATATCATATACCCTAACATAACTTCATATAAGAACACATATGCATTCACATATAGATAGAAATTATCATACATTACATAATCATCATATACTTCAAGTAATGCCGACAAGGCCATGATCATCATAATGCATAAAGTAACCCTGATAAGGCCACATCAATTCACATAACACCGCCACTATAGGTGGACCATACCAATCACACATAATTCAAGAGATAAATTACAATAGCAATACACAATAATAAAAGAGTTAGGGAAGCGTACCACCCACTTCACCTCACCACTACAATCCAAAGACAAACTATTCAATTCAATACCATAAGGACCTTACCCATGGCCATAAACATCAATTCAAAGCATAAACCATAATAATCAATTAATCTAAGTCAATTCAATATAGATTTACCAATCTAAGACCAAATATACATCAATGGACTACAATACTTACATCAATAGAAAACCCATAGAAAACTACACTAGAATTTATAAGCATTAAGTTCATATTGATTCAAGATGCTTAACATGTAATAGATCTAAGAGTATTCATTACTCAATTAATCAAACTGAAACAGCCTATACATCAATCATACATAATATATACATGAATCAAAAGCCCATAGCAATAT
The DNA here is from genome assembly GCA_016801875.1 of Solanum sitiens. Lineage (NCBI taxonomy): Eukaryota > Viridiplantae > Streptophyta > Magnoliopsida > Solanales > Solanaceae > Solanum > Solanum sitiens. Next base: position 167,898 of record JABWTJ010000606.1, read on the forward strand.
ACACATGAATTCATCAATCTCAAGACATAATCACATAACCCATATTTTAGTGAACTTTAGAGATTTGAGAAGATCAAGGGTTCATGGAGAATTCATTGGAAAACATCATTTAAACATCAATAATATCATATCTTAACATTTGAAAATGTTTCATGCAAGAAACCAAGACGTAGAGTAGAAATTGGACTTTTTCATCTTTTTGAAATCCTTTGAAATCATCTTTGAAATTGGCTCTAAGGTGATAGAAAACCTTAGATGAAGAACTCCCATACCTTATTTGAAGAACCCAATGCTAATTGAAGAAGAAACTCAATTGAAGACCCATCTTCAAGCTTCATCTTCACTTTGAACTCTCATGGAGGTTTTGGGAATTCTTAAGGGATTTGGAGTTTTGTTTTTGGAAGAATGAAATCTTCTAAGTGTTTAACACTTAAATACTTGTTAATAATACCCAAAAGACCCTTAATAAACCTCCTATACACTTATTTGGAAGTGGGGTGAATTTACCAATTCACCCCTAAGTTGGCAGTGAACAGCGCAGGAAGACAGGTCACTCGACGCCTGCCCTTGACGGGGTGTCACCACCACGACGGGCCGTCACTGGCCACCTTCGGTGCTTACAGTAGCCTGCCAAGGCTTACCTCTTCACCCATGGTCAAGTCCCCCACGACGAAACCCTTCGACGGAGCGTCAAAAGGCCTACGAGCCGTCGACTTCTCGGTCGTCTGGGGCCTTCCTAGGACTGTTTTGGCAAAAGTTTTGGGTCCTTCCTCAAGGACCGTTAGATGGTCCTTGGGGATAATTTCTCAGAAGTTTCCAACCCAATTACGATCGTCTATAAATTTAACACCTCTCATATGAATTTCACACAAAACGAACACGTAAAACTTGACGAAACACGCGTAGACGTGCAAGGTCAATTCAAGGCATAAATTTTGAACGCCATGAACGTTATTGGTCGTTTGACCTCCAAACTTCTTGAAACTCAACGCACTGCATATACATGCTATAATAACTCAATTAAGAACCTTAAAACATCATTAAACACACATAAACACATAGAACCACATACAAGGCATTTAGGTGACTTAGTCGTCGAACGTCTTGGTCGTCCCTTGATGTTTGACTTCCAATGCACCTAAACTTTTAGCTACTGCATATAATAAACATTATTGACCAACTTAGGACCAGGCTCTATCTTTACCTAAGTCATTTTCGGAACATTACAATCTCCCCCACTTGGACAACATTCGTCCTCGAATGACACTTGCCACTCTCCGAACACTTCCAAGAGTAAGGATTCAATTAGCAACTCATGACCATTCCACATAACACATAATCAAGAAGAAAACATCAATTTCACATAATTAGGAGAATCATAACACAACAAGAAACTAGAAAACATTCTATAACTCATTATGCTATAAAACTCACATGCTTCATTCCAAATAGCAAAAACTCATTTTATATTCAATATCATACTCGTATACATTAGTTCTAACAACATTACAACAATTTTAGACCGAAGAATCAATTAGTCAATTTCCCAAAAATTATACAGTGAACTGTTTTACAAGCTACAGTGATTTTACCAAATTTTCAAAAATGCAACTTTTGGCAATTCATATATTTAGGCATGCTAATATACTAGTTAACATCATATAAACATCTTTTATAACATGATCATGGTTTCACAATACACACAATGCAATAGATTAATGAAATTCAATTTCAACCAAAAATGCATATCATAAGGAGAAAGCTAGGAACTCATCTTCCACAAAGACTCCTATTTAATCAAGTCACCGAGAACTCATTGTTTTAGGATTGAATAAACACATAATGAAAAGTTAAGGGCACCTCACTCCATATAACCATACTCTTCACCTCACTCCCCCACTTAGGATAAACCCGTTCTAAGGTCAACATAACTTCTACCACAAGGAACTTCCTCAAGGTACCTTAAACTTCACTAACACTTTCTTTCTTAAAGTCTAGCTCATGAGAACTAAAGACTCTCAAGGTTCAACCATATAACCATTACACCCCCTTACTAGGAGAACCTCACCTTTAGTCATTCTAATCTATTCAACTTCCTTCCTATGGCTAGGTTTTAAACAACTTCAACCCACCTTAACAACCACTCCTTCTCATTCTCACACTACACCTTACTCTTCTTTCAAATATATCTACCCTTCAAAATGTATCTAAACAAATCTAAGGTCATCAACACCATCTTTCACACCTCATCTTACAAGTCACATCTCATCTTTTCTCTCCCTCAACCCAAATCTTCATAAATTCTCCCCCAAGGGACCAACACATAAGGGAAACAAGGGAAAGACACCATATACTAAAATCTTAAGCACGATTAGATGAATGAAGAAGTGAAACTTTTCCTAGCACCCAATAGCTCCCTATTTATAATGTGGCGCGCTTCACATTATAAACAAGACTCTACTAGATGTGGTTCATGACACAACTAAGAAACTCCCAAACCTTATGCTCTGATACCAAGTTTGTAACATCCCACAAGTACACCCTAGAAGTTAGAGTATCCTTGTGATGTCACACGGCAAATGAGACTTCAAGAAGTCTCATCTAAGCCTCTCGTATCATTCATTGCATAATAAACATTGTAAAACGAGCAAGAATTAAAACTTTCTTCACACACGAAGAACTTCTTACATAAATATTACGCAAACGAAAGACTTTCATTAAAACTATAAACCTTTACAACATCCCATTGAACCATCTAACTTTAGAGTTTACAACACTTGGGACTAAGCCCATACAAGACATAAAGAAAAGACTTAAGACATAACGAACATGTGGATATTGTCCTCGAATCAATGAGGACCCACCAATACTTCATCTTCAACCTTAGAAACCTATCCATCTTTCATGGCACGTCAATACTTCAAATTCCCTACACTTCAGTCAAAAGTAAAAAAAGGGTTTCGCACATTGGATGTACTAAGTATGGAAGCTATGCAAAAACCATGAAAAAGGGACATTTAGTAATAACATGCTTTTCATGAATTTTTTATTTAAATATCATACTATAAGTATAAGAACAACATTTAACACATTATAAATACATAAGAAATCATTTAAGAAAAAAATTTTATTTTTAGAAAACTTACAGTGAATTCACTTCACTGTATAGTGAACTCATTTCACTGTTAGAGTGAAGTTCCTTCACTTCACTTAAGACACTCTTTAGCATGTAATCTTCTCACTCAAAGCCATCCTAAGATTCAATTAAGTCACACAAAGAGAGACCGCCCATACACCCTCTCTAGATGTGCCTAATCGACCCTCAAGATTACTTATAATGAGTCACATACACTCTTACAAAGCATCATAATATCAATTACATGAGCATGAGATTCTTCTACCAAAGGTGAGTTCCAAGGTTCACTTGAGTGAGTGTGGAGTGACCTGCCATACAATCTCTTTCACACACACGTAAGGGATCCTATAGATTACCTAAGATAAAGTCATTCTCACTAAACACAACAACACATAGATGATAGGACACTCTCCTTCCAAAGACTATCATAAGACCTACTTAAGTAAATCAAGAAGATAACGTCCAGGATTGACCTCTTCAAGATTACCTAAATAGTCCTTAAGACTACCTAAGGCTTAGATCATGTCAACAACACCAAACATCTTCCCTAACTAGAGTCATCCTCAAGACTTCCATAGATAAGATATGTAGATATCATCCTTTATGCCTTCTTCACAAATTAACTAAGGAATCCCTCAGCCACTCTAGATTAGGTACTTATTCACTTACATACTTCATAACGTAAGGCATTTGTTCATTAATTCATCAAGACATATTCATGACGTAAGGACATTCAAATAATGGTCTTGGAGAAGACCTAGGGACTTTTACTAACATCTTCAAAGCCTATTGTGCAGTGCCTAGATAGCATCCCATACCACCACCTAAACTTCATAGACTTATCTAATGCTAGTAAATATCCCATATGATGATAATAGGCAATAAACGAAATAGACCATGGTAGCAAGACATGGAATCTGTAGTTCAATACTACTCCAATGAGGTTGTTCTACATGCCAATGGTAGAACTTGGATACATCCCATGTAGGCACATGGTTAAGGAATATGAAGGGTTTCTTTGCATTCTAGTCTCATACTTAACTAGAACTAATTCCCTTACAATACTCACTCGGTGCTAGCCTCTGTTCTCATAGATTGATTCACATTAAGGTTGATACAAGAGGGTTCCATATCTAGTTCATAACCCAATTACATTTACCCTACCAAAGAGGTCCTCTAGGGATTACCTTCCAATGACGACAAGAAGCTCATTATGACTTTTTTAAGGAGATATGATGCCGTTCCAGCCAATCCACCTAGGTCCATCATTCCACATGAAGGATACCCTTACGGCGTTCGACTTCAATTTACATAACTTACCCTTAGCTTTAAGGGTTCACATAAAGACCCTATTTTCATCATTCAAGGTCACATATCATCCATACATACAAGACTCTTAACATACTAAGTCAAATCATCACATATTCATACTCATACGAGCATCAAGTAAGGGACATAAGTCTACCTAAACAAGACCCCACATACTTCACCTTAACATACAATACAAGTCATTCTAGAAGTACTTAGGAAAAATATCATATACCCTAACATAACTTCATATATGAAAATATTTACTTTCACATATACATAGAAATTATAATACATCACATAATCATCATATACTTCAAGTAATGCCGACAAGGCCATGATCATCATATTCCATAAAGTAACGCCGACAAGGCCACATCAATTCACATAACACCGTCACCATAAGTGGACCATACCAATCACACATAATTCAAGAGCTAAATTACCATAGCAATACACAATAATAAAAGAGTTAGGGCAGCGTACCACCCACTTCACCTCACCACTTTAATCCAAAGGCAAACTATTCAATTCAATACCATAAGGCCCTTACCCATGGCCATAAACATCAATTCAAAGCATAAAACATAATAATCAATTAATCTAAGTCAATTCAATATAGATTTACCAATCTAAGACCAAAAGATACATCAATGGAATACACTAGAATTAATAAGCATTAAGTTCATATCGATTCAACGAGCTTAATATGCAATAGATCTAAGAGTATTCATTACTCAATTAATCAAATTGAAACAGCCTATACATGAATCATACATAATATATACATGAATCAAAAGCCCATAGCAATATACACATGAATTCATCAATCTCAAGACATAATCACATAACCTATATTTTAGTGAAATTTAGAGATTTGAGAAGATCAAGGGTTCAAGGAGAATTTCAGTGGAAAACATCATTTAAACATCAATAATATCATATATTAACATTTGAAAATGTTTAATGCAAGAACCAAAGACGTAGAGTAGAAATTGGACTTTATCTTTTTGAAATCCTTTGAAATCATCTTTGAAATTGGCTCTAAGGTGATAGAAAACCTTAGATGAAGAACTCACATACCTTATTTGAAGAACCCAATCTAATTTAAGAAGAAACTCCATTGAAGACCCATCTTCAAGGTTCATCTTCACTTTGAACTCTCATGGAGGTTTTGGGAATTCTTAAGGGATTTGGGGTTTTGTTTTTGGAAGAATGAAATCTTCAAGTGTTTAACACTTATATACTTGTTAATAATACCCAAAAGACCCTTAATAAACCGCCTATACACTTATTTGGAAGTGGGGTGAGTTTACCAATTCACTCTTAAGTTGGCAGTGAACTGCGCAGGAAGACAGGTCACTCGACGCCTGCCCTTGACGGGGCGTCACCTCCACGACGGGCCGTCACTAGCCACCTTTGGTGGTTACAGTAGCCTGCCAAGGCTTTCCTCTTCACCCATGGCCAAGTTCCGTACGACGAAACCCTTCAACGGGGCATCAACAGGCCTACGAGCCGTCGACTTCGCCGTCGTCTGGGACCTGCCTGGGGCTGTTTTGGCAACAGTTTTGGGTCCTTCCTCAAGGACCCTAGATGGTCCTTGAGGATAATTTCCCTGACGTAACCCAATTACGATTATCTATATGTTTAACACCTCTCACATGAATTTCACACAAAATGAACACGTAAAACTCTCCGAAACACGCCTAGACGTGCAAAGTCAATTCAAGGCATATCTTTTGAACGCCATGAGCGTTATTGGTCATTTGACCTCCAAACTTCTCGAAACTCAACTCACTCCATATACATGCTATAATAACTCAATTAAGAACATTAAAACATCATGAGACACACATAAACAGATAGAACCACATACAAGGCATTTAGGTGACTTAGTCGTCGAACGTCTTGGTCCACCCTTGATGTTTTACTTCCAATGCACCTAAACTTTTAGCTACTGCCTATAATCAACATTATTGACCAAATTAGGACCTTCGACCATCATGACAACCAAGTTAGGCTCTAGCTTCACCTAAGTCATTTTCATAACCTTACAAGTGAGCCACCTTTTCCTTAACAGTGAGCTAATTTCCCTTTTATTCATTAACTTCCCAAGTAAACCTCTAGTTATACTTTGTGCAATGCATCACCTTAAGGCCACAAGAAAACATACATACCATCTATACAAGACAACACATACCATCATAGAAGTATAGTACAACATATACAAATTTAAACCAAGCTATAAATAACATTACAGTGAACTCCTAATCATTATTCACATATACTTGTTTTACTTCACATGGTACCTTATAGAACCTTACTCATAATCCCAATCTTAATCTACTAGTGCAATGTACATGTGAAGCCCCATAACCTGACATGTACTTAGTAGACCCTTCATGAGACCACAAGCCTTACCACTTCATACATCAACATCACAAGTAAAGCCAACTTTATTTGTGTCAATACAATACCTTCATTATATAGTCATTTCGACCAACATATTGCACATAAGGATAAGATCACATCATATAGATTCATACCATGCACATCTTCATAATAAATATACAAATACTACTAAGTCATGCATATGGACATAACATAATCATATACATTAGGTCACCTTCCTAAGACTTCCTAAGGAGTCACTTGTGCAATGTCTAGGTGGGTTCATTACTTCCACCTATATCCTAGTTAGGATCCTATTTCATTATTTCAATTGTCCATTTTACTTTAGGGAAACCATAACCTTAACCGACATAGACCATGTGATGCTAAACATGGAATCCGGTGTCATCAAAACCTTACACCGATGGAAGGTGGCCTACCGTCGAAGGTAGAACCCATTATAAACATAGCTTTCTAGGTGGATCCACTAGCTAGTATCCTATGGTGGCAACATAGTTCAAGAACTAAGAGATAGGTGTCCCTTTTCATACCATGTGGTAATTGGGCCTCTTTTCATGGAAATCCCTCAGATTACACATCCCAAAAGCAAGGGAAGTTAACATCACACGGGCAACTTTAGAGTGAACCTTTCCTTTTATGGAAAAGTCATCACCTCCCATTGTAAAGTTCACTCGGTATTAAGCAAAGTTCCCGAAAAAGCCTTTATTACATTTATTAGTAAAACATAGACTTAGAGTATTCCTTCCTCACATGATTATAGCATATTCAAGCATCTATCTAGTTTATAAGTATTATTGGCTACACCTTTCAAGGCCCCTCTATTAACTAGATCATCTTTCATGTGTGTGCGTATACATATACGTGAACAAACCCTTCACATAACACATTAGGACCACACATGACCATACATTCATATTCATGCATATAGAAACCAAACCTAGGAACTATCCTATCAAAGTACACATGTTCAATCCATAGACAAGGTCCCATACCCTTGCCCATACTAGTACACCTATCAAGTCATCCTAGTAAGGAAATAAATAACACACTTTACATACTTATACTTTACATGCATATTAGTAAACACTTTTTGATATGAGAACAACCTTTCATTTAGACACTATGAACATTTACAACATTGTAAGCATGCATGAAGTGTGAGTGTGTGTACATTGGTCACATGATCACATAATGTCTATCAACAACTCATTGAGGCAGCAACCCTCTTAGACCACATTACCCCTTTCAAACATATACCACATAACTCACAAAAGCATAGGAGGCAAGTTAACTTCATAGAATACTTTAAGACTCCTAGTATTAGCTATTCACACATTGACATAGGGGTACATGAGTAGGGATTATGAACCTTTACTACCTAAGACATGGCAGAACCTACACACGATATTACACAACCCTTCACATGCTCATAACAATGGTGACATAACCTAGATTCACAACTCAAATAGAAGACTAGGCACAAGTTACACATAAAGAGATAATCATAACCACTTCTTCATTTATTCATAAAATTGACTTCAAAGCCATGGTCAACATATATGTAGTTACTTAAAGTAAACACCGCCACCATAAGTGGACCATACCACACAATGCCATGCAAGGCTTCATCAACATTATTATAGAAGAATAGAGAAGTTGAAGAGTAGAGCAATTCTTACCCTTTGGTCATCATTGACCAATACACCTTGTTTATCAACAATTCATATATAGGGAAGTAACTAAATGTACTTTAAGCATAGAGGAAACCATGTACAAGTAACTACAAGATCACGATATAACTAGTGCAAACATTACCATTGTTCTAGAGAATAGATAGGCATAGATCATCAAACAATTTCCCTAGTCTTGCTCATAAATCATCGTGTATCAATAATATACATTTAGGTCAGTATCTAAATAGATATAAATCAAATCTAAATCATGCTTCATCTACTCTAGAATTAAGATCAAATAATGTAAATTACAACATTCAAATTGTAGTCGAGAAGAACCTAGATCAATTCTTGCCAAGATTCCTTCTCTTTGATCATTAAGAGTTCATAACCACAATCCATTCATATCATTAATATATAGCAGTAGTTAAGAATAATAAAATCTACACGAAATCCTACTACAATAGCTACAACCTTTAGATCACAATGAACATGCCATTTAAGACATCAATGGAAAGTAGAAGGATCATAGGATAACCAACATTGATCAACATAAATCACTTATTTACAATTCATTAATAGTATCCCATTAAGATAGTTAATACAACCAGCCCTATACAAACGAATTCCCCATTAAGTCATCAAAAGACCAACGTTACAGTGAATCATAGAAACTGGGCTAAACATGTTCAAATCTTCATACATTGATCCACATGGATCCTTCATCACCAATTCAACATAAATTCATGCAAATAACAGTATATACAATCACTTCAACGTAATTGAATCATAATTCGATCGATAGGAATTCAAGATCACAAAGCCCATGCAAGGCTAAAACGTTTGAGCTAAGGAGCATGGGTTCATCATGCAATTGGAGTAAAAATCACGTTAAAACAACTGTATTAACTTCAATTAATTATGATTTAATCACTCAAAACCTTTTTCGAAGGAACCCATGGCAGATTGAAGAAGACATTGTTTGATCATATTTTTCTTCTTTGAAATCTTTGAGAATGGCTCTCTAGATGAAAAAATAACTAGAGATCAAAATCACAATACCTGTATCTACATGAAGACCTCTAAAACATGATGAATCACCCATAGAAATCTGAGATCCAAGCAGTTCTTGAGCTTCACAAACAATGGTGGTTTTAGAGAGAACATTTTTTGAGGGAAAGGTTCAATTTGTGTGAGTTATTTTGGGAATGGGTTGATCACGTTTTTGATCACTTAAATACACCCAAAAATAACCAAATAAATCATGTGGGGTCAGGTTAGGACGTGAGGTTAATTTCCCATTCACCCCTTTAATGAAACAGGCGCAGGCAGTAACTTATAGGCCACCATCGACGGAGGTACCTACCGGGCGTTGGTCAGTCAACGGACCGTGCCTAGGGCTCCGTCGATAGGTACTTAGCCAACTATTAGCTGGAAACCTGCCAAAGTCAAGTGCCAGTTGACGAGACCTGACCAACGGGCCGTTGGTTGAACAACTAGCCGTCGTTTGGTCCGTCGATTGACACTGACAAGGCAGTGTCTCGACCAGCATTGGGTCCTTCTTGTGGGCCCTTTTGCGAGGCCCTTTAGAGGTCGTACCCATAAGTTTCTAAATTAAATACAACCCTTAACAAGTTGTATACATTCCACAAAAGTTTCACCCAAAACAACCACCTGTAACTCGTCCAAACAGGCCAAGCCCCATCAAGACGCACGTTGAACGTCTTAAGGCCTATCTTTCGAATGCCTTGGACGTTCTTGGTCGTTTGACCTCCAAACTTCACGAAACTTCATATACTATCATTTTACATAATTATAAACAATTTTAAGACTTCATAAGCTTATGTATCACACATAATAACATAGAAACACAGACAAGGCATTTAGGTGACTTAGTCGTCGAACGTTTCGGTCGACCCTTGGCGTTTGACTTCCAAATCACCTCAAACTTTATACAATGCCTATAAACCATATTATAATTCATTTTAGGACCTTATAACCTTAAGACAAAAATGTTAGGCTCTAGACACCCTATCTCATTTTGGGGTCTTACACTAAGTAACCTCCCTTAAGTCATCCTAGTTAGGGTCCTAGTTCTTTACTTCCATTGTCCATATTACTTTAGGGAAACTACAACCTTAACCGAAACTAAGACCATGGGTGCTAAACATGGAATTTGGTGATGTAGAGCCTTACACCAATGGAAGGTGTTCCTACCTAGCCAAGGTAGAACATTAAAATATATCCTAGCATACTAAGTGACTTCACTTTGCTAGATCCTATGTGGAAAGCATAGTTTATGGAACTAAGAGATAGGTATAATCCCTGTACATGCCATTTGACAATTGTGGCCTCATCTCATGAGAAAACATGGGTGAACCATTCCTTAAAGGGAAGTCAACACCTCATGTGGGTCCATAGGTGAGTATTCCTCTAAGGGAAGTCAACACTCTATAAGGGAAAAATGGTGAATCTTCCTCCATGGGAAGTCAACACCTCTAAATGTCAAGTTCACTCGGTGCTAAGCTAAGTTCCCTTTACTGAAAAGTCTTTATTACATTTTCATAGAACATAGGCTTAAGATATTCATCCTTTATATGCTTATATCATATTCAAACACCTATCTAGTTTTAAAGTATTCTTGGGAACCCCTCTCAACGACCCTCTCATTCACTAGATTATCATCCATGTGTGTGTGTACATATGTGTGAGAAAACTGTTCACATAACACATAAATATCACACATGTCCATACATCAAGTCATAAGTCTATAGGTATAACTATATGAGCAATTCTTTCATATACACCCACTAAGACTATATGCACATTCATACTTCATCATACACATAAGCTTAACATGCATACTAGTAGACACTAGTTAATATGAGAACTACCTTTCATTTAGACACCATGAACCTGTAAAACTTTTAAGCACGCATGAAGTGTGATCGTGTCTGTACATTGGTTAACATGATCACATAATGGCCATCTACAAATCATTGAGTCATCCACCCTCTTAGACCACATTACACTTTCAAGTATAGACCACACAACACAATTTAGCATAGGAGACAAGACAATCTTCATAATATACTTTAAGGCCCCTAACATTAGCTATTCACACATTCACATAGGGGTACATGGGTATGGGTCATCAATCATTCACACTTAAACCATGAAAGCACCTACACATGCTATTACATAGCCATTCACATGCTAATAACAATAGTAACACAACCTAGGTTGACAACTATAATGGAAGACTACGCACAAGTTACACATAAGGTGATCATCATAACCACTCATTCATATAATCATCAATTTGCCTTCAAGGACATGGTCAACACATATATAATGACAATAAAGTAAACACCGCCACCATAAGTGGATCATACCACACAATGCCATACAAGGCTTCATCAACGACAATACTATAAGGAAGGTAGAAGAGATAAGCATTCTTACCAATTTCTTACCCTTTGATCATCATTGATCAATACACCTTGTTCATCAACAATTCATATATAGGGTAGTATCTATATGTACTTTAATCATAAAAGAAACCATGTACAAGTCGCTATAAGATCATACTATAACAATCTAATACAATACATCACATATATATACTAGAAATTAGAAGAGCATAGATCTTTAACCAATTTCACTTGCATTGATCTTAAATTATATTTCATCAATAACATCAATCAAGGGCAGTAGCTAAACACATCATACTCAAGTCCAATTCATGCTTTATATACCCTAGAATTTAGGTCACATAATGTTCAACACAACATTCAATTCATAGGCTAGAATAACCTAGATTAATTCATGCAAAGACTCCTTTACTTTGTGAATCAGGAACTCATATCCACAATTCATTAATAACATCAACATGAGGCAGTGTTAAGGACAACATGACCTAAATGAGATACTACTACAATCGCCATAACCTCCATATTACAGTGAACATGCTACATTAGGAGTCAATGAAAGATAGAATAATCATAGGCTAATTAATTTTGATCAACATGAATCACTTATTTACCATTGATCAATATCATCGAAGTAAGGCAGTAGATACAACAATCCCTACACAATCGAATTCCACGTTCATGCTTAATAGAGGCAAGTTACAGTGAACCTATAGGAATCTAAGTTAGTTATATTCAATTCTTCACACATTGATTCACATGGACTCGTCATCATTAATTCATCATTAATTCACATAAACAACAATAGATTTAGACAATTCAATGTAAGAGAATCGCAATTTAACCATTAACAAGCCATGATCACAATGCCCATGCAAGGGCTAAATCGAGTTAGGAAGGGACATGAGTTCATAATGCAATTGGATTAGAAAATCACGTTCAAACCAATACATTCACATCAATTCATCATGATTTAATCATTAAAAACGTTTTTAGAAAGAACCCATGGCTATATTGAAGAAGAAGAACTTTGATCATAAAAATCTCTTTTGAAACTTTGAGATTAACTCTCTAGATGGAAGGATAACTAGAGATGAAGGATCACCATACATTTATCTAGTTGAAAACCTTTAAAGCTTGGTGAAGAATCCATGAGAATCCAATCTAGAAGCTGTTCTTGAGCTTCAATAACAATGGAGGTTTCTAGAGAGAATTGGTTTTGGAGGGAAGGTTCAATTTCGTGAGAAGGGATTGGGAATGGATTTTTCACTGGTTTGATCCCTTAAATATACCCAAAAATAGCTAAATTTATCAAATAGAGTCAGTTCAGGACGTGGGGTGAATTTCCCATTCACCCCTTAAATAAAACAGTTCACAAGACAGTGTTGCAGGACACCATCGACTGGCCGTCTTTTGGATTCCGTCGATTGGTCCGTGGCCTGTTTTTGGGTTAAGACCTGCCCGTTATAAGTTTCAATAGATGATACCTCACCTACGGGCCATTGGTTGACCAACTGGGCGTCGTTTGGTTCAGTCGAGTGACAGTGCCAAGGTATTGTCTCGACCATCTTGGGTCCTTGTGGGCCCTTTTGCTGGGCCCTTTTTAAGTCGTACCTGGACGTTTCAAATGTAAATACAACCCTTGACAAGTTATAGAACTCCCACATAAGTTTCACCCAAAATAAATATTCTCAACTCGTCCAAACATGCAAGGCCCCATCAAGACACACAGATGCATGTCTCAAGGCTATCGTTGGAATGTCTTGGACGTTCTTGGACGTTTGACTTCCAAACTTCTTGAAACTTCATATAATACCATTTGACATCATTATAAATCATTTTAAGACTTCATAATCTCATTTCATACTCATATAATCACGCATAGACATATGAGGCACTTAGGTGACTAATCGTCGAACGTCTTGGTCGTCCCTTGACGTTTGACTTCCAAATCACCTTAAACTTTACACACTGCCTATATACCATATTATAAGCCATTTTAGTACCTTATAACATTAATACAAACATTTTAGGCTCTATACACCCTAACTCATTTTGGGGTCTTACAATATCCCCCACTTGGGAACATTCGTCCTCGAATGACACTTAGAACACTTTAATCACAACAAGGACTTTAATGCATCATAGAGCAGTTCATCATATTCATAAAATCATCACGTAGAAGTTGATGCACCAAAATTACAAGGAGAACAACTTCACATCATTTAGCACTCAATGCACACCAGCAAGCAAAACTTCAATTCACTCACTCTTTAATGCATTAATCACAAAGATCTTATCATGTTCATCGGAGGAAAATCCTTCTCCTAATCATAACATGGGCATTACACTCCATTTTATTAAGATCTCATCTTTCAACTATCTGTAAGTCAAACTTAGTCATATTCCAACAATTCTCAAAACAAGTAGGCACTCATACTTCAATGCACAAAGACTTGAGTTAATTGAATCAACAAGGATCTTTATTTGTTAGACCTAGTTCTATGAAGGTCACACTCAACCATACCATGCTTAGTGGTGCCCATGGAGGAATGTCCTTCTCCTTAACACACTTACATGTATCATGAGTTCATACCCAAGCAATTGCACAAAGATCATCTTTACTGTAACATGAGAATTTCTCAACTTTTAAACCAAGGCATGCTCATATTTTCTTCCTAGTGAAGTCTAAATGGTAAGTCACACCAAATACATCACAATAATTAGGAAGCCATTTCACAAAATCTCAATTTCTAGCATAACATTAGTCTTTACAGTAAGCATCATTGGGAAAAATAATACAAATCATAGGCACACACATGAACACTTAGCTAAACATGCTTTCACTTTTCAAAAGTGGGCCTACAATCATGCTTTCCAAACCATAAAAGTCACATATTTTTTCAAGAGACTCTACACTTTTCATTTTAAAGAGACTCTACTTTCCATTATAAAGCTAATTATTACACCTCACAAGTGACTACAACCATGTTTGTTATCTTACCTCATGAAGTAAATTTCACAATTATCATGTTAAGATGCACAATACACATGAGAAAGCATGGATGTTTATCAAAATTTCCCTTCATGCACTTTGAAATCTTCACAATATCTTAGGTGATGCCAATCAATACATACCAAACATATAAAGTTCATGCAATTCATACTTTATGCAAGAATCTATTCATGAACAAGCTTACTAAGAATCCATTAATTTCAAGTTCAAGCAAAAAGAAAAGTACAAGGTATAAGATATCTACAACCTTACTATTCCATCACGGTCCCCCACATAGGGTAAACCCAATTAAGAGCAACTTAACCAAATCTTCAAGAGGATCTTAGCTTAACAACCTTTATTTTTCATCACTTAAAAATGATTACTACTTTAAAAGGAATTACAGTAAGTCAACCAAGGCATTAAATGCCTTACCACCTCGGCAATTTATCCCCAATCATCAAGTTAGGTCATCTCATTCAACAACATAAGGTTTTCATACAACACAATAGATACCAAGGTCATACAATATTGGGGAAAACAACAAGGAGAATTAGCCATATAAATTCTTCTTTTTATTAGGTCATTACAATAAGGTGACTTCTAGGTCACTAAAACCCACATCATCACCCTACCAAGACAAGCATACTACCTTCACACTTAGGATGAAGTCTATACAAATGACTACAATCCAAACTAGGAAACTTATCAAGGACGACATATATATTAAGGGAAACATTGAACACCCTTAAGCACATATTCTTAAGGTAGAATGCTTTCATAGGTAGTCACTAAGCATTTCAAGCTCAAATCATAATATTAGACTACCATCATGTAAAGTCATATAATAACACATCATGCCAAAAGAAACTCATTTTAACCATAACACTTCTAGGATGATTTAGCTATATCATAACATACATTTCTCAACATAACATGCTATTTCACATAAATCTCATACATAACCATAAATGGCATCACATCATTAAAACATGCCAAAATTCACCTTCACACATACTCATCAAACCATAAAACCAAGCTAAGCATACACTCACCTTTTCTCCCTCAAGCATAAAAGATACCATCTCATCAAAGCAATCACATCTAAAAGACCACCGGACAAGAGAGAGATCTTATAGAGTTAAGTTCTATGGCACGATATGAGAATGATGTAGAAGGGAAACTCAATCGTCTTATAGCCTCTAATATCATTTGATGATGTCGCGAATCACCACCAATGAACATGAGACTCTACTAGACATGGCAATATGAGACTTTTAGAACCTATAACCACTTTATAAACCTCATGCTCTGATACCACGTTTGTCACATTCGGGGATCACCCCCGAGAAGTAACATGGCGTAGTTGACCTCTTGGAGGTCTTATACAAGACCATAGTTATCATTTATCGCATTGACATAGTAAATTTAGGGAAAATTTATAGCTTTTCATAGCACATCATATGCTCGAAACTTTACTTCATATATATATAAAACATAAGTCATAATACATACTTAGACCTTAAGTCTCTTTGACATCTTAGACTCAACAACATTAGAGTACATTAGGGACACATCCCTTAAGACATAAAACATAAGTAATTAATTCATGAAACCTTACGGTAAACATAAGTAGGAAATCCTTGAACTTAAGGATTCCTTTCATTGAACTTGGAAATCATCTATTAAGATCTTCACCATTAAAGACATCCTTTAAGCATCCATAACCTAAACTTTCTGTAAAAAGAATAGAAGAATTGGATTAGTACAAGAATACACTAAGTATGGAAACCATACAAAAACATGCATTAAAAATGGACATTTTCTTGAAATCATACTTTATGCCTTTTTGAGTAAATCTTCATAAAACCTTTATCCAACAACATTTATATCATTCACATACTTCATATAAACATATTCAAAGTCCAAACATTTCATAAGATCACATATACAATTTATTACTTTTTCAAGTCACATTACAGTGAACTAGTTTTCCCTTACCAATGAACTATCTTCCCTTTTATTCATTAACCTCCCAAGTAACCCTCTGGTGATACTTGGTGCAATGCATAACCTTAAGGCCACAAGGAAATATTCATACACTTACACAATCCAACACATATCACCATAGAAGTATAGCCCATTACACGACACATTCAAGTCAAGGATATAGGACATTACAGTAAGCTACATCAACTTACACATACTTTTACTTCCTTTCATATTCCTCATTATAAGACCTTGTTCATGACGCCAATCTTAGTCTACTAGTGCAATGCACATGTGAAGCCCCATAACCCAACACATACTTAGTAAACTCTTCATGAGACCACAAACCTTACCATACCATTCGTACATCCTCATAGCAAGTAAAGACAACTTCATTCATGTCAATACAAGACCTTCATCATATAGTCATTTAGACCAACATAGTGAATATAAGGATAAGATAACATCATATAGATTTACACCATGCACATATTCATAATAAGTAGACAACTCCTACAATATCATGCATAAAGACATATCCATAATCATACACATTAGGTCACCTTCCTAGGACTATCTAAGGAGATACTTGTGCAACGTCTAGATGGGTTCATTACTTCCATCTATCCTAAGTAACCTCCCTTAAGTTATCCTAGTTAGGGTCCTAGTTCTTTAATTCCATTATCCATTTTACTTTAGGGAAACTATTACCTTAACCGACACTAAGACCATGGGTGCTAAACATGGAATTTGTTGTTGTAGATCCTTACACCAATGGAAGGTGTTCCTACCTAGCCAAGGTAGAACATTAACATACATTCGAGCATCCTAAGTGAATTCACTTTGCTAGATCCTATGTGGCAAGCATAGTTTATGGAACTAAGAGATAGGTATAATCCCTCTACATGCCATTTGACAATTGGGGCCTCATATAATGAGAAAACATGGGTGAACCCTTCCTCAAAGGGAAGTCAACACCTCATATGGGTCCATAGGTGAGTATTCCTCTAAGGGAAGTCAACTCTCTATAAGGGAGAAATGGTCAATCTTCCTCCAAGGGAGGTCCACACCTCTCAATGTCAAGTTCACTCGGTGCTTGGCTAAGTTCCCTTTATTGAAAAGTCTTTATTACATTTTCATAAAACATAGGCTTAAGATATTCATCCTTTATATGCTTATAGCATATTCAAACACCTATCTAGTTTTAGGGTATTCTTGGGCACTCCTCTCAAGGACCCTCTCATTCACTAGATCATCATCCATGTTTGTGTACATATATGTGAGCAAACCTTTCACATAAAAGATAAATATCACATATGTCCATACATCAAGGCATAAGTCTATAGGTATAACTATATGAGGAATTATTTCATAAGAATCAATGCACATTCATACTTCATCATACACATAAGCTTAACATGCATAGTAGTAGACACTAGTGAATATGAGAACTACCTTTAATTTAGACACCATGAACCTTTACTACTTTTAAGCATGCATGAAGTGTGAGTATGTGTGTACATTGGTCAACATGATCACATAATGGACATCAACAAATCATTGAGGCAGCCACCCTCTTAGACCACATTACACTTTCAAGTATATACCACACAACACAATTTAGCATAGGAGACAAGACAATCTTCATAATACACTTTAAGGCCCCTAACATTAGCTATACACACATTCACATAAGGGTACATGCATATGGGTCATCAATCATTAACACTTAACCCATGGCAGCTCCTACACATGCTATCACATAGCCATTCACGTGCTAATAACAATAGTAACACAACCTAGGTTCACAACTATAATGGAAGACTAGGCACAAGTTACACATAAGGTGATCATCATAACCACTCATTCATATAATCATCAATTTGCCTTCAAGTCCATGGTCAACATATATATAATGACAATAAATTAAACATCGCCACCATAAGTGGACGATAGCACACAATGTCATACAAGGCTTCATCAACTACAATACTATAAGGAAAGTAGAAGAGATAAGCATTCTTAGCAATTTCTTACCCTTTGATCATTATTGATCAATACACCTTGTTCATCAAAAATTCATATATCGGGCAGTAGCTATATGTAATTTAATCATAAAAGAAACCATGTACAAGTCGGTACAAGATCATATTACAACAATCTAATACAATACATCACATATATATACTAGAAATTAGAAGAACATAGACCTTTAACCAATTTCACTTGCATTGATCATCAATTGTATTTCATTAATAGAATCAATTAGGGCAGTATCTAAAGACATCATACTCAAGTCCAATTCATGCTTTATTTACCCTAGAGTTTAGGTCACATAATGTTCAACACAACATTTAATTCATAGGCTAGAATAACCTAGATCAATCATGCCAAGACTCCTTTACTTTGAGCATCAAGAACTCATTTTCACAATTCATTAATAACATCAACATGAGGCAGTAGTTAAGGACAACATGACCTAAACGAGATACTACTACAATTGCCACAACCTCCATAGTACAGTGAACATGCTACTTTAGAAGTCAATGGAAGATTGTAGAATCATAGGCTAATTAATTTTGATCAACATGAATCACTTATTTACCATTCATAAATATCATCTAAGTAAGGCAGTACATACAACTATCCCTACACAATCAAATTCCACATTCATGCTTAATAGAGGCAAGTTACACTGAACCTATAGGAATCTAAGTTAGTTATATTCAATTCTTCACACATTGATTCACATGGAATCCTAATCATCAATTCATCATAAATTCACGTAAATAACAGTTGATTTAGACAATTCAACATAAGAGAATCGCAATTCAACCATTAACAAGCCATGATCACAATGCCCATGCAAGGGCTAAATTGAGTTAGGAAGGGACATGGGTTCATAATGAAATTGGATTAAAAATCACGTTCAAACCAATACATTAACATCTATTCATCATGATTTAATCATTAAAAACATTTTTAGAAAGAACCCATGGCTAGATTGAAGAAGAAGAACTTTGATCATAAAAAATATCTTTTGATACTTTGAGATTAACTCTCTAGATGGAACGATAACTAGAGATGAAGGATAAACATACCTTTAGCTAGTTGAAAACCTTTAAAAACTGGTGAAGAATCAATGAGAATCCAATCTACAAGCTGTTCTTGAGCTTCAACAACAATGGAGGTTTCTAGAGAGAATTGGTTTTGGAGGGAAGGTTTAATTTCGTGAGAAGGGATTGGGAATGGGTTGTTCACGGGTTTGATCCCTTAAATATACCCAAAAGTAGCTAAATTAATCAATTAGAGTCAGTTTAGGACGTGGGGTGAATTTCCCATTCACTTCTTAAATAAAATAGTTCGCAAGATAGTGTTGCAGGCCACCATCGATGGATGAACATCGACTGGCCGTTGGTCAATCGACTGGCCGTCCTTTGGCTTCCGTCGATTGGTCCTTATCCTATTTTTTGGTTGAAACCTTCCCAGTCGAAGTGTCAATCTATGATACCTCATCTACGGGCCGTTGGTTGACCAACTGGGCGTCGTTTGGTTCAGTCGATTGACACTGCAAAGGCAGTGGCTCGACCAGCCTTGGGTCTTTATTGTGGGCCCTTTTTCTGGGCCCTTCTGAAGTCTTACCCGGACGTTTCCAACGTAAATAAAACCCTTAACAAGTAATATACCTCCCACATAAGTTTCACCCAAAATAAATACTCGCAACTTTTCCAAACATGCAAGGCCCCATCAAGACACACACATGCATGCTCAAGGCTATCTTTCGAACGTCTTGGACGTTTGACCTCCAAACTTCTCGTAACTTCATATACCATTTAACATCATTATAACACATTTTAATACTTCATAATCTCATTCCATACTCATATAAGCACGCATAGACATATGAGGAACATAGGTGACTAATCGTCGAACGTCTTGGTCGTCCCTTGACGTTTGACTTCCAAATCACCTCAAACTTTACACACTGCCTATATACAATATTATAAGACATTTTAGGACCTTATAACATTAATACAAACATGTTAGGATCTAGACACCCTAACTCATTTTGGGGGTCTTACATATTCGAAAGACATTCTTCCACCAAGTCTTGGACACTGCCGTAAGAAAATGACTCATCTCATCCCTTGGGTTAGACATGAAGGATGGAGCATACTTGTACAATTTAGTAAACTTCAAGGAGTAATCAAGTACACTCATACCTCCTTGAAGAAGGGTAATGAATTCTTCTACCTTAGCTTCTGTCAATTCTCTAGGAAAGAACTTATCAGTTAGAGCCCTCTTGAAGATCTCCTGGTCACCGTACTACCTCTTAGAACCCTACTGTCCCTCCATTGTGTGTACCAAGTTTAGGCCACATCTTTGAGTTGATAGGCTGCCAACTCGATCTTCTCATTCGAAGTCACACCCATAGCAAATAAGATCCTTAAGACCTCATCAAGAAAGTGTTAGGGGTCTTCACCCGCTTTTGACCCGAAGAACATAGGAGGGTTCATCCTAGTAAAGTCTCACAAACAAGAAGTCATAATGCTAGAATGTTGAGGAATACGGGTTCCAACTTCCCTATTCACTTGTGCCGTCATAGCTTGGTCTTGAAAAGTTACGACATTAGCTTGAGAGGTCATGGCTTGAGCCTAGTTGAGAAAAGCCGACCTTATCTCTCCATCTGTCATAGGTGGAGGAACAACCGGAACTTGATCACCCATAGGAACTTTCTCAAGTGGAGGTACTTAATCGCCTTGCAGAGGAGTTTGGTTGCATGAGCTCCCATATTAGCAATCCCTTCTTCGGCCCTTCTTGCGGCTGCCCTTCTAATAGTCATACCTATAACCACAATCAGAGGTTTAGGTGAAAGAACACATAAAGTAAGACTCTAGAGGCACGATCTATGAATAAAAAGAAAATGAGAATTTCCTAAGAATCATATAGTCTCTCATTCATAAGTGTGGCACGCTTCACAATTATAAATAAGAAATCACATAGACGTGGTTCAATGAGATATCGATCATAGGGATATTCAAACTAATGTTATGATACCATGTTTGTCACATCGGGGGAGCAGCCCCTAGACGTAACCGGTGTCGTCATCCTCAAAGAAGACAAAGACTAGCCTTTAACCATTTATCATTACATTCATAGGTTATAAAGTGTGGAAAATTAACACTTTTCATCTACATGTACATCATGAAGTTTACATAGACGTCTCGCTTACACATCATATATATACATAGGGAGTTTACTTATACTCCTCGCATAAGAAGCTTACATAGGCTTCTACTTTTATGCGACATATACAATACACCATCTAAACGAAATAGAATAATACGGGCATAGCCCTTACAAAAATGTATAATTGCCACTTAAGGCTAACAATATTATCTTTAAACAATAAGACTGAAACGAATGTCCATGGACTATAAAAAGTAACATAGGTAGAGTGAGAAAAGGCATCATCCTCGGATCTTGAGAACATACCCACACTTGAAGAAATGATCCAAGCCTTCCTTGCAAATTCGCAACGAACCCTTCAACGACCGGAACCTAAAATGTTGGGGAAAAAGGGAGAGATATGGGTTAGTACATCACTTGTACTAAGTATGGAAACATAGCACACATAAACCTAGAAATCATGCTAAAGGGGACATTTGATCAAAATCATGCTAAGTTACTTTGAAAAGCCTTATGCGCAACCAAGAAACCATACAAGCCAACCATCACATAGTCCTTAAGTCAAAGACCATGTAAAACACAAGAAAATAATAACACATTTAAGTACATAACCAAACCAACTCTAACATCATGTTATAACAACAAAGCATGTATAAGAATTCATAACATTAAAACATGTGCAAGACCCTTACTCATAACCCACCATTTAGCCTACAATTGCAATGACCAAGAAAAGTCAAATAACCTCACTCAACCAAATAAACTAAAAAAAGGATCATAACTAATGCCTAACTTAACATAACATAGCATCAATAGTAATCATCATCATATTTAACAATATAGACCAATAACATGTTCATAAGTGAAACTAACATCATATAGGATCATCAACATGTAAAGTCAACATATACATAACATTTGCTTCATAAGAACATGTGAACATAAGAACAACCTTCAAGGACTTCCTTCAAGGCCAACTAGTGCAATGAATAGGTAGAGTCCCATACCCCTACCTAGACTAAGTCAAACCCCTTAAGTCACCCTTGTTAGTGTTCACATTATTACTTCATTTTACTTTCGAGAACACTTGCCTTAACCGACATTGACCACAAGAGCTAAATGTGAAATCCGGTGTCATGAAAACCCAACACCAACAGAAGGTAGTCTACTTTCCAAAGTAGAGCCAAGCATGAACATGGCATGTAGGTGGATTCACTAGCTAGTATTCCTATGGAGGCAACATAGTTCAAGAACTAGGAGACATGTTTGACTTTATGTCATAGGCATTGTAATCTCTATCTCTCTCGTAAGTACAATAGTGAACCTACCTTCCCTACTTGGGAAGGGACACTCGTCACTACTAGTTCACTCGGTGCTAGACTAGAGTCCATTTTGAAATATCTTTCTTTAACAATCATAACTTAATTTAGGTCATAGAGGACTACCCCTTATGTAGTAATAGTCATTATCTGAATATAAATTGCATGAGAATTCCTTTCAATACAACCCTCAAATGTGAGATTAGCACATTAACATCATCATATCATAGTAAGAACATAGGCAATTCATGACAAACCTTATATCATTACATCTTAGTCGTGATTTCACAAGTCACATAATGAAGACAGTTCAAGTGCATCATATTACCAACCCGACTTAATCTAATCACAAGATACACGACAATTGAACTTCATCATCAAGTACAAGACATCATAATTGAAATAAAGGTTTGAGATTACAAAGACTCACCCAATATCCTTCACAAGCCATCATCCAAGGTTTTACAATAAACCATTCAATTCCACCCAACAATATATGTAATATCATCAGACAATAGAATGTAACACAATCTCTAAGTCAATTATATCAATCCTAGTCAATCCAATATGAGTTTATAATTTAGGGTTAGGGAATTGGGATCATCCATACTACATACAAGGTTTAACATGAAGAACTAACACAAATAATCAATAATATATCATAAATATAATCATAATAGCCAATAGAAATCAAGAACAACACTATATAAAAGATCAATCCCGGATTAGGAAGAAACCTATATGAAATTCATCTTTTTGAAACCAATTTTGAAAAAACCCTTTGGAGAAAGGAATCCCAAAGGTGAAAGCATAAAGTGAGAAAGCAATAGGGTCCTTATCCCTTAAGTGTCACAACTAGGATTCTGGAATCCAAATTGCAACCGGCGTCGTTAACCTCTTAGAGGTCGCAGACAAGCCTCTTCTTAGCTGTCATCACAATCATACAGTTAAATTTGCGGAAAATTTAAAACTTTTAAAGCATAATTAAGTATACATAAACTTCATATAAATACTACATAGATTTGTATGCTAATAATCTCAAACTAAAAAACAATCTGTAATCGATTAAACAATTCAAATAAAAGAATCAATATATATATTGTAATAGTTTGCCAAAACGGCCTTATCACAAAGCTTTGAATAAAATATCTTGAATGAAACGCTAGGGACAAAATCCACTAGCTATGTCTAAATTACTAAGCTAGAAATATAGATGTAGCATCCTCGAACTCAACAGGACTGCCAAAGTCTGGAGATCGCTGATCCAAACCGCTTCAATGAGTCTTCAACCTTCTCTCTGACCTGCACCTATAAAAATAGTAATAGTATAGGGTTAGTACACACTTGTACTAAGTATGGGTGTATGCACACATACACATAAGGACTATGCATGATCAAGGAAAGCTCTTCCTATAACAACATGCCATTTCTTGAAAGTGAAGTCACTAGACTTTCTTAATTCGTTACTTGTAATTCGTGGTATGAATATGACATATTTTAATGCATTCAAAGAACACAACTCATTTTCTATTTCAACATAAGACCTTAGAATCATGAACATAAATTTTGAACAACTCGAACGAAAATTTAGATATTTGCTCCTCCCAAACCCAAGAGCTCTTTTCCCAACACTTAGTTTATTTTTCAGTCTTTTTCTTCTTGTTGTTGTGTAGTTCAATGATCTCCTTAATCCTAAGTCTTCCTTAAAAGTTCAATGATTCATTGTAGTCCCATACCTACAATAAATCGAGCAACTAATCCAAAAGACTAGAGAAATGATTTGGCTAACCTTACTACAAGTTATTCATTCCATTCTTGTTAAGTTGGGCATGAAATCTTTATAATCTAATCTATATTGGCTAGGCCACTTATTTCATCATTTTCATATTATGGAGATTATGGGGCATTAATTATCTATTATGTTTTACCCCCCTTTTATTGGCATAATATAAGAAGTCATTATAAGCCAATTTTTATTTGGCTATGCCCATTATTTGATCATTTACATAACGTGAAGATAATGGAGCATATATCTTGATTTTGCACAAGCCAATAACTTGTTAAAACTTCATTATTATCAACCACAAAATATTTGACATACTTAAGCTCTTGCTTTCTTTGCTCACTTTGAACTTACATTTCTTCTTCTTTTCTTTCTTACTTTCTTAAACAAATCTTTAGCATTAAGATCATGCGAGCTAACATGAAATCCAGTGTCTGCCCCACACTGAAAAAGGGTGGTTCACCGATCAAAGTGAAACTAGATCATGTGAGCTAAACATGAAATCCAGTGTCTGCCCCACACCGAAAATGTGTGGTTCACCGGCTAAAGTGAAACCAAGTCCAGTGTCTTCCCCACACCGAAAAGAGGTGGTTCATGGCTAAAGTGAACCGAATACTTACTTTGAGCATTTAACCAACATAGATCATGTGAGTTAAGCATGAAATCCAGTGTCTTCCCCACACAGAAAAGGGGTGGTTTCACCGGCCAAAGTGAAAGCGCATCATACCTAGCTCTCTTAGGTGGAATCCACTGGCTAGTTCCTATGATGGCAACAAAGTTCGAAGACTAGGAGACATACGGAGACTACTTATCCACCTTGGTGGTAGCCTCATCTCATGAGGCTTACATGTGCTGGCAGAATCTCATTACTAGTCTATCGGTGCTTCGCTCAACTTCTTTTTGTTTACATCTTTTAGAGTTGACTCAAACATTATGGAAGCTTGCTTCTAGTTATGAAGTTTACTTACTCTACGGGTAACTTGTCATCCCTTTATTTACTTGATGAAATGTGTATTTAACCTTACATTATCATCTTGTTGTTAATGAGACTCGTCTCACACTTTCTAACACCCTCTTATGTGAGTATCTTTTACATAGTTGTCTTAGGTGTAAGTGAGACTTGTCTAACTTCCTTTAACATCCCATTCAGGTCACTTTCATAACTCTTAAGCTTTTATTTATGTTATTACTCACTTTATCTTGTTCAATGTCATTTGGTAGCTTTATACCATTCTTTATGAACGTTATGATCTTCGTTCAATGTAGTTACTATATCATAGTTCATTTTGATAGAGTATGTTGGGACTTGTCCCAATGATTGACATACCCTTGGTTATGAATTCAATGTTACATTAGTCATGCTTAATTTGGCATTACAATACATTGGCCATATAAGATTAGTATGAATTAGTATTGGCCAATTCTAACAATATTTTGGACATAACTTTACTAGCCAAATTATTGGCACAAGCCAACCATTCACTCAACATTTTTCATGAGTTTATCATTAGCCAAGTCGATTAACTTCATGTATATACTTTAGTGAACTCATCATCTCAATCAAGTCAACTTTTAAAAGTAAACTAAACTTCATAAATGAATCATAACAAACTTCATCTTCTCGAACACAATTAGGCATTACAACATTCTTATCTAATGTAAATAATACTTTAATCAAATGGATCTAACTTATAGATCTCATTCGACATTAACAAATCAAGAAACCTACACATAATGATCAGTTAGCACCACATACCAGCAACATGTTCGAGATTACATCTACATACTTATTAGAATCGAAAACAAGGATAACTAGGGAAATGGACGTTCAAAACTATAATTGGGAACAACCCTAGTTTCGATATTCATGGATTCAAAACATTTGAAAGGCCTCTTGGAGAAAGAATTCCAGGAGAGAAAAACCATACCTTATGTAGAATTGAATCTACGAAGATCACCTTGCATGAAGAACTTGAAGAATACCTTGAAATCGCCTAAGAGAACCTTTTCTTTCTACATTTTTGCTTACTTCCTTTGAGTCGCATTTCTCAGTGAATGATCGTGGGTTTTTAGGTCTTAGGAACTGATGTTGAATAATTTAACTTTATACTAATTAACTTAATTAATAAATTAATTAGCTAATTACTAAAACGCCCATCCTAAATTGACTAGACCTAGGAGAGCTTTTAGACTTAGCCAAATCTGAAAATTGGCTAAGGGTATCGGCTTGACCAACGCTTTAAATTAATTAATTAATTTGCTAAATTAATTAATTAAGGGACCTAGGGAAATTACTAAAATACCCCTCAGTCACTAGGAGCACAACTAACCCCTTTGGACCATCCTAGGTTAGGTACTAGGTTGTCCCTAGGTTAGTTAGGTTAGTTAGGTGTCACCCGACAAGGTCTTAGGTTGTCGGTTCCCTTGGCTGGTCGTTCTTGGTTTGTCTTAGGTTAGGTAGCTAGTTGGATAAGTTAGTTATAGTCTAGAGTTAGTTAGGAAGCCAGGCCCTACTTGGTTGGACACATTCGTGTGCCTGCCCCTAACCGCCTAACCGAATTTGGTTTGCATGGTCGTGTGGTCCCCCTCGGCCGGTTACACATGTGCTTGCACAAGTGTTGCTGCCTATTTTTCCCAACCGTGCACTTCTATTGTTGCATTTGGAAAGTTCACTCCTTGTCCAAGGATCCTCACTATGTCCTTGGACACTGTTTAATCTACATGATCATTTTCATTGATCATGTGCTATGGTACTAGGGTTGACACTTGGATGCCTAGTACCTAATATGTATTATGTTAAGAATAATATATTTTAGCTTAGGGTCTTCATTGCAGTTACAATTCTAAACAAGCTCGTTAATACTTAGAAAATTGTCTAACACCCTTAGCCAATATTTCTATATACCCAATATTATTCAATATTCGGCATTAGGATGCCTATATACCCCAATACGCATTCTTAAAACCTATTAGGCTCTTTACTAGACATGTACCTTTTTTTGGAATGTTACATTTAGACACAATATTCTTTAGAACAAATGTACAGAAGAGAAGTTACTAATTCTATTAGATCAATAGAGAAAGCATAAAGTGTCCACTATTGCATATGTCCTCGAATCTTTGAGGACGTACCACCATTTCTTGGAGATAAGAAGTCCAAGCTTTCTTCAAGGATGGATAAACAACAAACTAGCCGAAACGTATACACATAATATAAAAGGAGAGAAGGGATTAGTACAAAGAATGCACTAAATATGGAGAAATGCATAAAAACCTTTAAAACATGAGAAAATAACATTTACATGGAAAGCATGTATTTATGTGAATTTGAAATCCATTTTGCATCATCAATACAACACATAAGCCAATATTTCAATAATATCTAAACTTCAACACAACATGACTTTAGCACTTCCAAGGGGTCCACTTATACAATGTAGAGTTAGCATCACATACTACCAACCCTACCAAGCGTTCCCATAGAAATCACCTTGATCACACATGTTACCCTTAAATTCTTGTAATAGACATGTTATCATAATCATTTAATAATTTCAAGGAACCACATACAATATTCCTTTAAGCCTACTAATGCAATGTATAAGTGAAGTCTCATAGATTCACTTCTACTTAGTAAACTCATTAGGAGATTATATACAAGTTTTTAATTCTTCATTACTTAATTACTTTATTAATTTATTACTTTATTACTTTAGGAAGAGCAACTGTAACCGACATAAACTATGTGAGCTTTCCATGGAATCCGGTGTCAAAAAGCCCCACACCGAGAAACGGTGTTCCACTTGCCAAGATAAACGTAGAAACTAGATACTATGTGGATACGCTAGCTATCTCCTATGGGGTCACATATTTAAGGTATATGGAGATTGCTTCTAAGGACCCGACCTATTGCATTAGTGGGAGAGTCCCCATGTAAGGTCTCGGAAATGACTTAGGTTAAGATAGAGCCTAACATGGTCTTATTATGATCTAAGGTCCTAAATTGGTCTATAAAGTGGTATAGAGGTAGTGTGTAAGAGTTTAGGTGTATTGGAAGACAAACGTCAAAGGACGACTAAGACGTTCGACGACTAAGTCACCTATGTGCCTCATATGTGTTTTATGTGTTTATGTGTGATACATGAGGTTATGAAGTCCGTAAATGAGTTATTATGGTGTATATAGACAGTGTGTCAAGTTTCGTGAAGTTTGGAGGTCAAACATCCACGAACGTCCATGACGTTCGGAAGATGTGCCTTGAAATGACCTTATGTGTCTAAGCATGTTTCATCGAGTTTTACATGTTCATTTCGGGTGAAATTCATGTGAGAGGTCCTAAACTCTTATACAATCCTTTTTGGGTTTGAAATGTCCGGGAAAACAACCTACACCTTTAGAGATAGACAAAAAATATGGAATTAGTACAATGCATGTACTAAGTATGACATAATGCATAAAATCATGATAAACGGACAACATGCTCTTTTTGAGAAAACCTTTTATGACAAGTATAATAGTCACTTACAAGTAAACATATATTAATATAAGTCACATTCCACAATGTAGCCATCAACATCACTTCAACCCATATAAACGTATACACCTCCCACCAAAGGTTATCCTAAGACTTACTTAAGTAAGACAAGAAGAGTCCACCTATACACCCTCTTAAGCCAACCGAAACAACCCTTAAGACTACCTAAGATAAGATTGTTCCCTTTTCCTTTCATTTACTCACCATCTAAGGTTACTCCAAGATTCACCTAAGTTGGATAAGAAGAGACCGCCCATACACCCTCTTCAAGCTTACCTAGGCAACCCTAAAAGCTACCCTAGATAGAGGCCATTCTATTCAACATAAATTTAGCTAAAGTAATAATCATTCCATAAGTCAATTAAGATACATTAAATTCATTAAGGACTTCACATAATGGTTTTAGAAATACCTAGGGAACCTACACACTAGTACCATCAAAGCCTACCTGTGGCATGTCTAGATAGCGTCCCATTCCACTACCTAAACGTTGTAGAAATTATCAAATACTAGAATGTATACCATATGATGAGAATATGGAATAACCGACATAGACCATACTTGCTAGGCATGGAATCTGGAGTCATAAACTTACTCCGATGTAGTGTGTTTTACTTGTCGAGGGTAGAACTAGGACACATCCCATGTTGGCACATAGTTAAGGAATATCAAGGTCTTTTATGCACTCTAGTGTCCTTCTCAAGTAGAGATACATTGTACTCCAGTCTCCTTCTCAAGAAAAGCTACAACCCATAACATATTCACTCAGTGCTAGCCTTTGTTCTCATATTGTACGTTCAATAAAAAGGGACATAGGAAAAGGTACCATCTCTTAGTCATTACCTAGTCATAATGCACCAACCAAAGATTGTCCCACTAGGGATTCCACTCAATGGTCTCTAAGGATAGCTCATTCTTAACATTCTTACTACATAGAAGTTTCCACATATTAGTCATGGTTTCAAGGGCACCATCTTAGGTCTGTCGATCCTAGACTTTCATTCAACATTCATCCATAGACATACAAAACAAAAGTGCATAAGCCTTCTGAGTCAAGATGTTCATATTCACATATCTTTCATGTATCAAGAAGAGTGACATAGTCTAACTATCAAGACACACACATCATCTCCATATCACATATATAATAGTGTTCAAGTATCATTTAGGAATAACCAAGTTAACCTATCAAGACACACTAGTAACACAACTCGAGATATCACCCTTGTCTATCAATATCACATATAGTCAATTAGGAGAGTTCAATCTCATACATACACATATATCACATAGTCCTTCACATTGTTCATCATCAAGTCTTAACATGGTAATATAACTATTCATAAAGTAATGCAAACGAGGCCACATTATTCACAAGTATAGCACATAAGCACTGCCATCATAAGTGGACCATTCCAATAATAATCACAATTCAAGACCTATATTAAATAATATAAAGAGAGTTCGAGCAGCGTACCATCAATTCAATCTCTCAACTTTGATCCATAACCAATTCAATATAACTCAATACTCAAAGGCTCTTACCCATAGCCTTGATCTCTAATTCAATCCAATAATCTCAATATTCAATGAATCCAAAGTAAAACAATATGAATTTGTCAATCTAAGACAACCTACTTACAATTCTAGCACAATTCTTTCATACTTCAATAAACTTAATAAAACTACACAAGAATTCAATAATATAAACACATCATCAAATTACCCATAATATAGTAAAAATAAGGATTGCATGATTTTCATGGGTTCATGAAGAAATTGATCTAAAATTATTCAATTACCATCAATTATATCGTAAAACATTGTTTCAAATTGTTTCTTGCAAGAACCCATGTCTAGAAGTTGAAATAGAAGGAATCATGTTTTGATCATCTTTGAAAAGTCAGTGGAATTGACTCCTTGAAGAAACATATTTCAAGGATGAAGAACCATACCTTAATTGTAATGAAAATCCCACAAAATTGATGGAGAAATATTTGTAAAATGTATCTTCTTCCTTGGAACTCCCAAGCTTCAACAATGGAGGTTTTGGAGAGAAGAATGGAGAGGTTTTGTTTTGAGTTGAGGGTTTAGCTTTGATAGGTGAGTTTAGTGGTATAAAAAGACTCAATAACCATCAATAAGTCATCCCCAAATTCCCCAAAATACCCTTCACTTATTAGACATTTTAACAAATTCAAATTTGACTTAAAAACATTGCGACTAAAACTTGGAGTTTATGGCGCGTCGCATAGCATTTTCAAATCTTGGTTGTGGAAAATTTTGAGACCTAATGGTTAATGACATGCCTGCATCTTATGGAAAGATTTTTTTCCATTTTTGAGCCAGCTGCGCGACGCACCGCCACTGCCAGATGCTGGCGGGGCAGCTTGCTTGGCCAACTTTGGGTCCTCCTCGGGGACCTTAGGCTGGTCCCCGGGGCATCGTTCTTAGATGTTTAGACCCTTTGCATGTCACTCTATGCTTAGGAACCATCTATACACAATTTCACCCTCAAACCAACCCACAAAACATCACCAAAAAAATACCACGATACACTAGTTCAACTTCGACTAGTTTCCGGACGTCTTGGACGTTCTTGGACGTTTGACCTCCAAACACTTCCAAACTTTATATACTGACTGTAAACACCAATATTAACAATTTTAAGACTTTAAACCATAAAGACACACATTTTAGGCTCTAGTTTCACCTTGCTCATTTTTAGGGACGTTACAATCTCCCCACTTGGAAATATTCTGAGAGTAGGTAAGCCCAGACTATGTCATCCTACCACACAGTATACCATACACATAGATATGAGGAACATCAACTCCACATAACAAAGAGACTCAAAACACAACAAGATGGTAGAAACAACATCTACAACTCATCACGCAATAAGACTCACATTTTTTTCGTTTCATATAGGAGAAACTTCCTTCTCCACATATTATCATGCTCATATACATCAGTTCTATACATATTTTAACCATTTTTTCATGAAAAAACAATTTAATCAAATTTTAAAAATCTATATAGTGAACACCAAATTCTTTTCAGTGAAACATTCTCAAATTTCATAAAATGCAACTCTTAAGCAATTTATGATAAAAGCATTACAATATTAGAGACAAAACCATATGAACTCAATTTACCACTTAAACATAATCTTTATGAAATGCACAATGCAAGGAGATTAATGAAATTAAATTTCAATAAGACTCCTAAAAACAATGCAATATGCTACTATGCTATTTTATGTCTCACCATACTCCCCCACTTAGAAGGAACCCATAATAACTAAAGGGAGAAAACTATAACTTACAGGCATCATCATCATCATCCAGTTTTTTTCCTTTTGCTCGAAGAGTATAGAAACGATTCCTCTTTGGTGCACCACCATCTAGAGAATTAGGAGGATCTTGCTTAGCCTCTCTTTATCTAGCCGCAGTAGTAGGACAATCTCTCACCTTGTGATCATCCTTACCATATCCAAAGCACCCACTAGTAAAAGCTAGACACATCCCCAAATTCCTCTTCCCCAAAGTAGCAGAAGTAGGATTAACCACTTGGGAACCACCACCTCTCTCATAGTTAACCTTCGGAGCACTAGAACCATTTTGATTTGGAGCCCCCTTCCTAAACTTAGGTTGAACATGCTCATCTGTTCTTCCCCTTTACCATCCCTACTTATCCTCCCAAGTTTAGGATCTTAAATGGATTGAGCATACACCATAAGACTAGATAGATTCATGTCACCATGGAGCATAGCCGTACGACACTCTTTCTTCACAATATTCGAAACACCGGTCAAAAACCTACTCATCTCATCCCTTGGGTTAGACACCAAGGATAGATCATACTTAGACAATAGGATAAACTTCAAGGAATACTCCTCAACATTCATATTACCTTGCCTAAGGCTTATAAGCTCCTCAATCTTAAACTCCCTCTTCTCATGGGGAAAGTACCTCTGTAGCATGCTTCCTTTAAATTCTTCCCACTCTAAGTGACCCGATTCAACCGGCATATTATCCTTCCATAGAGTAAACCATACTTGAGCCATATCTTTCAATTGGTACGAAGCTAACTCTGCTTTATTTTCCAGAAGTCACTCCCATAACATGCACTATCTTATACACCTCATCCTAGAAAACTTGGGAATCTTCTTTCACCTTAGAACCAAAAAAGATAGGAGGATTCATCCTCATAAATTCCCTCAATATAGAGATCATAGTACTCTCCATAGCATTCATCATAGGCCCAATGTCTCTGTTCACGTGAGTTTTCATAGCTTGGGTTAGGGTAAGGAGAGCCTTTCTATTCTCCCCATTAGCCATAACCGGGGAACCACCGGAACCTCATCCTCTTGAACCACATTAGGGAATTGATCACCTTGAAGAACTTTCACACCTTGTCCACCTTTAGCACTTATTCACCTAGGAAGGAACTCCTCCAATCACCACCTCCTCATAAACTCTTCTAGCCGGTCTCCTCCTCGCATTCACCTCCGATAAACATTAGAGAAATAATTAAGAAAGTACACTTATAACTGTTAAATCTCTACGACATGACAAAAGAGTAGAAAAGAAGGGAAACTCTATCGTCCTATAGCCTCTCACTCATGGATGTGTCCCGACTCACACCGATGAACAAGACTCTACTAGACGTGGCTTTATGAGACTTTTCGATTCGTAGATACTACTTCATAACCTTATGCTCTGATACTAAGTTTGTTACTACCTGCAAGAACCCCCTAGAAGTTAGGGAAACCTTTGAGTTGGAATATGCCGTACTTGACTCTTGAAGGTCTTGTACAATCTGTTAGACATCATTCATTGGATACATGTATGAAAAGTAGTGCAGAATTAAATCTTTTCACCCAAAATAGTAATACTTCAAAATAGCTATATTATAGAAAAACACAATGAAAGGATAATTCTCAGAGTTTCCATCTTAGACATATGAATATATTGGTACACGGACCATACTTCAACATATAGGAAAATAGCTAAATCCATTACAATACTTTCAATAAAAAAATCTAAACATTAAGATGTCCTTGAATCTAGTGAGGACATTCCAACTCTTGCTTGAATGAACACTTACCATAGCTTCCGCTTCGAGACTCATCTCAAATGTCACCTATACCCTTAGAGATAGACAAAGAGTATGGAATTTGTACAATGCATACACTAATTATTTCATAATGCATAAAATCATGATAAACGGACTTTTGTATGGAACATTCTCTTTTTGAGAAAACCTTTTAAGACAAGTATAATAGTCACTTACAAGTAAAAATATATGCATCACATTCCACAATATTTCCATCAACATCACTTCAACCCATATTAAAGTATACACCTCCCACCAAAGGTTATCCTAATACTTACCTAAGTAAGACAAGAAGAGACCGCCCATACACCCTCTTCAAGCCTACATAAACAATCCTTAATACTACCTAGGATAATATTGTTCCCTTTTCCTTTTATTTACTCGCCATCTAAGGTTACTCAAATTTTCACCTAAGTAGGAGAGCAGAGATCGCCCATCCACCCTCTTCAAGCTTACCTAAGCAACCCTAGATAAAGGCCATTTTACTGAACATACATTTAGCTAAAGTCATAATCATTCCTTAAGTCAATTAAGAGACATTACATTCATTAAGGACTTCACATAATGGTATTTGAAAGACCTAGGGAACCTACACTTTAGTACCATCAAAGCCTACTCGTGGCATGTCTAGATAGCATCCCATGCCACTACCTAAACATTGTAGAACTTATCAATTACTAGAATGTATCCCACATGATGATAATAGGCAATAACCGGCATAGACTATCCTCGCTAGACATGAAATCCAGAGACATAAACCTACTCCGATTGAGTGTTTTCTACTTGCCGAGGGTAGAACTAGGACACATCCCATGTAGGTACATGGTTAAGAAATATCAAGGTCTTTTATGCACTTTAGTTTCCTTCTCAAGTATAGATACATTGTATTCTAGTCTCCTTCTCAAGTAGAGCTACAACCCATAACATATTTTCTCGATGCTAGCCTTTGTTCTCATAGAGTAAGTTCAATAAAAAGGGACATATGAAAAGGTACCATCTCTTAGTCATTACCTAGTCATAATGCCCCTACCAAAGATGGATCCACTAGGTCTGCCACTCAATGGTCTATAAGAATATCTCATTCTTAACCTTCTTTCTATATAGAAGGTTCCACATATTAGACATGCTTAGAAGGTCACCATCTTAGGTCTACCGATCCTAGACTTTCATTCAACATGCATCCATACCCATACAACACAAAGGTGCATAAGCCTACTGAGTCAAGATGTTTATATTCACATGTCTTTAATGTATCAAGAAGAAGGACATAGTCTACCTTTAAAGACACACACATCATCTCCATATCACATATACAATAGTGTTCAAGTATCATGTAGAAATAACCAAGTTAACCTATAAAGACACACTAGTAACACAACAAGAGACATCACCCTAGTATATCAAGATCACATATAGTAAATTGAGAGAGTTCAGTCTTACACATACACCGATATCACATAGTCTACATTGTTCATAATCAAGGCTTAACATGATAATATCACTATTCATAAAGTAACGTTGACGAGGCCACATTATTCACAAGTATAGCTCATAAGCACCGCCACCATACGTGGACTATTCCAATCATAATAAAAATTCAAGACTTATATTACATAATATAAAAAGAGTTCGGGCACCGTACCACTAATTCAATCTTTCAACTTCAATCCATAACCAATTCAATCAAACTCGATACTCAAAGGCTCTTACTCATAGCCTTGATCTCCAATTCAATCCAATAATCTCAATATTCAATGAATCCAAAGTAAAACAATATGAATTTATCAATCTAAGACAACCTACTTACAATTCTAGCATAATTCTTTCATAATTCAATAGCCCTAATCTAACTACACAAGAATTCAATAACATAAAGACATAATCAAATTACCCATAATATGTCAAAATAAGGATTGCATGATTTGCATGGGTTCATAAAGAATTTGATCTAAAATCATTCAATTACCATCAATTATATTGTAAAACATTATTTCAAATCGTTTCATGCAAAAACCCATGTCTAGAAGTTGAAATAGAAGGAATCACGTTTTGATCATCTTTGAAAATCAGTGGAATTGACTCCTTGAATAAAGATATTTCAAGGATGAATAAACATACCTTAATTGTGATTAAAATCCCACAAGATTGATAGAGAAAAACTTGTAAAATCTATCTTCTTCCTTGGAGCTCCCAAGCTTCAACAATGAAGGTTTTGGAGAGATGAATGGAGAGGTTTTGTTTTGAGTTGAGGGTTTAGATTTGATAGGTGAGTTTAGGGGTATACAAAGACTCAATAACCTCAATTAAGTAATTCCAAATTTACCCAAAATACCCTCCACTTATTAGACATTTTAATAAATTTAAATTTAACTTAAGAATGATGTGACCAAAACTGGGAGTTTACGGCGCGTCGTAGAGCATTTTCAGATTTTGGTTCTGCAAAATTTTGAGACAGAATGGTTCATGACAGACGCTCGTCGCTGGCGCGACAGCTTGCTTGGACAACTTTGGGTCTACTTCGGGGACCCTTAGACTGGTACCCGAGGCGTCGTTCTAAGATGTTTTGACCCTTTACATGTCATTCTACGGGTAGGAACCATCAATACTCAATTTAACCCTCAAACCATCTTTCAAAACATCACTACGACACACTAGTTCAACTTTGACTAGTTTCCACACGTCTTGGATGTTTGACCTCCAAACACTTCCAAACTTTATATACTGCCTCTAAGCACCATTATTAACTATTTTAATACTTTAAACCATGAAGGCACACATGTTAGTCTCTAGTTACACCTAGGTTGTTTTTAGGGACGTTGCAATCTCCCCCACTTGGACAACATTCGTCATCGAATGACACCTGACACACTTTGAACATTTTCAAGAGTTAAGACTGAAAGATTAGCATCTCATAACCATACCACACAATATACCATACACATAGATAGGAGGAACATCAACTCCACTTAACAACAGACTCAAAAAAAACAAGAAGGTAGGAACTACATCTACAACTCATCATGCAATAAGACTCACATTTTCTTTATTTCATATAGGAGGAACTTCCTTATCCACATATTATAATGCTCATATACATCAGTTCTATACACATTACAACCATGTTTTCATGAAAAAAATAATTAAATCAAATTTTCAAAATATTTACAGTGAACACAAAATTCTTTACAGTGAAACATGCTCAAATTTTCAAAAATGCAACTCTTAAACAATTTATCATAAAAGCATTATGAGAGACAAAAACATATGAACTCAATTTACCACTTAAACATAATCTTTATAAAATGCACAATGCAAGGATATTAATGAAATTCAATTTAAACAAGACTCCTAAATACAATGCAACATGCTATTGTAATATTCTATATGTCACCATACTCCCGCACTTAGAAGGAAACCATAACAACTAAAGAGAGAAAACTATAACTTACCGGCATCATCATCATCATCTTGTCATGTTCCTTTTACTCGGAGAGCATAAAAACGATTCCTCTTTTGTGCACTACCATCTGGAGCATTAGGAGGATGTTGCTTAGCCTCTGTTCCTCTAGCCGCAATAGTAGGAAATTCTCTCACCTTGTGATCATCCTTCCCACAACCAAAGCACCCACTAGTACCGGAAAGACACTTCCCAAAGTGCTTCTCCCAAAAGTATCGCAAGTAGGCTTAACCGCTTGGGAACCACCACCTCTCTCATAGTTAGCCTTAGGAGCACTAGAACCATCTTGATTTGGATCCCTCTTCTTAAACTTAGGTTGAACATACTCATCAGTTCTTCCCCTGTTAGCATCCCTACTTCTCCTCCCAAGTTTAGACTTTTCAATGGATTGAGCGTACACCATAAGCCTAGATAGATTCATGTCACCATGGAGCATAGCCGTACGACACTTTTTCTTGACAATATCTGAAACACCGGTAAAGAACCTACTCATCTCATACATTGGGTTAGATACCAAGGATGGAGCATACTTAGACAATATGATAAACTTTAAGGAATACTCCTCAACACTCACTTTACCTTGCCTAAGGCTTATAAATTCCTCAAACATAACATCCCTATTCTCATGGCGAAAGTACCTCTCTAAGAATGCTTCCTTACACTCTTTCCACTCTAAGGGACCCGATTCAACCGGCCTATTATCCTTCAATTGAGTAAACCATACTTGAGCCACATCTTTCAATTGGTACGAAGCTAACTCCGCTTTTTCCCTAGAAGTCACTCCCATAGCATGCACTATATTATACACCTCATCAAAGAAAGCTTAGGGATCTTCTCCCACCTTAGAACCAAAGAAGATAGGAGAATTTATCCTCACAAAGTCCCTCAATCTAGAGGCAATCGTACTCTCCATAGCATTAATCCTAGGACCAATGTCTCTATTCACTTGAGTTGTCATACCTTTGGTTAGGGTAAGGAGAGCCTCTCTAATCTCCCCATTATCTATAAATAAGGGAACCACCGGAACCTCACCCCCTTGAACCACATTAGGGACTTGCTCACCTTGAGGAACTTGTACACCTTATGGACCTTGTCCACCTTGAGGAACTTGTTCAACTCGGGGAGGAACTACCCCAATTACCACCTCCTCATCAATTCTCGTAACTGGTGTCCTCCTCGTATTCATCTCTTATAAACATAAGAGAAACCATTAAGAAAGGACACTTACAACTCTTAAATCTCTACAACATGACACAAGAGTAGAAAATTAGGGAAATTCTATTGTCCTATAACCTCTCACTCATGGATGTGTCGCGACTCACACCGATGAACAAGACTCTACTAGACGTGGCTTTTTGAGACTTTTTGATTCCTACATACTAGTTCATAACCTTATGCTCTGATACCAAGTTTTTTACCACCCGCAAGTACCCCCTAGAAGTTAGGGCAACCTCTCGGAGGTGTTCTACAAGCCATTAGACAACATTCACTGCATACATGTATGAAAAATAGTGCAGAATTAAAAAATTTCACACGAAATAGAAACACTTCAAAATATCTCTTTCATAGAAAAACATAATGAAAGGCTAAGTCTCAAAGTCGTCATCTTAGACATACAAATATATTGGGAAACGACCCATACTTCAGCATATAGGAAAATAGATAACTCCACACAATACTTTCAATAAGGAAATCTAAAAATTAAGATGTCCTCGAATCTAGTGAGGACATCCCAACTCTTGCTTGAATGAACACTAATCAAGGCTTCCACTACGAGACTCCTCTCAAATGCCACCTACAACTTTAGAGATAGACAAAATGTATGGAATTAGTACAATGCATGTACTAAGTATGGCATAATGCATAAAATCATGATAAACGGACATATGTATGAAACATACTCTTTTTGAGAAAACCTTTTAAGACAAGTATAATAGTCACTTACAAGTCATCATATATGCATATAAGTCACATTCCACAATATAGGAATCAACATCACTTCAACCCATATAAACGTATACACCTCCCATCAAAGTTTATCGTCAGACATACTTAAGTAAGACAAGAAGAGACTGCCCATACACACTCTTCAAGCCTACCTAAACAATCTGTAAGACTACCTAAGGTAAGAGTGTTCCCTTTACCTTTCATTTACTCACCATCTAAGGTTACTCCAAGATTTTCCGAAATAGGAAAATAACCGTCAATAAGTCATCCCCAAATTACCCAAAAGACCCTGCACTTATTAGATATTTTAACTAATTCAAATTTGTCTTAAAAACAACGCGACCAAAACTGGGAGTTTACTGCCCATCGCCTTGGATCTGCAAAATTTGTAGAAGAATGGTTCCTGACAGCCCCGCGTCGCAGCGCAAGAGTTTAGCCAATTTTTGAACCAGCTGCGACGAGCAACCACTGCCAGATCTTGGCTGGCGTAGCAACTTGCTTGGCCAACTTTGGGTCCTTCTCGGGGACACTTAGGATGGTCCCCGGGGTGTCATTCTCAAATGTTTCGACCCTTTGCATGTCATTCAACGTGTAGGAACAATCTATATTCAATTTCACCCTAAAACTATCCCCCAAAACATGACTAGAAAACACCACGACACACTAGTTCAACTTCGACTAGTTTTCGGACGTCTTGGATGTTCTTGGATGCTTGACCTCCAAACACTTCCAAACTTTATATACTGCCTCTAAACATGAATATTGAAAATTTGAAGACTTTAAACCATCAAGACACACATGTTAGGCTCTAGTTTCACCTAGATCATTTTTAGGGACGTTACAATAAGAAAATAGAGTATCTAGATGTCGTCTCATCAACCATTCAGGTAAGGAATAATCAATCCATACCATAAGATAAAGAGAAAAGACATTTCATGTTCATAAGTAACATCATACATAATAATAGTTCATACCTTACCCTTTGTGTACAATTAACATTATACCATAAAGACACCACCTATAGCCTCCTTTTAAAGTTCACTTGTGCAATGTACATATGAAGTCCCATACCCCATATATACTAAGTGAATCCATGAAGAATACATAAGTCTATCCACACACATAATCAACATTATAATAGGTGAAACGAATCTTAACATCATACATAATTGATCATACATAAAAGACTCACACAAGAACCCCTCAAAGAACCCACTTGTGCAATGAATAGGTAAAGTTTCATACCCTTACCTATACTAAGTAGTATCCCTCAACAAAGGCCTAGTTAGGGTTCGTATTCATATTCATAAGTCATACTCATATCTTAGTTAATATTCTTAAAATATAGGGAGATTTTCATTAACCGATAGACCATGTGAGCTACATGGAATCCAATGTTCTATCCGCATACCGAAAGGAGGTGTTTCACTTGCCTAAGGTTAAACGAGCATACCTAGCTATAAGGTGGATCCACTAGCTAAGAACTATGTGGACACATAGTTAAGGAACAAGGAGATTTCTATGTCACATTAGGGAAGCATCCCCTAGACGTAACCAGCGTTGTCGTTCTTAGAGACGACTAATACTAGCCTCTTAGCATTCAGCATTTCATTCATAGGTTAAAAGTGCGGGAAAATTAAAACTTTTCATGTACATCTACTTCATGAGGTTTACATAGACCTTTCGCTTACACATAATATATACTTAGGGAGTTTACTTAGTCTCCTCGCAATAAGAAGCTTACTTAGTCTTCTAGTTTTATGTCACACACACACACAATTATATATATATATATATATATAACATACACAATATAGTCTTAACAAGGATGTCTCATATAAAATCATCTAAATGAAATTGAACAATATCGGCATAGCCCATACAAAAATGTATAAATGTCCTTACGACAATGTCTTGAAACAACAAGAGTGAAATGATTGTCTTTAGACTCTAACAATGTATTATAGGTAGAATGAGAAAAGGCATCATCCTCAGAACTTGAGGACATACCGACACTTGGAAAAATGATCCAAGCCTTCTTGCAAATTGGCCACGAACCCTTCAACGACCGAACCCTAAAATGTTGGGGAAAAGGGGAGAAATAGGGTTTCATACATCACTTGTACTATTTATGGAAAAATATGCACAAACAACATAGAAACCATGCTAAGAAGGGACATTTGATAGAACCATGCCAAGTTACTTTGAAAAGCATTATGCATAATCAAGAACACATATAAGAACATAATCACATATTCCTTAAGACAATAACTTATTCATACAATACCAACATCATCAAGTTAAGTCAAGTCAACATATGTATAGCATATTAGAACTCATAACCAAAGCAACTCCAATATCATGTTATAACACAAAGCATGCTCAAGAGTTCATATCATTACAAGACAAGACAAACCCTTAACCATAACCCCTTACCAAGTTTACTAGTGCAGTAGTAAAGTGAAGCTCCATAACCCCGCTCAACCTAGCAAACCATCCAAAGGATCATAAATAATGTCTAACTCCACATAACATAGCATCATTAGTATCCATAATCATACTTAGGAATCAAGACCAACAACATGTTCATAAGTGAAACTAATATCATATAGCATCAGTAACATGTAAACTCAACATATGCATATCATTCACTATATAAGAGTATAAAACACAAGAACATCCTTCTAGGACTTCCCTTAAGGTCAACTAGTGCAATGTATAGGTAGAGTCCCATACCCTAACCTAGACTAAGCCAATCCCCTCAAGTCCTCCTAGTTAGAGTCCAATTTATTACTTCATTTTACTTTTTGGAACATCTTGCCTTAACCGACATAGACCACATGAGCTAATGTGGAATCCATTGTCATGTAACCCTACACCGAAAGAAGGTGGACTAATTGCCATGGTAGTACCAAATAATGAACATTGCATCTACGTGGACCCACTAGCTAGTATTCCTATGGGGGCAACATAGTTTAAGAACTAGGAGATATGCTTGGGACCCTCTTTATGCACCATGCATTATAGTCTCCAATCTCATGAGTACAATAGTGAACCTACCTTCCCTATTTGGGAAGGGACACTCCTAACTAGTAGTTCACTCGGTGCTAAGCTAGAGTCCCTTTGAAATGTCTTTATTTAACAATCATAACTTAATTTAGGTCATAGGAGACTACCCTTTATATATTCATAGTCTTTATCTCAATAGGAATTGCATGAGAATATCCTTTCAATACAACTCTCACATGTTAGATTAACACTTTAACATCATCATATTATAGTAAGACACATAGGTACTTCATAACCAACCTTATATCATTACATGTTAAAATAATCTCAGAATACATATAATCAAGACATTTCGATTGCATCATCATACCAACACATACTTAGCTCAATCTTAACGTATACTTAAATTAAACTTCATCAACAAGTACAAGCCACCATAATTGAAGTAAATGTTTGAGATCACAAAGACTTACGGAATCTCCTTCACAAGCCATCATCCAACGTTTTACCATCAACCATCCAATTTCACCCAACAATGGGTGTAACATCATCACAAAATAGTAATTAACACAATAATGAAGTC
Source organism: Solanum sitiens (assembly GCA_016801875.1). Classification (NCBI taxonomy): domain Eukaryota; kingdom Viridiplantae; phylum Streptophyta; class Magnoliopsida; order Solanales; family Solanaceae; genus Solanum; species Solanum sitiens. The sequence goes on from JABWTJ010000606.1 coordinate 211,785, forward strand.
AATTGCACATCTACAACTCAATTCAATACTAGATCATAACCTAGGGTTAGGGAATTAGGGTCAATTCATGATCTATTCTACATACTAGATTAACTCATCAAGAACTAGCATAATGAATCATAATACATCATAATCTAAGCATAATAATCAAAATAAACCATAGACAATACAATTTAGAAGATCAAGTTCGTATTAGAATGAAACCCGTATGAAATCATCTTTGTGAAAAACAATTTTGAAAGAACCCTTTGGGGAAAGGAATCCAAAAGGTGAAGAGTTCCCATACCTTGATATTTCTTGAAGATTGATGGAGGAAAGACGACCTCTTTCTGCCCTATTGTCCTTACCCTTGAGCTTCTATGGAGTTCTTCTCTAGGGGAGAGACAAACTAGAGAGAATGAAGTTTCTTGAAATAGGTTGAGGCACACTAGCACCTATTCCACAATTCACCGGGCGTCATGGATGTTTCTTGACGTTTTGACTATAAAACTACCTATATGACTTATATACAATATTTTTTACCTTAAAAATGTGTAAAAACCTTACACCCTCATTTGAGTCTCTAGATTAGGTTTTAGACTTTCAAAGTGTTACATTATCCGCCGCCCTTTAGGAGTATTCGGCCCTGATTGACAATAAAATCTTTTGAAGGGAGAGGATAGACTCAATACTAGCAGCCCAACCAAAAACATACATAATCAACATGAGTTAAAACTCAAATTATCATAACAACATGGCATTTACGCGTAGCAATTCAAAACTTCAACTACTACACATAACGGCTTAAAATCTCAACATGAGGAATTTCCTTGTCACAACAACACGAGCTCAACATATCATTGAAGAGTCAATTATTCCAAAATTCAACTTATCAACATGCTCAAGATGATATCATAAAGACAACAACATACCAAAGACACAATAAGTGTACAACAAACAAAAGAGCATTTTTCCATGAAACTTCATTTTTAGCAAAAACCTTTACCATAAAAATGCAAATCTTTACCAAACAAATCAAATTCAATTTAAATCGTTATTTCCATTATTAATTGTAACAACTAACCTTAAATTATCAAAGAGATGATGGTAACTGGACTTCATGTCGGCTTCGGACTCCCATGTTGCTCCCTCAACTAGGTGGTTTCTCCATAGAACTTTTACGTAGGCCACCTTTTTGTTCCTCAATTTCTTCACTTGACGATCAAAGATTTTCACCGGACCTCTTCTTAGTAGAAGTTCTCATCCACACCTAGACCTTAATTTGAAGAATGAACTCGGGATCACCAATGCACTTCTTAAGGATGGAGACATGGAGGTACCCTAGTATGCATATGAGTGTAATTGGGTTCAAGACGTCAGGGGATGACTTCCCAAGGGCCCAGCAAAAGGTCCTCAAGTAGGACCACAACCATGGCCTAGACATTGCGTTGGCAGTGTCAATAGACGAGGAAATTGACGTCTCGTGGGTTGGCCGATGCCCTTTCGATGGGAAGCGTTGATTAAGACTTTGTATCATGAGCAAATAGCACCTTGGAGATATCTTTGACCAAGACTATGGACTTGCAGGACGGACCTTCGTCCACCAGTGGTCCATCGATGGCCAACCATTGATGAAGCCTGCAATTCTCATAGTTCAGTGTTAAGTGAAGGGGTGAAACGGGAAATTCACCCCACGTCCAAATAACTGCATGGCCGGTTAAATTAGGTTCTATTAGATATTTTAGGAGTATTTAAACAATAAAAGAACCTCCTAGACTCTAGACTACAAATCAAAACCTCTCTCTCACAATTGAACTCTAAAGAACACCATTAGAGAAGAAGAAGAATTGGGAGAAACAACTTAGGACGATTTCTCCAATGCTTCAAGCTATGATTGAGGCTCTAATCTAAGGTATGTAAATCTTGTTAATTCATGTATTCTTCCATCCATGACCCCCCCGCCAGTTTCCCTTCAATTGTGAATCCAAAGAACCCCAATTCAAGAGAGGGTTGTGATTGCATTGTGGGTTAGACTTGATTGTGATCCCAATATAGTGGGCAGCATTCAATGATGATTATATACTGTGTTTTAAGGTTTTTTCATGGTGAATTATGATAATTGAGTTTGAGGGTGATCATAGTGATCTTAGGCCATTAAAGACTTGATGAAGATTTTGTGTTGATTCTTCTTAACTTGATTTAATTCTATATTAATTGATCATGATTGAATCATTTAATAATAAATTGGACTAGGTTTGATCAATTGGGATTGATATTGATTGAATTGAACCCTAAAGTATGAACTATGTCTATATTCACCTAGTATTGAAGAATGTGAGAAGAAAGATAAGGCTAAAAAGATCTATAATCTAATTATGAATGAAGATAGAATGAATTGATGAATAATGAACCTTAGGATTGTTGTGTTGGCTGTAGATTTAGGATGATGTATTGAAAGTTATAGAATTCACTTGAGCACGGAGAGATTGTCTAGGACATCCCTCCATGAGAGAAGGTTGAGCAAGGCTTGACAAGTAAACCTTAGAGTATAGGCTTAGTATATAAAGTAGTATGGCTGCCTCATGTACATTGAACAAACATGTTTTGAGGAAATTATAGGAGTATAGTACTCTTTAGTATGAAGTAATTCTACTAGAGACTTAATGAAACAAGATAATGTGAGTTCAAGATATACTAGTGTGTGAGGTAGTATGGGATGCTGCACATGCATTGCATAAGTATGTTTGGAGTTGGCCTAGGGCATAGTGATTATATGACATGATGAACTTAGGTCTTAATTGTGAAAGTGGATTATAATCAAGAATGACCAAAAAGATGTAATTATCTTTGGTAGTTGAATGGATTGCTACCCTAGCCTTGCACTCGTATACTTGGAGGTGGCTTGTGAGTAATTCATTTGAGTAAGAAATACAATGATTTAAGTATGAACTCTAATATGAATTTATCATGCTTTATTATGCTTATGATATACATGTAATGCTTATTTCTTTATCTTTTATGATTATGTCTATTATTGACTAACCATTTGAGATATCTTATGTTTGGTGTGATAGTTTCCATACTTAGTACATATTGTACTAACGCATATTGCCTTGATGTTTTCCATGTAGGTTCTTGATGATATTGATTGAGTATCAAAGGTAGAGTTTCAAGGCTTCCAAGGAGAGGAATGGTGAGTCCTCATAGAATTCGAGGACATCACTACTATATTGTCTTTTATGTTTTTTTCTCTCCATATTTTAGACTTTTATGGGATGTGACCCAAGACTATTGTATTCACAATGTCATAGATGGTTTATGAGACGTATGTTAGATGTTTTATGAAATGACTTTCGCATTATGTTTTTTAAAAAAAGTTTTAATTTTGCATTTTTTTCGTATATACGCAATGAATGATGTCTAAGGGCTTGTACAAGACCTCCGAGAGGTCAAGCATGCAATGTTGTGAGTATGAATGCCCTAACTTCTAGGGTGTACATGAAGGTTGTGACATAATGATGGACCATAAAACCACCATTTGGGGTATCTTCCAATCCAACACCCAAACGAGCCAACCTATGAACTTCTTTCACTTGGTATTTCTTGGATTCTTATACATGAGACACACTACCCATGTTCATACAACTTAGAGAATTCTCAACCACATTGCCCTTGTCGGGGTGGTAGAGAACACTCATGTCATAATCTTTCTACAATTCCAACCATCTTCTTTGTCAGATATTTAACTTCTTTTCAGTAAACACATATGGAATACTCTTATGGTAGGTATACACATCAACATGAACACCATACAAGTAATGCCTCCATATTTTTAAAGCAAACACCACGTTCGGTAACTCAAGATCATGAGTTGGATAATTATACTCATGCATCTTAAGTTGTCTAGAGTCATATGCTACTACTTTCCCATGTTGCATAAGAACACACGCAAAGCCCACTCGGGATGCATCACAATATACCACAAAACCCTTAGTACCCTCATGTAAAGTCAAAATCGGAGCGGAAGTAAGCCTATCTTACAAAATGTGGAAGCTTCTCTCACATGCCTCCGACCACTCAAGTTTCTCACTCTTTTGGGTCATTGTAGCAAAGGGAGAAGCAATGGACACAAAACCATCCACAAATATCCTATAGTATCCCGCTCGACCCAAGAAACTCCTAATATCGGTTGGAGTCAATGGTCTAGGCTAATTTTCACCGCCTTGGTTTTCCTTGAATCAACCACAACTCCCTCCCTAGAGATGATATGACAAAGAAACACCATCGACCTAAACCAAAACTCACCTTTTCTATACTCGACAAATAGTTGGTTTTCCATAAGCACTTGCAAAACCATTCTCAAATGGTCCATGTGTTCAGCCTCATTTTTTAAATAATCCAAGATGTCATCAATGAAGACAATGACAAATGAATATAGGTTACTTTGAAACCAACTATTCATTAGGTACATAAACGCCGCCAAGGCATTAGTGAGACCAAAGGACATTACTAAGAACTTATAGTGACCATATCTAGTTTGAAATGTCGTTATTGGTTTATCCTCACCTCTCACCCTAAGTTGGTGATACCTCGATATCAAGTAAATCTTAGAAAAGTAGGTTTGTACTTGGAGTAAATCAAACAAGTCATCAATCCGAGGGAGATGATACTTGTTCTTAATAGTGACTTTATTGAGTTGGAGATAATAAATGCACATTCTAAGGTACCCATCCTTCTTCTTCACAGGCAAAATGGGTGCACCCCATGGAGAAATGCTAGATCTAATGAAGCCTTTGTATAGTCAGTCTTTGAGTTGAGCCTTCATCTCTTTCAATTCAACCAGAGACATTAGATAATGAGGAATTGAAATGGGGTTGGTATCCGCTAGCAAGTCTATACCAAAATCAATTTCGCATTGGGGAGGGATTCCTGGAAGATCATTAGGAAAGACCTCTGGAGATACCCTTACTACGGGGGAAAGCTCAATGGGAGGATTTTCGGAGTCTAAATCTTTGACTCACATAATATGGTATAAACCCCCTTTAGAGATCAATTTACAAGCCTTAAGACAAGAGATGATATGACCTCTAGGAATAGAATTTCCCCCCTTCCACTCTAAGATGGGTTCATTTGGAAAATTGAACTTGACTATTCTCGTTCTACAATCAATGGAAGCAAAACAATCATTCAACCAATCCATCCCAAAAATGACATCAAAATCAACCATATCAATTTCTACTAGTTCAACATAATTCTATTGGGCAACATTATAGGACAATTTCTATATAACCTCTTTGCAACCACTAAATCACCTACCGGAGTAGTTACCATAAAAGGTTCATTTAGGACATCGGGAAAAATATCAAACTTTCTAGCTATCAAAGGAGTAACAAAGAATATTATAGCACCCGGATCAAGTAAAGCATAAACATCAATAGAGAAGACCTATAACATACCGGTAACCACATCAAGAGAACTCTCTTGTTCACCTCTAGAGCGAAGAGCATAAAAGCAATTCTTTATTGGAGCATGAACATTAGAAACACTAGATTGAGCTTTAAAACTTCCTTTGTATTGCCCCTTCAAATTAGGGCAATCCCTAATCCTGTGGAAACTTTTGCCACATCCAAAGAAATTGTCCGTCCCAACAAGGCACTCACCATAATTCTTTTTACCACACTTTCCACAAGTTGGCTTCTTACTTGGTGAACTAGTACCCCTTTCCTTTTTAGTCTTTGGGTTAGACACCCTCTCATCACGATCCTTTGGAAATTTTGAAGGAACTTGTAGAGAACCTTTTCTTTGACCTCGGCTTATCTTAAATTTCCAATCTCCCCTTTGAAGAACCACTTTCATAAGGCTTGGCACTATTGGTCTCCCTATTCATTCTCCTTAGACTTTTTTCTTCCACTTGTTGAGCATGAACACTGAGATGAGAGATATTCATATTATTATGAAGCACAGCCGAACGACATTCTTGTACCAAGTCATCAGACACCCCCTTAAGAAAATGACTCATATCATCCTTTGGGTTAGACACAAAGGATGGAGCATACTTGGAAAATTTAGTAAACTTCAAGGAATAGTCAAGTACACTCATACCTCTTGACGAAGGTTGATGAATTCTTCCACCTTAACTTCCCTCAATTCTCTAGGAAAGAACCTATCAAGGAAGGACTTCTTAAAGATCTCTCAAGTCATCGAACCACCTTTTAGTTCCCTATTATCCATCCATTGTATGTACCATGTTTGGGCCATATATTTGAGTTGATAGGCCACAAACTTGTCCTTGTCAATTGTGGTCACACCCATAAGATAGAGAATCTTATAGAACTCATCAAGGTAATCTTGAGGGTCTTCATACGATATCAAACTGATGAACATAGGTGGGTTCATTCTAGTAAAGTCTCTCAAACGAGAAGCCATGTGGTTAGCATGATGAGGCACTCGGGGTCAAACCTCACTATTCACATGGGTCGTCATAACTTGGACTTGAAAAGTGACGGCATTAGCTTGAGAGGTTTTTGTCCCTATACAAATTGAGAAAATCCACCCTTATATCTCCATCCGACATCGGTGGAGGAACAACTAGAACATGCTCACCACAGCCACTTGCTCAAGTAAACGCACTTGGTTGTCATGAGCTCCCACATTAGCAATGCCTTCTTTGGACCTTCTTGCGGATGCCTTCGAGTATTAATACCTACAACAACAATAAAAGGTTTCAGTGAAAACACATAATAAGACTCTAGAGGCACAACATACGAATGCAAGAGGAAGAGTGTATCCTAAGCATCACATATCTCTCATTCATAAGTGTGGTGCGCTTCAGAATTATGAATAAGAATCTACATAGACGTGGTTCAATGAGATATCGATTCTAGAGATATTCAACCTCATGCTCTGATACAAAGTTTTTCACATCCGAGGAGCACCCCCTAGACGTATCCGATGTCCTCCTCCTCGGAGAGGACTAGACTAGCCTCTTAGCATTCATCATTATATTAATAGGTTAAAAGTGCGGAAAATTAGCACTTTTCATCCACATCTACTTCATGAGGTTTACATAGACCTCTCGCTTACACATAATATATACTTAGGGAGTTTACTTAGACTCCTCGCAATAAGAAGCTTACTTAGTCTTCTATTTTTATGTCTCATATAAAACTTTCTAAACGAAATAGTATAATATGGGCATAGCCCTTTCATAAATGTATAAATGTTACTTAGTGCTTACAAGAATGTCTTCAAACAACAAGAGTGAAATGATTGTCTTTAGACTATAATAATGTAGCATAGGTAGATTGAGAAAAGGAATCATCCTCGGAACTTGAGGACATACCCACACATGGAGAAATGATCCAAGCCTTCATGTAAATTGACCACGAACCCTTCAACAACTGGAAGCTAAAATGTTGGGAAAAGGGGGAAATAGGGGTTAGCAAATCGCTTGTACTAACTATGGAAACATATGCACACACAAGATAGAAACCATGCTAAGAAGGGACATTTGATAAAACCATGCCAAGTTATTTTGTAAAGCATTATGCATAATCAAGAACACGTATATGACAATAATCATATATCCTTAAGACTGTGAAATATTCAACACAAGACCAACATCATCAAGTTCAGTCAAGTCAACATATGTATAGCATATTAGAACTCATAACCAAAGAACCTCCAATATCATGTTATAACACAAAGCATTCTCGAGAGTTCATATTATTACAAGACAATTCAAACCCTTACCCATAACCCATTACCAAGCTTACTAGTGCAATAGTCAAGTGAATCCCCATAACCCCACTCAACCTAGCAAACCATCCAAAGGATCATAAATAATATCTAACTCCACATAACATAGCATCATAAGTATCCATCATCATATTTAGCAATATAGACCAACAACATGTTCATATGTGAAACTAACATCATCTAGCATCATTAACATGTAAAGTCAACATATATATATCATGCACTACATAAGAGTATAAAATACAAGAACATCCTTCTAGGACTCCTTAAGGTCAACTAGTGCAATGTATAGGTAGAGTACCATACCCCTACCTAGACTAAGTCAATCCCCTCAAGTCCTCCTAGTTAGAGTCCACTTTATTACTTCATTTTACTTTTGGGAACATCTTGCCTTATCCGACATAACCACATGAGCTAATGTGGAATCCGGTGTCATGGAACCCTAAACCAAAAGAAAGTGGAATACTTGCCAAGTTAATACAAAAACATGAACATAACATCTATGTGGATCCACATGCTAGTATTCCTATGGGGGCAACATAGTTGAAGAACTATGAGATGTGCTTGGGACCATCTCTATGCACCATTCATTATAGTCTCCAATATTATGAGTACAATAGTGAACCTACCTTCCCTATTTTGGAAGGGACACTCCTCACTACTAGTTCACTCGGTGCTAAGCTAGAGTCCCTTTTGAAATGTCTTTCTTTAATGATCATAACTTAGTTTAGGTCATAGTAGACTACCTTTTATATAGTCATAGTCTTTAGCTTAATAGGAATTGCATGAGAACATTCTTTCAATACAACCCTCACATGTGAGATTTAACACTTTAACATCATCATATTACAGTAAGGCACACAGTTACTTCATAACCAATCTTATCTCATTACATCTTAACATAATCTCACAATACACATAATCAAGACATTTCAATTGCATGATCATACAAACACCTACTTAGTTCAATCATAAGGTATACTTCAATTTAACTTCATCACCAAGTACAAGTTACCATAATTGATATTTTGGTTTGAGATCAAAAAGACATACCCAATCTCCTTCACAAGCCATCATCCAAGATTTTACCATCAACCATCAATTTACACCCAAAAATGGGTGTAACATCATCACAAAATAATGAAGTCAATTTTACCACTAACACTCAACTCAATACTAGTTCATAACCTAGGGTTAGGGAATTTGGGTCAATCCATGATGTATTCCACATACTAGATTAACTCATCAAGAACTAGAATAATTGACTCATAATGCATCATAATCTAAGAATTATATTAAAATAAACCATAGACAATACAATTTAGAAGATCAAATTCGTATTAGGAAGAAACCCATATGAACTCATCTTTTTGAATACCAATTTTGAAACAACCCTTTGGGGGAAAGGAATCCCAAATGTGAAGAGTTACCATAACCTGGTATTTCTTGAAGATTGATGGAGGAAAATAGACCTCTTACTTCCCTATGGTTTTAGCCTTAAACTCCGATGGAGTTCTTCGTTGCGGGAGAGAGAAACTAGAGAGAAGGCAGAGCAATTTGGGTTTTGTAATTGGGACATGTTAAGTTGAGTTTAGGCTTACGGTAGTTTATATTGTTGATTAACTAAAATAATTAACGATCCCCGAATAACTAATTAAACCCCTAACTAACTAAATTAATTAAATGGAGTCTTTAAAACAAAATAGAAAAATTGAAGGTTGACCTACGAGACCCCGATCTACGGGTCGTAGGTCAGTCGACGCCCCCTTCCTCCAACCATCATGCAGGTCGTTGTTTGATTCAGAGAGTTTCCAAATTATCCTTTTTGGAAAATGGATATGTGTTGATAGACGGAGGCAATCGACGCCCCTTCACCCGCAACTGTCTACACTACCTCATTTGGCAGCTTTGGGTCAAAATGGAAGTATCCTCCTCAAGGATCCTTAGGGTGGTCCTTGGGGAGTCGTACTCGGAACTTCCTAAACCCTTTTCTATTATGTGTTAGTTACCTTTCCACCAAATTTCATCAATTTCTGACTCTTAAAACCCCGTGAAAGAGGCTAAGGTACACTAACACCTATTCCACAATTAACCGGACGTCATGGACATTTCATGATGTTTTGACTCTAAAACTTTCTATATGACTTATACACATTATTTTTGACCTTAAAACAGTGTTAAAAACCTTACACACTCATGTGAGGCTCTAGATTAGGTTTTGGACTTTCGGTGTGTTATATTATCCCCCCTTAGGAACATTCGTCCCCTAATGACACTAAAATCTTTTGAAGGGAAAGGATATTCTAAATAATAGCATCCCAAACAACAAACTACATAATCAACATGAGTTACAACTCAATTATTATAACAACATGGCATTTACACATAGCAATTCAAAACTTCAACTACTACACATAAGGGATCAAAATCTCAACACGAGGAATTTCCTTCTCACAACAACATGAGCTCAACATATCATTAAACAGTCAATTACGCCAAAATTCAACCTATAAACATACTCAATATCATTTCATAAAGGCAACAACATACCAAATACACAATAAGTGCAAAACAAGCAAAAGAGCATTTTTCCATGACACTTCATTTTTAGCAAAACACTTTACCATAAAAATGCAAATCTTTACGAAAAAAATCAAATTCAATTTAACTCATTATTTCCATTATTAATAGGAACAACTAACCTTAATTATCAAAGAGATGAGTGTAACGGGACTTCATATCGGCCTCGGTTTCCCATGTTGCTCCCTCATCTAGGTGGTTTCTCCATAGAACTTTTACGGAGGGCACCTCTTTGTTCCTCATTTGCTATACTTGAGGATCAAGTATTATCACCAGAACCTCTTCATAGGAAAACCCACTACGAATTCCATATTAATCTCTTCCCACTTTCGAGTGGGAACTTGCATTTCTTGGAGTAAGCCAGCCGGCTTTTGGTGCTCGTCTTTCACTTGTTGGCAATTTGGACACCTTGCAACATATTCCGCTATGTCCATTTTTAAGCCATCCAACCAAAACACTTCTCTAAGGTCATGATACATCTTAGTAGATACCGGATTAATAGAATAACGGGAATCATGAGCTTCCTCAAGAATCGTATTTCTCAAATCATCAACATAGGGTAGACACAACTTCTCTTGATACCTCAAATAACCATCCCCCCAAGGAGAATGACTCATTAAGCTTACCTAGAACCGATTCCTTCTATTCCATCAATGATTGATCAAGGTGTTTCTTAGACTTCACCTCAACAACTAAAGATGATTCGGAGTTATGATGGTCCATAAAACCCCATTTTGGGAATCTTCCAATCTAATATTCAAACGAGCCAACCTATGAACTTCTTTCACTAGGTCTTTCTTGTCATCTTTTACATGAGACACATTACCCATGGTCATATGACTTAGAGCATCCACAACCACCACTACACCATTTTAGGTCTACGGCAACACTAAATCTGGACAACGCTTGTAAAGGGTTGCCAAAAATACTTTTGGGAACACTTTTAAAGTGTAGCCAAAGATTTTGACTTTTAGCTACACTAATATTAGAAACACTTCTAAAGTGTACTCTTTAATGGGATAACCTACACTTTATAAGTGTTGTTATAGTTGGCAACAACTATTTACATAAATGGCCACACTTTTAAAGTGTGTTATTTTTATAATTGTAAATACAACACATTAAAAATGTGGCCTTAGTGTTTTCACCAAAATTTTATATTCCGTCCAACATTTTAACATTAAAATTTGATCTCCCTCCAATTTTTATTTGGCCAAAAAAAAATAAAACATTAAAGAAACATTAAAAAGAATAAAGCATTAAAGAAATAAAAAAGGCAACATTTCCTAAAACTTTAGCTGAAGCTTCCATTTTCAGCTGAAGAATACCATTTGCAAGAACTGACAAAGAGGATAGAAGAATGGAAGAAATCAATTTGTACTATGATTTTCATCAAATTTCTGTCAAACTTCAGCTGAAGAACACCATTTTCAGCTGAAAAATCAAAGAGCACTGCGATTTCTCTGAAGATGAACTGAAGAAGACGATTTTCCTCTCAGAGCTTCGTTGTTCAAGATTAGAGAGCTTAAGAAGACGATTTTCTTCAAAGATTCCTGGGTAAAATGTTGTTCTATCAGATTTCCTTTTGAAAATTGAAAGAAAATGCTTCACAAATCAACTTGCCTCATGTCTTAAAGCTTTAGGGTTGTTGGAATAGAGTTTATCAGGTAAGATATTTTATCTTCCAAAGTCTAAATTATAGCTTTAAGATATTGATATTCTTGTGTGTCAGTCAAAAATTTAAGTTAGGGTTTTTATGTTCTTGTGTTGTTGATACGAATTTACTTTATTTTGGGAGTTTATTTGTAGCTGTATAACGTATAAATGGGCAGATTATCTTTTACACACTAGTTTTTTCTCTTGAATGTTGAATGTAGAAGCTGAAGCTAAGTCGCCTTTATCTGAAGAACTGAGTTGTAGCTAAGTCGTCTTTCATCGAAGAACTGAAGTGTTGAAGCTGGCGATACCTATGATATTTTGTCCCTAATATAGATTTCGTCAAGTGTAAGTAACTACTCTACATGAATTTCAAAAGGTTTTAATGTCTGTTTTAATGTCACTATTTTTTTAGTCTTCCTAAGTTCATAGTTGTGATCACCTTAAGCTTAGTTTGTTCCTTTGTTAACCACATTGATTATGTCTTGTAGCTATTTGCTGGTAAAATTTTTCTTTTTTCGACTACATGCCTTGAAGTGTCCATAAGTCATTTTGTTATTTCTCTAGTGCATTTTCAAGTATACATCAGAAACTTTAGTTTAATATTTCTTAGTTGTTTTGGGATCACCTCGTAGTATGAATTCACTAAACTTGCTTTGTAGTTTGAGTTGCACTATATAGAAAACGAATCATATGCCTTAGAGATAGGAGATATAGGATATATTTTTCAAGTCTAGAAGGAGTAGAGAGGGAGCAGTAACTTGTGAGAGTGTTTTGTAAGAGCTAGACATTACAGTTATGACAAATAGGAAATTTCTTCCTATAAAGGTATCTATTAGCAAAATAATAGTAATAGACTTTAACTTTTGTGACCGGACAGTACATAATTTCTTATTTTTGACAATAACAAGTAACTGTATATGACAAGTTTGATTGGTGGACTCAAAATATATTTTATTACCTTCTCTAACTGGTAAAACTACAGTGATAGCGTAACATGCTTTAATTGTTAATGTATATAACTTAAATCCTTAGTAAAGCAATTATTTCTACGTCTTTAATTGTTTTGTTTCTTTTTCTACTTTCAACTTGAGGATTATGCTTTCTTTCTTTTCTTCTAAATGTTACTAGCAATAACTGAATAGAAGTAGAAGATTTTTTTTTGTAGTATGGACAACCTGTTGAGTTCTGGATATTGTTGAAAGTGAGGCTTGCTTCATCTAAGTTTTAGAAGAATTAGGAGAAGCCAGTGCAAACAAAATGGAGAGAAAGTTTTGTATGATGCTAAAGTCTGTCCTATTTGATAAGCTAGATGCAACAGATGAGAAATAACTTGTAACTTTCTAATTTCATTACATGTCAAGTTCTTGCATATAGAATAGAAGTAAATAGAACTGTAAAGATAATCTATGGTCAAGTGCTATAAGACAGTCTATGGATGTTGCTAAAGTCTCTTTGTACGTCTGTCCTCTTGATGAAGTTAACAACTTCATTATCAACCTTTGTCTCACTGACTGTATGTTTCTCCTTCCTATCGACTTCAATGGTTCTGTCATGCTCCACAAAGTGGGCTTTCTTTTGAGCTTCAGGGGATAGACCTATGGTGGTTTCCACCAACACTTTTTCTCTGTGACTTTAGTGGATCGGATGCCTTTCCCTTTAGTCTATGTCAAACTGTGGATATTCCAGTTAGTAGTGAACACGAATAAGCCTACAAAAAATCTTAAAATACATTTATTCTTTTGTAATTTTTGAAGAATAAACATATTGTAATTTGTACGCTTCCAAGTTTGAAACTTGTGAACATATCTGTAAGACTAGAGTCTATTCATCTTAGTGATGAAACTAAATAAAAAGTAGTTTTAACATATAAGAATCAACATCAGGAAACAATATTGTTCTCTTCTTTACATTCCTAATCATAGAGAACTTCCTCACTTCTTTACAATGTATTGTTTCTTTTTTACATTGACTAAAAAAAACAACTCATATAAAATTAGACAGGAGAAATAATCAATTTTGTTGTAAACTTGAAAAATGACAAATAATTTAAAAGGGAGAAAAAATGAAGTAATTTCCAGTATGATTGGGGTGGCAGGGAGAGTGCAGACGAAAGGTGGGGGTGGTGAGAGCAAGGGATTAATAGTATTGGGTGTTGAGTTGAGAGTTGAGATAGGTCGCCTCGTGATCGGAGAAGGCAGATCCATGGAAGAATGTTCTCCCTTGTCACGTGGGTTCTCTTTTGACTAACAATAATGAGTTATGACCCATTCATTTCTTAGCCATAGATATGAAATTACAAAAAGTTGTAACGTAACACATGAGAACTAGCAGTATAACTCAGGTATTACTATATATAGTGACCACTTGGCATTTGCTTAGCTTATCAATACTAAGCAGTCTCTCATGTAACAAATGATCATATGGTCCCTACCCCTCTCTGCATTTTTTTCTGCAAACAAAGAATAAAAAAAAAACGTTTCACGACCAATGTGGACTACCCTGCACCTGCTGACTGGTATTTCAACATTTTATCAACTTATATAAATCATCTAACAGACAATACGAGTTGACTGGAATGCCTTGGTCTATACAATTTTAGATGACTAAAAAAAGTGCAGGTCTAACTTTGGTCTAGATTGTTTTACATGATTCAAGAAAATATCCAGTTTTTATTTTTATCTAAACTTGTAAAGTTCACGAGTAACTACATTTATAGCTTAAGAAATTTGGTCAAGTTTGTGTAAAAAGTAGTTTTCAAATGGATAAGCATGCAATATTTGAAAATCATGTCTCTCTGTTGATTTTTTCTAGTCAACTTTGTTGACTTCTTGTTCTATGGATGTGGAAATACTTGGTTTCAATTGATGTGGTATTTAGTGGACTTAATCCTTGATAAAGTAGGACTGATAAGGAATCATTGATCCACAAGCATGTTGGCTTTACTGGTGGTTCTAACCATGTTCTTTCGAACACCAGGGGTACTACCAGGTGTAATGAAAAATCAATGATGAAGAAACACATGATGAAATACTTGTTGAATTTCAGAAAATGCTTTGACTGATTGTTTACTTACATGATCTTGAGTTTCTCATGATATAGTTTTTGGTATTGAGTTAGATTCAAGTATCATTTTTGTGTTGAATTAGATTCAAAATACTTTTCTGTTTTGGTGTTTTGACGTGCTTACTCGGCTGCACTGGTTAAAACATAAGAAGATATATCCACATCCTTTAAGATTCAGAAATATAGTTAATGAATTTGTAAGAGAACTATAAAGGCAAATAGAACATATAGGATGTACATAAAAGATAAACACGCTTAAAAATCCTTCATAAATCAAAGATAAAACTTAAGCAAAAGTAGCATCAGGGAATGCAACTTGATTTAACAAACCGAGTGAGTCTTCTGTAATGCATCTAACAGAGTACCCCCCTATGGATACTTATGGGGAATAAAGATGTTGTTGAGTAAATTTAGGCCGCTAATGGAGGTTTCATATAGTCATTCTGATGCTTTCATTATTTCACTGAAACTTATTTCTTGCTACTCTTATGCTTGACCTTTGGAATATCGTTGGACTATGATGCATAATGTTTTTATTGATTGGCTTGGGGGTATTGCAGTTCTCTAGTTTACATTCATTCCAGATGAAATTTTAATAACATGATAACAATTGTAACAAATACTACACTCACAGAACATTCACCACAAAAGGGAAGGATAAAAAAAACCTTTCTTCATGTATCACTGATACAACAGTTCAGAAATATAAAAACCTGTTCTGTCACTAATACAGTGAAATTTGGAAACTGTTGTTTTACTAAGACAACAATATAAAAATTATTGTATTACTAATACAAAGAGACATTCGTAAGTTCTTGATCGAATATCTATTATAGGATCATAAGAATGTTTGCTTGACTGTTTAAACATGGTATTATATATTTGATACTTCTCTGATTGTTTGTGCACAAGAATGAGATTTTAAAGCTTTAACTCTAAAAGCTCATAAAACTCTAATAGCTCTAAAGCTCTAAATTCAATTACAAAACTTTAACTTTTAATCATTTGAATTCTATTTATTTATTTTCTTTCTTAATTATGCATATCCTATTAATTTTACTTATTTTTTCCTTTATAGTATCATCAACAATCAAAAATATTTGTGGAGGATTCAAGGTTTGATTTGGCATAGCGAAAGTCTCATGACTAGGTAAGAAACTTTTATCATCTCATAACACATGATTCTGATAGATTACTGGTGACTTTTAAAACTTATTTGTGAACTAGTTAATGATTGTTACTGAAAGATTAAATATTGATATCTTCTTCTAGGAGTTCACATATCCCATCCAAGGATTGGATGAATTTAGCAAGGTATATCAAAGAGTATATTGATGGCATTGAATCATTTCTAGATTTTACTTACTCTTATGGAGATCCTCATGGAGAGAAAATTCAGTGTCCATGTGCGAAATGTTGTAATATTCTTTGGAATCGAAGGAATGTAGTGTATGATCATCTAATATGCTACGAATTCTTTAAAGGCTATACTAGATGGATCAATCACGGGGAATGGGATCAAGTCGAATGTTGATGATGATATGGATTACTCGCGTGATGATATTGATGGGTTGTTGAATGATCAATTTTGAGATGTTGCACAGGCTGGAGGAGTTTATGATGGTCCAAATGAAGATGCCAAGAAATTCTATAGCTTACTTGAAGAGGCAAACCAAGAATTATATCCTGGTTGTATAGGTTTCTCTAAATTATCATTCACACTTCGCTTATATTTGTTGAAGTGTTTACATGGATGGAGCAATGAAATTCACTTCTCTTTTAGAGTTATTAAAAGAGGCGATTCCCGAGTTGAACATTTCTCAGTCTTACAATAAAACCAAGTCTATGGTTAAGAATCTTGGTCTAGATTATGAGAAAATTGATGCATGTCCAAATGATTGCATGTTGTTCAGGAATGGTCATAAGGATGATGAATTTGGTCATACTTGTGGAGCTTCACGATATATTCAATATCCAAAAGTTTATAGTGACCTTGAGCCTTCAAAAAAAAAACATCGAGTTTCAGCAAAGACTTTGAGACACTTTCCATTAATTCCTAGACTCAAAAGGCTATTTATGTGCTCAAAGACAACAGATTCTTTGAGGTGGCATGAAGAGGAACGTTCTAAAGATGGAAAGTTAAGGCATCTTGCTGATGGTCTAGCATTGAAAGACTTTGATAGGGTTCATCTAGATTTTGCACTAGATTGTCGCAATGTGAGACTTGTCTTGTCAAGTGACGGATTCAATCCATTTCGAACCATGAGTATATCACATAGCACATGGCCAGTTATGTTGATGGTTTATAATCTGCAGCCTTGAATGTGCATGAAATCCGAATATTCTATACTTTATTTACTTATACCTGGGCCGCGATCACTTGGATATGACATTGATATTTACTTACAACCATTGATAGACGAGTTAAAATTATTATGGGATTCTGGGGTTGAAACATATGATGCTTCCAAAAATGAAACTTTTCAAATGCGGGCAGCTTTTATGTGGAAATTAGTGATTTTCCTGCATATGCTATGTTATCTGGTTGGAGTACAAAAGGAATGTTTGCTTGCCCTTGTTGTAACTATGGCACTAATTCTCGCTATCTTAAATATAGTCGGAAAATGTGTTATATGGATCATCGTGTTTTTCTACCCATGGATCATCCATGGAGATCTAACAAAAGATCATTCAATGGCAAAACTGAATTCAGGCCTCCTCCACCACCCTTAAAGGGAACTGATGTGCTTAATAGCTTACATGATTTTGAAAATGTTCTTGGGAGGAAGAGAAAGAGATCAAATGATGGCCCATGGAAAAAAAATTCAATTTTTTTTGAATTACCTTACTGGCAGCACAACTTGTTACGTCACAACCTTGATGTAATGAACATAGAGAAGAACATAGTTTATAGCATACTTGGAACTCTTTTGGATATTTCAGGAAAAACAAAGGATCATGCAAAAGCCCGATATGATTTGAAAGATATGGGAATAAGGAAGAACCTTCATCCACAAGATACAGAAGATAGTAAGAGAACAAAGTTTACAAAGGCGTGCTTCTCAATGACAAATGGAGAGAAATCCATCTTTTGTGGAGTTTTAAAGACAGCCAAGCTACCTGATGGTAGTGCCTCCAATATATCTAGGTGTGTGCACTTGGATGAAAGAAAGGTGTCTAATTATAAAACCCATGATGATCATTTCATGTTACATTACTTGCTTCCAATACCAATTAAAAGCATTCTTCCTGATCATATGGCTATCCTCTGATTCGTCTAAGTTCCTTCTTCCATCGTTTGTGCCAAAAAGTAATCACATTGGAGGAATTAGATTGATTAGAAGTAGAGATCATAGAAATAGTAAATCAGTTGGAGCAAATTTTTCCTCCTTCATTTTTTGATATCATGATTCATTTGCCTATTCATTTGGCGAATGAAGTGAGATTAGGCGGTCCAGTTCAAAATCAATGGATGTATTCCACTGAAAGAGAAATGGGTGCATTCAAATCATACATTCGCAATAGGCGTTTTCCAGAAGGTTGCATAGCAGAGACACGAGTGGGAATAGATTGCATGAATTTATTCTCCAAATATCTGCATTGGGGTGCACATACCAGACTTAACAGAAGAGCGCGAAACAATGATGAATGTGACCCAAGTGACGCAGAACCTGTGAGTTTGTTTTCTAACAAAGGAGTTCCTTTAGGAGCAAAGAAAATTGATCCAATCATTTAGATGACAAGTCACTAAGTCAGGCACATGCATACTTATTGGGAAATTGTGACGATGTTCAAGAATATATTAGGTACCTTAATTTGAATATAGTATTCTTTTTGTATAATTAATTTTTAACTTATTTAATTTATTATTTTAACTAATATAGTAAATGTTTTGTAGAGAGCATGAGCAAGAGGTTAATAATTAGTCACGGAGATCTAAATGGAGCAAAGCCAAGAATCATTGTCAAAACTTCTCTCAATGGTTTGAAACTCGTGCTTTGCAAGAGGATGTGCCTGATTTGATAAAACAATTTTCTAGAGGACCAAATTCTGTTGCAAAAAGATATTCTGGGTATCTCATAAATGGATATAGATTCCATGTTAGGCAGCGTGATGCAAGGCGTAAAACACAAAATAGTGGTGTTACACTAATTCCCTCAACTACAAGGTTTGCAAGCTCAAAGGATAAAAATCCGATTGATGCAGATTTAACTTATTATGGCAGAAGAGTTGATATTGTTGAATTAGACTATTACAGCCATTTTAAGGTTGTTTTATTTAAGTGTGATTGGTATGAGGTTGAAAAAGATGTTTATGGCCTTACTTATGTCTATTTTAACAAGAGATGCTCTCCGGAAGAGCCTTTTGTGCTTGCATCTCAAGTACACCAATGCTTCTATATGAAAGATCCATATGATCAAGATAAACATTATGTTATGAAGACTGTTCCAAGAGACTTGTTTAACATGGGTGATGAAGTTGAATCTAATCTCCCACAAAGTTATGAAAATGAGCCATCTGAACATTCGAAGGGTCCATCTATACCAAAAGATAATGGTGAAGTACTCTTAATAAGGAATCATTTACCAGAAACAATTATTGATGTGCCTCTAGAGGAATTTGTCACTCAACAACTTGCAGTCGAGTATGAAGAGGAGTTTGAAGATGAGTTCGAAGACGAGTCTGAAAATGAGTATGAAGATGAGTTTTCAGATGCGTTTGAAGACAAGTCTGAAAATGAGTATGAAGATGAGTCTGATGATGAAGTCGAGTCTGAAGAAGAGTTTGAAGAAGACACACCATGAGTTTCATTATTGTTGTGATGATCATATAGTGATCACTCACTGTTTTTGTAATCTAATAGTTTTCTTGGTACAACACATTAATATATCTAATATGTGGAATCTAATATCAGATCGCTAAAATGTTTAGGTATTGTGTTGGCTTTTTCATGAGCCCAATTGTTGTTTGGTTAAGTAATTTTTGTTGCCTTCTTATCTGATTATTTTTTTATTGAGGAACCTTTTCTTCTAGCTGATTATTGCTTTATTTGGTTGTTTGTTATTTATATATTTTCTGGTTTCATTTTATTATCAGAAAGTTGGCATTAGAGGCATTCAACTCTGTAGTTTGAAGTTTCTTCTTGTTTGGTCGCTGTCCCGAGTTTGTCGCTCCGAGAGAGATACAACTCTTTACCTTTATGTAATTTAAGTAATAAGAAGCTCTCCAGTTTTGGATTTGAACATGCAAAATGTTATTGCTGTAATCATCCTGAACTTGACACTATTGAACACATTTTCAACTCTAGAAGTTTTGCCAGAAAGGTCTGGGGTTCTTTGTTATCTCCCTGGGTATCCAAAAGTATTATAATTCTCTTAAATACATGGTGATGAGATGATGGAACAATGTGCACAAAAATGAGTATGTTTGTTTCACAATGTCTTAGTTGATACGATTTATGTTGGTTTTTTAACTGAATATTATTTATTTGAGGAACATGTACTGATAGTTGATTATCAGATTCTTAGTTGTTATGATCTATTTGATCTGTTTTATTAAAGTTAACCGAGACTCATTTTTGTTTGTTCCAGTCATCTTCTAAAAAGTTGATCTGTTTCTGTTGCTGTCACAGTAAACTAAAACTGCCCCTTGTATCTTGATGACAAGTTTTTTGATTAATTTTTTAACCCAAGCAACTTGTGCAGTATGATTTGGTTACGTAATTTTTAACCCAAGTAGCTCCTCAATTGTAGCATGCACACTGTTTCTCTTAAATTAAGGGTGATGAGATAGTGGAACAGTGTGCACATGTTGGTAAGATTATCACTGCTAAGGTTACTTTTGATAATCGTTGTGCCGGTGAGTACTGAATCAATTTCATGACTTTGATACAGTAATGCCTGTAATTAACATGGATGGTCATGTCGTGTTGAAACTATTTTTCAATTCAATCTATTTAAAAAATAGGAATGCAATTGTGGAACTCTTAAGAGTCTTCATTCAACATTTAACCCCAATGTACTGTTATGTCTGTATGTTACAGAGAGGGGCCATCAGAAGCCTCAGACAAATATTTTTGTGTTAATTATTGAGTGTATGTGTATGTGACTTATTATGTAATTCAAAATGAGTTCTGTAATTACATTACTATTTTGTATAGTTCTGCATTATTATACAGTACTATAATGTATAAAGTCAGGAAAATTTAGGAATTTTGGAAGTTCTGGAAATTATAGAAATTCTGAAAATTCTAGAAACTCAGCTGTAGCAATCTACTATAATAAGCTATCCATCTATCAACCTTATATCAAAATTACATTGCTGCTACTTCTTTCACTTAAACAATCTTATTATTTGTAGGCTTAGTTACTACTGGGAAACAAATTGAATAGATTCAAACAAAGCGAAAAGAATGAATCAATCAACAATGCTAAAGAAAAAGGGTTTGAATCCAAACAAAGCTCAAAGTCCATTGAAGAATCTGGATGTTGATATGCAATACCGATCAAGTGCTGAATTGGCCAAAAATTCAAGATTAAGAGAGAACAACTTGCAAATGGACGCAATGATAAAGCTAAGAAAGAGCAGGCACCAATACCAAATAAAAGAAAGAATTTTGAGGATTTCATTCCACAACAAGGAAAGAGTAAATTGCTTGGGCACAAATCAGTCATTCAATCGTCTTCAAGGGAAGAGCTTAGAACCTCACGTATGATTGCAGGGAAAGGACAAACTAAATAGAGGTTATTTCAATCTGAAGAGTCCATTCAAGATAATGGAACTAAACTTCCTATGAATAACTCTAGGTTCCATACGTCATTCAAGAAAGATGTTACTGGAACAACACTAGGTAATGGAAAGGTACAACATAATATTGAGAATCTACTGAACTTCAAAAATGTGATGAGCAAGTCGGTTCAACCAGCCACCAGTATTGGTCAGTTTCTGAATAAGCAAAAGATACACAGTGAACATGATATTCTTGATCTACCAAATTGCAAGCAGGTAAAGAGAAAGCCTGTCATACCAGCTAGTACTCTTGATCAGTTTCTAAAAGATCAAGGGATACACAAAGATGATGAAACAAAACGTGACAACCACATAGCAACTGATGTGGAATTTATGCATACTCCTATTATTAATGTACAGAACAAAGTATTGGATGATCTTGTGGATCAAGAAGAATTCAGTAAAGATAAATGTGATGTCGAAGAGGAAATTGACATTTATTGTAGTACAAAAGGTATGTGTTAAACCTTGTGTAACAACCCTAAAATTGAATAAGATAAATGCTTAAGGTGTCAAGAATGCGTGCGATTAGATCAAGGTTCACACGGATTGATACGCGTAGAACCAGACCTCAGAACCCTTACTACGGCCAAGACAACTAACTGGGGGAGTTAATTGAGCTCCAAAAGGTTGGAACCAACCATGTGAGGCTCTTGAAAATGAAGATTTAATCAAAGAGTCTTTACCGGACTTAAAAGAGGAAATTTTAAGTTTTGAGGGTCCAGGGGTAAAATAGTCTTTTCCAGGACAAGGGTAATATTGTAATTACCCTGAGGAATTAATTAATTAATTAATTTAATTAAAAGATCAATTCGGTTGGGTCGACCCGAAGTGACCCATTTTCGCAAAAAGGGGTGTCACTCGGGTTCGAGCCCCACTAGAGGCAACGAATTGATGATTTAATCATCAATTAAAATCTAATTTTGTAAGGGCAAAATGGTCCTTTCACGTATTAGTTGAAATAAATCAGATTTTTATTAATTTAATTAAACCCTATTTTGACTAAGTCTTGAATTAGACTCCTAAACATAAGCTAACACTCTCCGAACACGTCTATCACACCCTCACACGATCACACAAAATTATCCAAGATATCTCTGCCAAAAATAACGTGAAGAACAGAAAGTTTAACCAAGGTTATTCACACTTGAAGAACTCACACGAATTTTAAAGAAAAACAACGTTAATCACACGTTAGGCTTAGAGAGGTTTGTCCGTCGAAGTGGTGTTGACATTTAGAGGGTTGGACGTGGTTCTGGAGAAGGTCTGGGAAGAAAATTCACGTTTGAACAAGAAAATTAAGGTATGGGTTTCTTCTCTCTCATTTCCTTTCCCAAGAGACCCCTTACGATTCAAGATATTCACTCCAAAAATAGGGTTGTTTCCCCGTTGCATGTCCTTGTCACTAGCTCCCAATGATTTCGTAGGTTGGGTTTGTTTACTGGTAGATTTAGGTATGTGTGATGTTTTTATGTTGAATGTGAATATGTTTATGTGCGTGAAATCACAAAAATGACAACCAATGTGTGATCGAAAAAATGATGTGTGTGTGCACGTTGGCAGTGAGTTTAGCCACTGTTTTGAAGACGTGTAAAACATGTTATTTCTTGTATTTTATGTGATAAAGTTGTGCATAATGTGATGTTCATATGGTGTATGAAGTTACAATTTTTGAGTGAAAATGCTTGACTAAATGTAACCCCTAAACTACACCTAATTACACACTAAGTGTTTGGTGAAATGCCCTAAGAAATTAACATAAAAAGGTTGATTGAAGGAAGCTAAAAACTATGAATGAATTTCCAGCCTAATATACTATAAATTTCGTTCAAAAGTGGGATTGAAATTTGGGAATTTGATACATTTAAACGAGGTGAAGCCACCAGGATTCGAACCTGTGACCTCACCCTCTAGCTACTGGTTTTCGCGAGAAAGGAAAAGAAAAAGGGGGCTGGGGGGATCGAACTCGCGACACTGGGGGAGAAAGAGGAGAAAAAATAAATTAAAAAAATAAATGGGAGGCGTGGGATTCGAACCCACGACCTCCAGGCAGCGAGTGAAAGAGGAGAAAATGAATAAAAGAAAACGTGAGGCGTGGGAATCGAACCCACAACCTCAAGGCTGGAAAAGGAGAAAGCAAAAATTAATTAAGAAAATAAAGTGAGGTTGTCGGGGCTCGATCCCACAACCTCACTCCCAAGGAGCCTAGTTAAGAAGTCTTTAATTAAAAATAAAGATAGGAGGCTGTGGGGGTTCGAACCCACTACCTCACAGCCTAGCGAAATTAAAAACTAAAATAAGGAGGCTGTGAGGGTTCGAACCCACAACCTCCCAATGCTCTAGCGAATTTAAATTAAATTAAGGAGGCTGTGGGGGTTCGAACACACAACCTCCCTATTCCAGCGAATAAATAACAAAAATAGAAGAGGCTGTGGGGGTTTGATCCCACAACCTCTTGGTTTGGGCGAAAAGGGCAATGAGATGTTAATTAAAAATAAAAAGGGGTTGTGGGGGTTCGAACCCACAACCCTTCGGCCATCTTAAGGGGAAAACTAACTAGAAAATTAATGATACGATGTTAATGTTGGAATTTAATCTAGAGTTCTAATTTTATGAATATTAAAAAATAAAATCAATGAAAAAGTAAATGATATCCAAGTGATTCGAACTTGGGTTTCCTTTCCCAAACATCCGTATTGATACATAGGTCATACGTGAACAAATTATTCAAGAATAATGCCACCTACTTAGATCAAAATCAAGATATTGGAATATATATGAGATACATAAGTCTTGTACTACATAATCTTAGGAATGTATGAATCACTTAACGAATTATGAATGAAGCCTCACTGCTTGTGTGTATAGACTCATAAGTCTAGTATACGTTTAAAAGTAAGTGAACCTAAGATGTATGTGCTGGATGATGAAATGAACAATGATATGATGAAACCCTAGAAGGGTTAAGTAAGGGCATGAAACACACCAATGGCCAAGTATATTGTCATATGAATGTGCTAATGACAATGAATGTGGTGAAAACATGATATGAGGCTAATTCAAATGATGAGAGCAATCTCAAATGAGCCTAAGTAAATGTTACCAAAACGTACTAACCTATAAGAGTGTAAGATAATGAAGAGACCAGTCTCTATGAACACTCTAATGAAAGTATTGAGATTGACACACTTAATACTAATGATGAGATGAGAAATCATCTAATGAGCTATGATGTCCTCATACTAGAAGCCAGCTTCCATGACGTATGAGATGAATGAAATGGAACTTTATACTGAGCACCGATAGGCTAGCTATGAGCGGTGATGCCTTCTTTCGGGAAGGGCGGAGATTCACGTAACTCTCATGAGATGTGACTGTCCGGCTTGCTGGGTATGGGTCTCCTTATATCTCCTAGTCTTCGAACCTATACTGCCAATATAGGGATCTGGCGGGGTTAAATTCACATGTACTCTAGCATGTTTTTGGGTCACCTTGGCCTGTGATTCTACCTCTTTTCGGTGTGGGGGAGACACTGGATTTCATGATGCTCACATGATCTATGTCGGTTAAAGTTAAAGTTCCCAATGAATGAATAAGGCCAGCCTCAAATGAAGCACATAATGAAATGAATGATACCAAAGGTGTTAGGATAGGATAATCAAGAGGTGATCTAGACTAAGGTAATGACACTAGGTTATTCTTGATCATTGCACAGCAAACCCGATAAGAGTCTTAAACTACACCCTAGGTATAGCTGGTGTTCACACTGGCTTATGAACGAAAAGAAATGAAGTACATATGAATGAATGAAGCAGACTCTGTGTTTGCTAATAAAGACTCCCTAGTTGAGGTCCCATATGTTGAGCCCTCATTTTGGAAAGTCTTAATGTTAAGTCCATGATTCCAAGGTCTCATGGCATATGAATGAATGATATGAAAGAAGCTATGTGCTATATGTTATGTGCTATGATATGTGCTACGTGTATGATGTTATGTGCTGCGTGCAATATGATAATTATGATGATGCATGTTACTATCATGGCATGACTTTCCTAATCCAAATTTGGAAAGCTCACTGACTTTCCTTGTAAGACCTCGAAAATGAAATAGGTTAACTAGAGCCTAACATGTTGGTCTTAGTGTTCTAAGGTCCTAAATATGTTTAATATGTGGTATAGAGGCAGTAGCTAAAGTATTAGAGGTGTTGGAAGTCGAACGTCAAGGGATGACTAAGACGTTTGACGACTAAGTCACCTAATTGTCTCTTATGTGGTTCTATGTGTTTATATGGGTTTCATGGTGTTTTAAGTTTTTTAATAGATTTAATAGCATGTATAGGCAGTATTTAAAGTTTCATGAAGTTTGGAGTTCAAACGACCAAGAACGTCCAAGGCATTCAAAAGATGTGCCTTGAGTCGACCTTGTACGTCTAGGAAAGTTACGTCGAGTTTTACGTGTTCGTTTTGGATGAAATTCGTGTGAGAGGTGTTAAACACATAGATGATCGTATTTGGGCTGGAAATATCCAGGAAATTATCCCCAAGGACCATCAAAGGCTCCTTGAGGAAAGGACCCAAAACCTGATGGCAGGCTGTCCCAGCCAGCCTTGGCGACGGAGCAGTCGACGGCTAGTCATGGCTGTGACGCCCCGTCACAAGGTTCCGTCGTGTGTTCCTTGTCCAAGGGTGTAGAGGGGACCCTTGGAAAGCCACTGGAGCTTGCAACAGAGGTCTATGACGGCCCGTGTCAGCCGTGATGCCCCGTCACAGGCAGGTCATCGCAAGCCAGTGTCTCCTGCGTAGATTTTCTGCCAAGTCCAATTCACCCCATGTCTAAATAAGAGTTCAGGCAGTTTATTAAGGGTATTATGGGTATTTTAGATGAGTATATAAGTGTTTAACACTTAAAATAATTGATTCTTCTAAAATCAAAACCCCAAAGTCCCTTAGAAATCCCAAAGACTCCATTAAAGTCCAACTTGAAGGATCATCTTGGTGTGGAGTTTTGAAGGAGAATTCCTCATCAAAGTGAAGAATTATCATCCTTGAGGTATGACTTTTGATCCTTGAAACTTATTTCATCAAGGAGCCCAATCCTCAAAGTGTTTTACAAAGTTTTCTAATGTGAATTGTCCAATTTCGGGATTCTACCATGGGTTCTTGCATAAATGATTTCTAAACATTGAATTATCATCTAATTGATATTGTATTGATGATTTCAACATAAATTACCTATGAACCCATGTGAATTGATGAACCCTAGTTTTGACTACTTTTTGGGTTACTTGATATTAAGGTAATGTTGATGAATTGTTGTGTAGTTTCTTATGGGCTTTCTAATGATATAAGAATTGTGTTCAATTGATATGTAATTGATATTATATTGTTAAACCTAGATTTAATTGATGTATATTCATTGAGTTTTATGGTTATTGCTTTGATTTATTGTTCAAGGCCATGGGTAAGGGCCTTGTGATGTTGAATTGGTTGAATTGGCATTGAATTGAAGTGTGGATATGGGTATGAAGGTATGCTGCCCCATTTTCCTTAATTTGATATTAATTATACTTCGATTCTATTGTGATTGGTATGGTCCACTTATGGTGGCGGTGTTATGTGTTTTACTTGCAATTGATGTGGCCTTGTCGGCGTTACTTTATGCAATATTATGAGCATGGCCTTATTGACAATTACTTGAAGTTATGTGTCTATTTGTGTAGTTGATTATGTGAGTATGTCATTACTTATCTACATGTGAAGTTATATAGTCATGTATGTATTCTTCTAGTTATGTTGCCTTAAGTGATTATGTTAGACTTTGACTTGACATTATGAGTATAGTGTTAGGGTTAAGTCTTGGTTATTCCTACTTGAATTTGTGAGTCTATGGAGTATATTAATGATGTTATCATGATATATAGGATGACTTGAAGATGTTAGGTTGTTTTAGAAGTGTTTCTAGAATGGCTTGTATTATGGGTTAAAAATGAAGTATGTGATGTCTTGTCTTGGTTGACTAGTATCTCTTACTTGATATATATATGATTATGGATATGTGATGTCTTGATATAGGGTGTTATAACTCTTAGTCTTGAATAATAAATATAGGTGAGACCTTAATGATAAGAAGGTCGATGTTATGTGGAACCTTGAACCTAGTGGCGAGGTTATGAATTGTGAAGTAGTTAGCCGTAATGGTATCCTTCATTTTATGAGTGATGGACTTAGGGATGGTTGGCTGGAACAGCATCGTATCATACCTTAGGGAAATCGCTATGAGCTTCTTGTCGCTAAAGTGAGATATGCCCTAGTGGAACTTGCTTTGGTAGGGTGAATGTAAAGGGGGTCATGAACTAGATAAAGACCTATTTACATGAACCTTAATGTGAATTAATCTATGAGAACAAAGGCTAGCACCTAGTGAGTATGAGTAGGGTTAAGCGGATTTAGTTAAAGAACAGACTGAATGCTTAATACGCCCTTCATATTCCTTAACAGTGTGCCTACATGGGATGTGTCCAAGTTCTACCATTGGCAAGTAGAACAACCTCATCGAAGTAGGATAGAACTTCAGATTCCATGTTTTGCTACCATGGTCTATGTCGGTTATTGCCTATTCTCATCGTGTGGAATACCTTTTAGCATTAGATAAGTTTATGAGGTTTAGGTGGTGGTATGGGACGCTATCTAGACATTGCACAATAGACTTTGAAGGTGTTATGTGGAGTTCCTAGTTCTTGTCCAAAGACCATTATGTGAGTGTCTTATGTGATGCTTTATGTGAGTGTCTTGTGTGATGTATGAGTCTTAATAAATTAATGAACTAATGACCTATGTTAGTAACTTTCTAAATGATTGAGTACCTAATCTAAAGTGACTTAAGCATTCCTTAGATAAGGTCTGAGGATGACATGAAAGGATGGTCTCTTCATATATTATGTTTGGAAGTCTTGAGGATGACTCTAGTTAGGGAAGTTGGTTAATCTTGTTGACATGATCTAAACCTTAGAAAGTCTTAAGGACTATTTAGGTAATCTTGAAGAGGTTATTGCACTATGGACTTTATCTTCTCGATTTACTTAAGTAGGTCTTTTGATAGGCTTTGGAAGAAGAATGTCTTCTAATTTTAATTGTTGGTGTGTTTAGTGAGAATGATTCTATTTGAGGTAGTCTATAGGATCTCTTGTGTGTGTGTGAAAGGGATTGTGTGGGCGGTCACTCCACACTCACTCAAGTGAACCTTGGAATTGACCTTTGGTAAAAGAATCTTACATAAATTTTTATGATTGTTTTCTAAGTATGTATGTGACTCATCGTAGGTAATCTTAAGGGTCGTTTAGGCACATCTAGAGAGGGTGTATGGGCGGTCTCTCTTTGTGTGACTTAAGTGAATCTTAGGATGACTTTAAGTGAGGGAATTACATGCTAGAAGATGTTAAAAGGGAAGGTTTGAACTTCACTGTAACAGTGAAGGGACTTCACTGTACAGTGAAGTGAACTCACTGTAAAGTGAGCTTTTAAATGTTATCTTTGGTTAATTGTTATCTTATGTATTTATTAATTGCTAAATGATGTTCTTATGTTTATTCTATGATTTCCAAATGAAAAGATGCATATTTCCAATAAAGTCTGTTTTCATGATTTTATGCATATAGCCATACTTAGTACATGTGGTTGTACTAATTCCATGCTTTATTTTCTATCTATATTCCTTGGTAGGTAAGGAGCTTTTGGAGAAGAAGACTTGGGCTTAGAAGAATCGTCCGAGTAGAAGAATTGAAGTATGTCCTCATTTGTATTGAGGGCATATATGTCATCTTATGTTTTTTTTATGAAGTATTGTAATAAGACTATGTTATTTCTATTTTCGTATTAAAGTACTCTTGTGTCTTAAGATGATGAGATTGAGACTTAGCATTTCTATTACTTTTATATGAAAGAGGTCTTTAAGACTATATTATGTTTTTGTGAAAAGTTTTAATTCCGCACTACTTTTGACTATGTATATGCGATGAATGATATGAATGAGGCTTGTCTTAGAACTCTGAGAGTTCGACGATGCCAATCGCAATCCAAGATTGCACCCAATCTTCTAGGGTATGGTCTCGGATTGTGACAAAGTTGGTATCATAGCATAGGATTGGTGAAAGTAGTATTAGGTATCAAAAAGTCTCATCAAGTCACGTCTAGTAGAGTCTTGACCATCGGTGTAAATCGCGACACATCTATGGGCGAGAGGCTATAGGACGATAGAGTTTCCCTTCTTTTCTACTCCTATATCGTGCGGTAGAGTAAATGTTATGATTATCCTTCTTATGAGTTTCCTTGTGTTTGCTAGGATATGAATACTAGAAGGATGGCCGCTAGATGGTTGGAAGAGGAGACGGTGAATGATGAGGTTCCTCAAGTTGAGCAAGTTGCTCAAGGTGAGCAAGGTGAACAAGGTGTCCAAGATGAGCAAGGTGATGAAGTGCCTCCCCAAGGTGAGCATGTCCCTAATGAGGATGGAGGTGATGAGGTACCGGAGTTGTCTAATAGGGTGATTGGAGAAGCTTTGATGGATTTAGCTCAAGCCGTAACTACTCAAATCAATTTGAGTATGGTGCCTAGGGTTATGGAGAGCACTATGACTTCTAGGTTGAGAGACTTTGTGAGGATGAATCCTCCTATCTTTCTTGGCTCTAAGGTGAATGGGGATCCCCAAGAATTTCTTGATGGTGTGTAAAACGTTTTGAGTGCTATGGGGGTTACATCTAGGGAGAAGGCGGAGTTGGCTTCTCATCAATTGAGAGATGTTTCTCAAATTTGGTATACTCAATGGAAGGACAATAGGCCGGAAGATTCGGCTCCTATTGAGTGGGAAGAGTTCAAGATAGCTTTTCTTGGCAAGTACTTTCCCCGAGAGAGAAGAGAATTCAAGGTGGAGGAGTTTATTAATATCAAGCAAGGCAATATGAGTGTTGAGGAGTACTCTTTGAAATTCTCGACATTGTCTAGGTATGCTCCTTCTCTTGTGTCCAATCCAAGAGATGAAATGAGTCGCTTTTGTACCGGAGTAGCCGATTTGGTGAAGGGAGAAGTCGTACCGCTATGCTTCATGATAACATGACCCTATCTAGACTCATGGTGTATGCACAATCTATTGAGGAGTCTAAACTTAGAAGGATGGCTAGAAGTTTGAAAAGGGGTGTTGCTAGTGATCAAGAGCAACCTAGGTTCAAGAAAAGAGTTCAATCTCAAGATGGACCTAGAGTTCCTAAGAAGAAGTTTGAGAAAGGAGGTGGTTCTAAGGATGGCAAGCCTACTTGTGCAAATTGTGGCAAGAGTCACTATGGTGAGTGCTTATTGGGTACCGGTAGTTGCTTTGGTTGTGGAAAGGATGGGCACAAAGTGAGAGATTGTCCAAACATTGCTTCTAGGAAGGAGAGCAAGAGGGTTGATCCTAGTGTTCCAAAGGAAGATGCTCCAACTAAGAGGCGTTTCTATTCACTCTGTACTAGAATTGAGAAGTTGGGTGATGGTGATGATGATGTTGGTAAGTTCTTGTTTCTCTTTTGATAATATGAGTTCCTTCTAAGTGGGGGAGTATGGTTTGTAGATGGGATAGAATTCCTTGAATTGTTACATGTGCATGGTGTTTAGGAGTTTGGTTGAAATTGAATTTCATTTACTTCTTCCATCGTGTGTTTTATGAAGCTTTGAACATGTTGTATGATGTGTTTACATGATGTTATCTTGCATTCTAGGATGTCTATATGAAGAATTGCCTAAAGGTTGCATTTTCGGAAAAGTTGCAAAAATCACTGTTTCCTTATGAACTGTTCACTGTAAAATTTTTGTAAAAATGACTATTTGATCCTTTGGTCTAAAATTCTTGTTATAAGGTTAGAACTGATGTATATGAGTATGATGTTGAAAATAAAATGAGTTTTTGCTAATTGGATTGAAGCATGTGAGTTCTGTAGCATAACGAGTTATAGAATTGTTTTCTAGTTTCTTGTTGTGTTGTGAATCTCTTGATTATGTGAAATTGGTGATTTCTTCTTGATAATATGTGTTGTATGGTTTGGTTATGTGCTGCTAGTTGAATCTCTAATCTTGGAAGTGTTCGGATAGTGGCAAGTGTCATTCGAGGACGAATGTTGTCCAAGTGGGGGAGATTGTAAGACCTCGAAAATGACATAGGTTAACTAGAGCCTAACATGTTGGTATTAGTGTTCTAAGGTCCTAAATATGTTTAATATGTGGCATAGAGCCAGTAGCTAAAGTATTAGAGGTGTTGGAAGTCGAACGTCAAGGGATGACTAAGACGTTTGACGACTAAGTCACCTAATTGTCTTTTATGTGGTTCTATGTGTTTATATGTGTTTCATGGTGTTTTAAGGTTTTTAATATAGTTACTATAGCATGTATAGGCAGTAGTTAAAGTTTCGTGAAGTTTGGAGTTCAAACGACCAAGAACGTCCAAGGCATTCGAAAGATGTGACTTGAGTCGACCTTGTACGTCTAGGCGAGTTTAGTCGAGTTTTACGTGTTCGTTTTAGATGAAATTCATGTTAGAGGTGTTAAACTCATAGATGATCGTATTTGTGTTGGAAACATCCGGGAAATTATCCCCAAGGACCATCAAAGCGTCCTTGAGGAAAGGACCCAAAACCTGATGGCAGGCTGTCCCAGGCAACCTTGGCGATGGAGCAGTCGACGGCCAGTCATGGCTGTGACGCCACGTCACAAGGTTCCGTCGTGGGGTCATTGTCCAATGGTGTAGAGGGGACCCTTGTCAAGCCACTGGAGCTTGCAACAGAGGTCCATGACGGCCCGTGTCAGCCGTGATGCCCCGTCACAGGCAGGTCGTCGCAAGCCACTGTCTCCTGCGCAGATTTTCTGCCAAGTCAGGGGTGAATTGGTAAATTCACCCCATGTCTAAATAAGAGTTTAGGCGGTCTATTAAGGGTCTTATGGGTATTTTAGATGAGTATATAAGTGTTTAACACTTAAAATAATTGATTCTTCTAAAATCAAAACCCCAAAGTCCCTTAGAAATCCCAAAGACACCATTGAAGTACAACTTGAAGGATCAGCTTGGTGTGGCTTTTTGAAGTAGAATTCTTCATCAAAGTGAAGAATTATCATCCTTGAGGTATTGCTTTTGATCCTTGAAACTTATTTCATCAAGGAGCCCAATCCTCAAAGTTTTTTACAAAGTTTTCTAAAGTGAATTGTCCAATTTTGGGATTCTACCATGGGTTATTGCATAAATGATTTCTAAACATTGAATTATGATCTAATTGATATTGTATTGATGATTTCAACATAAATTACCTATGAACCCATGTGAATTGATGAATCCTAGTTTTGACTACTTTTTGGGTTACTTGATATTAAGCTAATGTTGATGAATTGTTGTGTAGTTTCTTATGGGCTTTCTAATGATATAAGAATTGTGTTCAATTGATATGTAATTGATATTATATTGTTAAACCTAGATTTAATTGATGTAGATTCATTGAGTTTTATGGTTATTGCTTTGAATTATTGTTCATGGCCATGGGTAAGGGCCTTGTGATGTTGAATTGGTTGAATTGGCATTGAATTGAAGTGTGGATATGGGTATGAAGGTATGCTGCCCCGTTTTCCTTAATTTGATATTAATTATACTTCCATTATATTGTGATTGGTATGGTCCACTTATGGTGGCGGTGTTATGTGTTTTACTTGCAATTGATGTGGCCTTGTCGGCGTTACTTTATGCAATGTTATGAGCATGACCTTATTGACAATTACTTGAAGTTATGTGTCTATTTGTGTAGTTGATGATGTGAGAATGTCATCACTTATCTACATGTGAAGTTATATAGTCATGTATGTATTCTTCTAGGTATGTTGCCTTAAGTGATTATGTTAGACATTGACTTGACATTATGAGTATAGTGTTAGGGTTAAGTCTTGGTTATTCCTACTTGACTTAGTGAGTCTATGTGGAGTATATTAATGATGTTATGATGATATATAGGATGACTTGAAGATGTTTGGTTGTTTTAGAAGTGTTTCTAGAATGGCTTGTATTATGGGTTAAAAATGAAGTATGTGATGTCTTGTCTTGGTTGACTTGTATCTCTTACTTGATATATATATGATTATGGATATGTGATGTCTTGATATAGGGTGTTATAACTCTTAGTCTTGAATAATAAATATAGGTGAGACCTTAATGATAAGAAGGTCAATGTTATGTGGAACCTTGAACCTAGTGGCGAGGTTATGAATTGTGAAGTAGTTAGCCGTAATGGTATCCTTCATGTTATGAGTGATGGACTTAGGGATGGTTGGCTGGAACGGCATCATATCATACCTTAGGGAAATCGCTATGAGCTTCTTATCGCTAAAGTGAGATATGTCCTAGTGGAACTTGCTTTGGTAGGGTGAATGTAAAGGGGGTCATGAACTAGATAAAGACCTATTTACATGAACCTTAATGTGAATTAATCTATGAGAACAAAGGCTAGCACCGAGTGAGTATGAGTAGGGTTAAGCGGATTTAGTTAAAGAACAGACTGAATGCTTAATACGCCCTTCATATTCCTTAACCATGTGCTTACATGGGATGTGTCCAAGTTCTACCATTGGCAATTAGAACAACCTCATCGAAGTCGGATAGAACCTCGGATTCCATGTTTTGCTACCATGGTCTATGTCGGTTATTGCCTATTCTCATCGTGTGGAAAACCTTTTAGTATTAGATAAGTTTATGAGGTTTAGGTGGTGGTATGGGACGCTATCTAGACATTGCACAATAGACTTTGAAGGTGTTATGTGGAGTTCGTAGGTCTTGTCAAAAGACCATTATGTGAGTGTCTTATGTGATGCTTTATGTGAGTGTCTTGTGTGATGTATGAGTCTTAATGAATTAATGAACTAATGACCTATGTTAGTAACTTTGTAAATGATTGAGCACCTAATCTAAAGTGACTTAAGCATTCCTTAGCTAAAGTGTGAGGAGGACATGAAAGGAGGGTCTCTTCATATATTATCTTTGGAAGTCTTGAGGATGACTCTAGTTAGGGAAGTTGGTTAATCTTGTTGATATGATCTAAACCTTAAGGACTATTTAGGTAATCTTGAAGAGTTTATTGCACTATGGACTTTATCTTCTCGATTTACTTAAGTAGGTCTTTTGGTAGGCTTTGGAAGGAGAATGTCTTCTAATTTTAAGTGTTGGTGTGTTTAGTGAGAATGATTCTATTTGAGGTAGTCTATAGGATCTCTTGTGTGTGTGTGAAAGGGATTGTATGGGCGGTCGCTCCACACTCACTCAAGTGAACCTTGGAATTGACCTTTGGTAAAAGAATCTTACATAGATGTTTATGATTGTTTTCTAAGTATGTATTTGACTCATCGTAGGTAATCTTAAGGGTCATTTAGGCACATCTAAAGAGGGTGTATGGGCGGTCTCTCTTTGTGTGACTTAAGTGAATCTTAGGATGACTTTAAGTGAGAGAATTACATGCTAGAAGATGTTAAAAGGGAAGGTTTGAACTTCACTGTAACAGTGAAGGGAATTCACTGTACAGTGATGTGAACTCACTGTAAAGTGAGCTTTTAAATGTTATCTTTGGTTAATTGTTATCTTATGTATTTCTTAATTGATAAATGATATTCTTATGTTTAATCTATGATTTCCAAATGAAAAGATGCATATTTCCAATAAAGTCCGTTTTCATGATTTTATGCATATAGCCATACTTAGTACATGTGGTTGTACTAATTCCATGCTTTATTTTCTATCTATAGTCCTTGGTAGGTAAGGAGCTTTTGGAAAAGAAGACTTGGCCTTAGAAGAATCGTCTGAGTAGAAGAATTGAAGTATGTCCTCATTTGTATCGAGGGCATATATGTCATATTATGTTTCTTTTATGAAGTATTGTAATAAGACTATGTTATTTCTATTTTCGTATTAAAGTACTCTTGTGTCTTAAGATGATGAGATTAAGACTTAGCATTTCTATTACTTTTATATGAAAGAGGTTTTTAAGACTATATTATGTTTTTGTGAAAAGTTTTAATTCCGCACTACTTTTCACTATGTATATGCGATGAATGATATGAATGAGGCTTGTCTTAGAACTCTAAGAGTTCGACGACGCCGGTCGCAATCCAAGATTGGACCCTATCTTCTAGGGTATGGTCTCGGGTTGTGACATTCCTAATCCAAATTTGGAAGGTTCACTAACTTTCCTAATCTCAATTTGGCAACTCCACTGACTTGACTTCCCATAATCATGTTGTTAGGAAAGAGCTATCTTTTCTCATGCATGTCCTTGGTGTGTGCTTGAATATACCCATACTTAGTACAAGTGTGTACTAACCCTATACAACTCTACTATTTTAGGTGCAGGCACAGGTGGACGATAGAGCTACAGGATCATTGTTGCAGTTATCCGGACGTCCAGCATTAATCCGGAGTTGGTAGGTCCTCATGCTTTCGAGGATGCTACTGTTTTATATTCTAGCTTAGTTTTAGAGTTGAGCTAGTTGAGCATGTTCCACTAGCGTTTCTTTCCTGTTTTTATTCAGACTATGTATTGGTGCCACTTGGCAATTATACACTTTATAAGAATTGAACTATTTCTTTCAGTTGCTTATCTCTTAATGTTAGATGGTTGATGGTGAACAATTATGAAATGATGAGATTGTTTAATAAGTTTGTTAAGAAACAAAAAGTTTCAAATTTTCCGCTAAAATTAACCTATGTAAAGTAAGAATGACGTAAGTAGGCTTGTCTGCGACCTCTGAGAGGTCAACGACGCCGGTATAGTCTGGGGTCTAGATTCCGGTCGTGACACCTTGTAAGATTTAGAACTCATTATAAAAGAAATATCTTATTTCCTGTCTGTTAAATAAATCTAGAAATGTCGAAGCCAAAAAAAGTTCGAGGACATACAACATGTAAGGATATTCATGCAAGGAATTTGGAAGAAAGAAAGAAGGTCACATTTGATAAAGGACAAGCGGTGGGACCAACTAATAAGATAGTGTTGCAATTAAGCAACTTTATAGGAAAAATTGCAAGGAATCCTAGATTCATCAGCTTGATGTACACTAGTTGGCACAGCTTGATGTACACTAGTTGGCATGTGGTGCCAAATGATACTAAAAAGCGCATGTGGGAATACATCAATGTAAAAACAACCACTCTTGAGAATACATATTTTATTATTTGTTTTTACTTACTGAAACTAAATATATTAATTTTGGCATAGTCCAAATTTCTAATTCCAGTAGAAGGAAAGAAGTGGGTGATGACTGGTCTTCGTGATGCTTGGAGGCGACACAAGCAAAAAATTAAAAAGAATTTTTTTGATAATAATAGTACCCTTGAGGATATGCTAGCAAAATGTCCTGATGGAATTCCACATAATCAATTCCGCCATTTGATCGAGTATTCGAAACACCCAACAGTTCAAGGTTAAAATGGTGCATTTCTACTCATCGACTAATTTTGCATCATATCTATTCTTTTTATACATATCTATTCAATTATCTCTTTGTTTTTAACAATAGGCCATATGCGAGATGAATTCTCAAAACAGGAAAAAACAAAAGTGGAGGCATCGAATGGGACCTATTAATTTTGCTAGAGTACGCGTGGCATTGGTAATACTTAGCTGACATTTCATACAAAATTTGATTTTCATTTTTTTGTACTTTATAAGAACTTACTGATTTTTTAAAATTTCTTTTGATATAATCTGTAGCGTGCAGCCAAAGACAACAAAGAAGAACCATCAAAGCCTGAAATATTTATTGCAACTCGTACCAAGACGGGAAAAGAAATCCAGGCTGATACCCAAGTTGCAATAGTAAGTTTTTGAAAGAGGATTAGTAGTGAACTTTATTCAGACTTAACATTTATATTGTGGGGAGTTTGACTACATTGAATTTTAATCACATATGCCTTCTTCTTCTTCTTCTTCTTCTTCTTGTGCAAGTTCGAGGAGATATCAATTATTTGTCGATGTTGTTGAAATGTTTTTTACGAATAGTTTTCATAATTTTTTAATGCTTGATCGCTATAATAGAATTGGAAATTAAATAGTACTTACAATTCACTATGGATGCCAATGTTATTCAATAGGCTGAACTTCAAAATCGCCAAAATTCTGGGGAAACAGCTGATGATGCATTTAGGGCAGTATTTGGAAAGGAGCATCTTGGTCAATTTAGGTGCTATGGTAGATCAGTGACAACAAGTTCTTTGAAGAAAGATGAGGAAATTAACAATCTAAAACAAAAGCATGCCAATGAAATCACTTCTCTAAAGGAAGAATTGAGAGAAGAAATGCGACTTTTATTTACTCAATTGTTGCAAAACAACCCTGGATTGAATTTTCATGATATACAAGGGTGTGTTGGATCTAACCTTTCTTCACCTATTGATGCAAGTAGCGCACAAGCTGTAAGAGGCACAAATCTTCCATATTCTTCAGGGTCAGCTCATGATTCGATTCTTCAAAAGGTATTTTGTATTTAAAATTCTCTGTTAATAGTGTGAATGTTGTTTTTCTTCTAGTTTAGTTGGTGTTCTTGGTAATGAAATTCTAAACTTATTTTTACTTGTCTAAGTTCAGTCCACCAATTTGACATCCCTAATTTCTTGTGTACCATATCCTTCATCTTCTCCATTTGGGAAATGTATATACTATTTAACATTCAAATGGAGAGATTCAACACTATGATTGAAAATATCAATGAATGGAGGCAGCCTTGAAGTTAAAACATGTATAGAAGGGAGCTAATTTACAAAGAGATAATTAAGATGTGTTCTCAAGATAATTAAGGGAAGATTATAGTAATGAAATAAACATAAGCTGTGTGCCTACATCTAACAGCAACAAAAGAATTTTTTTCTATAATAGCAGACTAATATATGTTCAATTATGTAGGAAAAAATGTAGTTGCATTTGGTTTTACTAGTATGTTAAAATCCCAGAATTTCCCTTTAGAAGAAACCAAATTAGTGTCACATAAGAATTCCCAAGAAAACCACTTCTAAATCATTCTATCAACATCATGTACCAATACATGAGTCCCATTCTTCT
Source organism: Solanum sitiens (assembly GCA_016801875.1). NCBI lineage: Eukaryota > Viridiplantae > Streptophyta > Magnoliopsida > Solanales > Solanaceae > Solanum > Solanum sitiens. The sequence continues at coordinate 250,711 of JABWTJ010000606.1, forward strand.
TGGTGATTCTGGTTTATCACCTTCTGGTCCATTAACAATCACCAAATCCCACTTCACTTCATACACTTCCTTGGGAACATTTGTAACAAGTGACATAAATTTGCACTTTGTTGATGAACTACTATGCACATCATGTTTTGAACTACTAGGCCTTAGCAATTGCTGAAATGTAGAAGTCTTTCTGGTTTTGTCTAGCATGTTTTAAAATCTTGTATGCATCACTATCAATTGTTTGATACTCGACTCTGTGAATTCGAGTACTATCAGCATTACTCGTGGAGTTATAAAGTTTGATCGTCGCGGGGTTTTCCTCAAGAAAGACAGTGAATCCACCCCTATTGATTGTTGAAATTTGAGAAGAGTACTGTGTTTCAATCCCGAAAACAAGAATATTGCAGGGGGATTTTCGCGATACAAGATCATAGAGAAAGTTGATTTCTTTCTCCGCGAAGAGGTTGTGGCTATTTTCAACTAGAAACAAGGCAGAGAAAATTTGAGAGGAAAATTGGCAGGGGATTTTCTTGCAGCCTGGTCCTCTATTTTTTGTTCACAGTCTTTTAAATATTTACCTTGTTCAAGATTTTGTTTATGTCTTTTTATAGCATTCGTTCTCTTCTTACTAAACCTTCCTCCTGATTTATTATTGAACTAGCTTTCTGTTGACCTGTATCAAAGACCTCTTGTTGCCTTGTATTTTTTGAACTTGAAATAAGAGTAACATGGGCTTCAGTATAGTGAAAAGGGATATCCATAACCTCCTTAAAAACAAGAGTCATTTCATCCCTCCCTGTAGATTTCTTTTCCTGCAAAATAGTAGTGTCCTGCACTTTCCAGCCATATCAGCAACTTCCTTAACAACAATATTATCTAGGGGCTTAGGGAATGAAGTACCTGCATCAACTGAACCTTTAGAATATTTTGGCACTTCCATGTATGCACTAGAGACGCAGTCTGATGATGCACCTTGCCCTATGCTGCATGTCTTTGAAAATACCATGTTCCTGTTGTTATTTATTGATTTTTATGGTCATTCTAAACTATGTTATGAACCTTGTTTCCACTGTTCATCTCTGGTTTGTTTGAACTATTTGTGTGTTCCTGCGAGTGTTCTCAGGCCCACTATGTTGTTAGTGCTGGACTTATTATTAATTTGTGTCTTCATTGTATCCTTATTTATTGATTATTTTGGTTGATCCTGCATAGAAATATGAATGAAATTATTAGAAGTATCAAGTGCAAAATTAGTAGTCTTACCTGTGTGATGAGTCTGTCTTATTTGGTGATCAAGGCAAGTACAGAGAATTATCCTACAACATTCAAGACTTGTTAGTGCAGAGTTATTAGAAGTAAGATATATACCATTCAAGACTTGTTAGTGCAGAATTATTAGAAGTAGTAAGTGCAGAATTACTAAGTAGTTCTGTTGCTTCTTAAGTTACTACAATCCATTCAAGACTTACTATTTGTGAAGTCTGAAACAGTAAGTAGAGGATTCGAAAAAATCATTCTTCATATTATATACGTCTTTCTATATGCAATTAAAGAATTCATATCTTAACAATTATCTCACTAGTCATATGACAAACCTCTAATCTCTGTTTAAACTTTTGAAGTTTAATTTTGGAGAGCCAACAACAGAAGACTGCACAAATGTTGTAGTCCTTATAATGTGTAATTTTAACATTGAAATTGTATTTAGATTTGGATTGGTTGTCTTACAGTGAATACTCTCTGATTATGCACTTCCAAAATTATTTGACAAACTTATAATTTTATTTTGAATGTGCAGGAAAATGCCGGTAATTGAATTTGAATTTGGCCAGAAGTAAACTCGATCTATTGTGGTGAAAGATGAAGAATTTTTGTACTATTGTCATATACGTTTGAATGACACTTTTGGTTTTTTGGAATTTGTCTATATTAGAGATCTTTAAGTAATCACTTTCTAAGTTTTGTTTGTACATGAAATATTTCTCGAAGTTTATTTGAAATATATAGCTTTGATTTAATGATTAGTTAATTTTGTGTTTTAGGTCACTTGTATGTATGTATAATATATATATATATATATATATATATATATATATATATATATATATATATATATATATATATATATATATATATATATATATATATATATATATATATATATATATTTGTGCTACATGTAGGCTTATAAATGTTAAAGTTACACTTCGTAAGTGTTGCTCTAGGTAGATATAAAGTTAGACTTTGTAAATGTTGCTCTAGGTAGATATAAAGTTACACTTTGCAAGTGTTGCTCTAGGTAGATATAAAGTTACACTTTGTAAGTGTTGCTCTAGATGAGATATAAAATTACACTTTATAAGTGTTGCTATAGATGAGATATAAAGTTACCTTTATAAGTGTTGCTATAGATGAGATATATAGTTACACTTTATAAGTGTTTCTATAGATGAGATATAAAGTTACACTTTATAAGTGTTGCTCTAGATGACCAATAAAAGGCAACACTTTTTAAGTGTGACCAATAAATCTGAAAAGGCAATGCTTTTAGTGTAGTTTAATAAAAAATAGGTGTTTCTAATGCACGTCTTGAAAGTGTGCCCTTATACCTATTTGGCTAAGCTTTATAAGTGTAGCCAAAGATGCCAACCTAAAAAAAGTGTTGCCTAATGTCAAAGGTTACGCTTCTTTTGGGCAGCCCCTAAAAAGTGTTGCTGAAAGTCCAAAAGTGTAGACTTTTATCAAAGGCCACACTTTTTGCTAGTTTAGGCTACACTTACGTGGTGTTGCTGTAGGCCGAGAATGGTGTAGTGCACATTGGCCTTGTCGGGGTGGTAGAGAACACTTATTTCATAATCTTTCAACAATTTCTACCGTCTTCTTTGTTGGAGATTTAACTCCTTTTGAGTAAACACATTTTAAATACTCTTATGGTTGGTATATGCATCTACATGCAGAACATACAAGTAATGCCTCCATATTTTTAAAGAAAACACAACGACCGCTACGTCATGATCATGAGTTGGATAATTCTCCTCATGCACCTTAAGTTATCTAGAGGTGTAGGCTACTACTTTCCCATGTTGCATTACAACACACACCAAGACCACAGGGGATGCATCACAATATATACCATAAAACTCTTAGTACCCTCGTGTAAAGTCAATATCGGAGCGGAAGTAAGCCTATCTTTTAAATTTTGGAAGTTTCTCTCACATGCGTCCGACCACTCAAATTTCACACTCTTTTGGGTCAAGGTAGTCAACGGAGAAGCAATGGTTGCAAAAACATCTACAATTCTCCTATAGTATCCCGCTAGACACAAGAAACTCCTAATGTCGGTTGGATTCAATGGTCTAGGCCAATTTTTCACCGCCTCCGTTTTACTTCGATCAACCTCAACTACCTCACTAGAGATGATATGACTAACAAACGCCACCGACCTTAACCAAAATTGACATTTTCTATACTTGACATACAGTTGGAGTTCCTTAAGCACATGCAAAACCATTCTCAAATGGTCCATGTGTTCACCCTCATTTTTCAAATATACCAAGATGACGTCAATGAATATAATGAGCTAACTTCGAAACACCTTATTTATTAGGTCCATAAAGGCCGCTGGGGCATTAGTCAGACCAAAGGACATTCTAAGATTCATAGTGAACATATCTATTTCAAAATGCCATTTTTGGTATATCCTCAGCTCTCACCCTAAGTTAGTTATACCCCGATCTCAAGTCAATCTTAGAAAACTATCTTGCCCCTTGGAGGTGATCAAACTAGTCTTCAAACCGAGGGATAGGATACTTATTCTTAATAGTGACTTTATTGACTTGGCGATACTCAATGCACATTCTAAGAGACCCATCTTTCTTCTTCACAAACAAAACCAGTGCACCCTATGGAGTAATACTAGGTCTAATGAAGCCTTTGTCTAGTAAGTCTTTGATTTGAGCCTTCAACTCTTTCAATTCTTCCGGAGCCATCCGATAAGGTGGAATTTAAATGTGGTTTGTATCCGGTGGTAAGTCAATACCAAATCAATTTCTCATTCGGGAGGGATTCCGGGAAGATCATTAGGAAAGACCTACGGAAGTTCCCTCTCTATGGGGACTAACTCAATGGGAGGATTTTCGGAGTCTAAATCTTTGACACTTAAAATATGGTATAAACACCCTTTAGAGATCAATTTACAAGCCTTAATACAAGAGATGATACAACCTCTAGGAATAGAATTTCCCCCCTTCCACTCGAAGATGGGTTAATTTGGAAAATTGAACTTGACAATTCTTGTTCTACAATCAATGGAAGCAAAAAAATCATTCAACCAATCCATCCCCAAAATGACATCAAAATAAACCATATCAAGTTCTACTAGTTCAACATGAGTAATTGTAACGACCAAGATTCTTGAATCCAAATTGCCACCGGCGTCGATGACCTCTCAGAGGTCGCAGACAAGCCTCATCTTGAATTCATCACATTCATCTAGTTGAATTTTCGGAAAATTAAAACTTTTTATATGTATGAACTTTACTTAGACTTCATATAGTCATTACGTATTAAACGTTACAGACTAAGCTCAACATCAATAGACAACCATCTAATATCAAGAACATTTCAAAACAAACGATGAATAGAATATATTAAGTTGCCCAAACAGCCTTACATCAAAAGGTTCCAAATGAAATGTGAAAGAAACGCTAGTTACAACATCCACTAGCTATGTCTATATCTAAAGCTAGACTAAGACTGTAGCATCCTCGAAATCAAGAGGATCTACCAAATGGTTTGGAGAAACGCTGAAGTCCAAACCGCTGCAAGTGTCGTATCTGTCCTCTGACCTGCACCTATAAAAATAGTAAATAGTAGGGGGTTAGTACACCACTTGTACTAAGTATGGGTGTATGTACTCATACACATAAATCTATGCATGATCAATTAAAGCTCTTCCTAAGCAACATGCCATTTCTGGAAAGTCTAGTCTTTAGACTTTCCTAATTCGTTAGCTGTGAATTGTGGTATGAATATGATGTATTTAAATGCATTGAAAGCACACAACTCATTTTCTATATGATTACAATACATTAGTATCATTAACATAATTTTAGAACAACTCGAGCGAAGATTTGAAAAATTAACCCTCCAAACCCGAGAGCCCCTTTTTCAATACTTAGTTTTATTTTAAGTTTTTTTCTTCTTCTTGTTGTGTAGTTCAATAATTTGTTTAGTCCTATGTTTTACTTACAAGTGCAATGATTCATTGTAGTCCCATACCCACAGTGAATCCATGTAAGTAATCCAAGGACTAAGGAATGATTTCCCTACCTTATAGAGAGTTATTCTCCACACTATATATTCTTTACATTTCATAAGCCATTCTGTATTGATCATGCCATTGATTTCATTAGTTTCATGTTAGGGAAGTTATGGGTTATTTAGTTAACGTTATGTTTCTATTTCCCTTTATTGGCATCATATATGAAGTCATTATAAGCCATGGCTCTTCCTAATCAACATGTTTTCTTAGGAGATCAAGTCTCTGGACTTGCCTAATTCATAACAAGAAGGTCATACCATGATTATGTCACACATCATACACACATAGGTTCACATAACATACATTTCATGTTTCATATATTATACATTTCATATCCACGAGACCTTGGAATCGTGGATGTAGCATTAAGACATCTCAAGTGAGGGCCCAACATATGGGACCTCAACCTAAGGGCCTTCTTTAGCAAACACAAAGTCTGCTTGATTCGTTCATTCGTACTTCACATTATTCATTTCATTCATTCGTAGGTTGATGTAAAAACCAGCTATACCTAGGATGAAGTTGAAGACTCTCATCGGGATCATGGAGTGCAATTACAATGAATGACCTAATGTCATTACTTGAATATGGTTTCACCTCCTGATTGTCTTGCACCAACACCATTGGTATCGTTCATTTCATTACCTTCCATACTTTGAGGAACTTCAACCTTAACCTACATAGATAATCTGAGCATCATGAAATCCGGTGTCTCCCCGACACCGAAAAGAGGTGGAGTCACTGGCCAAAGTGAAACCAAAACATGCTAGTTTATTGGGTTCGAACCAAGCTAGTTCCCTATGGTGGCAACATAGTTCAAAGACTAGGAGATTTAGGGAGACCCATACCCACATTGGTGTACAGTCTCATCTCATGATAATTACGTGAAACTCCGCCCTTCCCGAAAGAAGGCATCACCACTCATAACTAGCCTATCGGTGCATAGTTTAAAGTTCCTGTTTACATTCAACTCATACATCATAGAAGCTTGCTTCTAGCATGAGGTAGTCATAGATCATTACATGATTTCTCATCTCTTCTTTACGTATTAAGTGTGAATTGTCCTTACTCTTACATCCTTACTTTACATTGATGAATGTAGATTGTCCTTACATTTTATCCTTAGGTGTTAATGAGACTAGTCTCAAACATTCTAACACATTCATTCGTTAGTAATCTTTTATCGTAGTAGCTTAGGTCTAAGTAAGACTTGTCTCACTTTATTTATCACCCCATTCTGGTCACTTACTTAATTTCGACCCCCTTAATTATGTTATAACTCACGTTACATCTTTACTTTAGTGTAGTAGCTTCATTTCATCATATATGGACGATGAACACTTCCTTCAATGAGTTACATATGTTCATAGTTCATTCTTTTAGGACATATTGGGAGTTGTCCCAATGAATATCATGCCATTGGTTATGGATTCATTGATGTTACTTTAGAAGTGCTTAATATATACTTGATACTCTTACTACACAAGAATTGGCATATGATTAGTATTTGCTCAAGATTTGGGATATTAGACTAGCAAATTCATTCTTTTTGGCATAATCCAATTTTACGCCTGTTCATATTTAAATTGCCATATGTATGAACCCTTAGACAATCTTTTAATCATTTACATAAGTTCCTAGCCATTATTATATATTCATTTTGACCAAATAGAGTTAGCCTATTTTATTGGAACTAGATAGCCAATTTATTCAAGATATGATTTCATAGATGTCTTTGGGCCAATTCTTAGTTTATGGCTTTTAGTATAACGTTTTAAGAACATATTGGACATCATCATATTAACATTTGATGGCTTTAGCATATTCATAACATCACAACAACAGCAAGTCAACATTTGGCTAAAGACACATAATTCACTTAACACATCACGGACTTAACTTAGCATATTATTGATCCTTAATTATCATGATAAGATAAACTTTACGCAATTACAAGTTCATATGTTCATTTGATACTCATCATTCAAGAACAATAAATGTTAAGAACAGGCAGCAGCACATACCAACAACATGATCTCTAATCTATTCAACATTGAAATCGAAAATGATACTAGGGACAAGGAGTTCGACGAGAACGGGAACAACCCTAGTTTCAAGATCGTTGAATTCATTGGAAAATAAGTTCTCTTGGAGAAAGGAGTCCAGGAGAGAAGCCCATACCTTATGCAGAACATAATCTACGAAGACCACCTTGAATGAAATCATGAAGAAACCGTGAAATCTCCCTAAAGAAATATATAAATATTCTGCCTTTTTCTTTCGTTCGTTGCTTACTGTTTTTGCGTCGCCTGTTCTATAAGTCTGAACGTGATTATAAGTCTCAGGAACTGATATTCACTCATTGAAATTAGGTTTTAATAAGTTAATTAAATAAATTAATTAACTAATTACTAAAAAGCCCCTCCTAGATTGACTAGAACTAGGAAAACAATACTTAGTCAAATCTGAAATTTTTCCTAAGAATTTCGTTTTTCCCCTGCAAACTAATTAACTATATGGATAATTTAATTAATTAAGTGACCTAGGGTAATTACTAAAGTTCCCCTAAATCATTGGAACCAAAATTAACCCTTTTTGACCATCCTAGGTTAAGTACTAGGATCTTTCTTGAGTTGTACTAGGTTAGTGTCAGAATTTCGGTTTTACCCCTTTAATTTAATTACTTAAATGGCTAATTCAATTAATTAAGTGACCTAGGATAATTAATAAAGTACCCTTAAGTCGATATAACCATAACTAATCCTTTGGACCATCCTAGGTTAGGTACTAGGTTGTCTTTTTCTTGTCTTAACCAAAATGTGGAAATTGCTTTGTGATTTAGGTTTTGTCCTTTTAAATTAATTAATTATGCTGATAAATTAATTAATTAAGTAGCCTAGGGTAATTACTAAAGTATCCCTAAGTTATTAGGACCATAACCAACCTTTTGGACAATTCTAGGTTAGGTACTAGGTTGTCTTTTTCTTGTCTTAACCGAAATCTGGAAATTACTTTGTAATTTTGGTTTTGTCCTTTTAAATTAATTGATTAAGCTGATAAATTAATTAATTGAGTTGACTAGGGTATGTATCTCTAAGTTGTTAGGACCATAACTAACCTTTTGGACCATCCTGGTTAGGTATTAGGTGGTCTCTTTAACTAGTTACTAGGTTAGTGTCACCCGATTAAGTCTTAGATTATCGGGTGCACTAATTAGTGTATTTCTTTTGGTACTAGGTTAGTTATCTATTTATGGCAGTAGGTTAGATTCTAGAATAGGTTAGGAAGTTAGGGCCCACATGGAGTTGTCCCTTGTGCACGTTTTCCCCCTAACTACCTTAACCGAATTCGGTTAGGGTGGTCCCCTCCTTTGGCCGCTTCTTCACATGTCTTGCACATGTGCTTGCACATGTGTTGGTTGTACTTTCCTAACTAATTATTATTTATGGTTCCTTTGGTAATGTTTACTTATTGTCCCAAGGACCCTCATTATGTCCTTGGGCACTGCTCACTCTACATGATCATTTTAAATGGTCATGTGCTATGGTACTAGGCTTAACACTTGGATGCCTAGTACTTCATATGTTTGTATAGAAGCTATTGCATTTTAGCGTAGGGTCTTTATTGCAGGTAGATTTTTTAAACAAGCTCATTAATACTTAGAAAATTTGGATAACACCCTTTAAGCTAATATTTTCTACTATGCCCAATATTTTGCTTATTTGGGTATTATATTTGAAATTGGCTAATACTCCTTGGCCAATTTTCTATACTATGCTTAATATTTGGGCATTGGAATGCCTATGTATCCCCAATACGCATTCTTAAAGACCTATTGGGCTCTTCATTAGACATGTCATTTTCCGGAATATTACATTATCCCCTCCTTAGGAACATCGTCCCCGAATGACACTTACACATCATTTAAACAAAGAGCGTGATTTTCGAATGTTACTTTATCATGCTTAAACATTTCTCTTTTGTGAATGTTTGATTCACACTTTGTTTGGATGTTGCATATCATTCAAGCTTATCTGTAGCTTCATATTTGAGATTGAGGAATTTTCTTTTCAATCACACTTAACTTAATGCTCATCACAAATCATGTAACTCAGAAAAAAAGCCTATGCGACAAAAAAACAGTAACATAAAATGCAAACATAACTTTGTTTTCCCTCACATAGTTCTATTATAAGACATATGATTAGGGACTCACCACACCAACTCCACTAAATTACTTAAACTTACAGTTTCCTAAACATAAACCAGACTTAGGAAGAGTATAACTAACTTCAACAACTAAACAAGTGAGGGTAACGTGATCTCATATCGGCCTCGGCCTCCCATCTTGCCCCCTCAACAAGTGTGTTCCTCCATAACACCTTCACGGTGAGAACCTCCCTGTTCTTCATTCGCTTCACTTGACGATCTAAAATTGTAACGGGAACCTCTTCATAAGGAAAGATTCCCATTGACTCGTAACCCTTCGACGGGTAGGATGGACGTTGGATCGCCTAGACAATTCTCAAGAATCAAAACGAGAAACACTGGATGAACATAAGCCAAGTCGTTTGGTAATTTTACCTACTTGCTGTAAGATCTCATAATGACCTATATACGTCGGACTCAACTTCCCTTTATTACCAAACCTCATATTTACTACGGCCATAGAGTCTATGGAAGGGACTTCTTGTTCTATGTCATTGACTCTAACTAAGTGGCTTAAGTATCCCTTAGATAACATCTTATTGGCTTTAAGATTGGAAATTATTTGGCCTATTGGATTTGAACCACGCCCTTCCCATTTTAACCCAACTTATTTTGAAACTGAAGCCTTACTACCCTATTTCGACAGTCTATGGTAGCATAGTATTTTATGAAGAAAATCCATACCTAAGCCAGATCCTTGAGTTAGTTTGAAGCAAACATAGCCTTCTCCTCTTCATCAGTACTCATAGCAGGCTTTTAGAACCTACCATGCACTCTCCTCCATGCGAACAGCCACACACACCACTAGTTTTTCATTCACTCGGGGCGTTTCTATTATTGCCCCTTCTTGGGAAGGCTAGATCTTGAGTCTGGCGCCTTAGACCACTTGGCCATCCTAATTCTTGTGTGTAATCTTATACGTGCTCACACAAGAAGGAAGTTAGATACTTAGAATGACACAAAGTGTCAAAGCTCTAGATAGCACGATATAGAGTAGAAGAAGGGAGAATTTCCTATCATCGCGTAGTCTCTAAGTCATGATTGTGGCGCGCTTCACAACCATAAGCTAGAAACTATGTAACGTGGTTGTGTTGCGCAATTGATCCTAGGTAATTTAACCTCATGCTCTGATACCAAGTTTGTAATGACCTAGATTCTTGAATACGAATCGCCACCGGCATCGTTGACCTCTCAGAGGTCGCAGACAAGCCTCATCTTGCATTCATCACATTCGTCTAGTTAAATTTGTGAAAAATTTAAAACTTTTTATATGTATGAAGTTTACTTAGACTTCATATAGTCATTACGTATTAGACGTTATATACTAAGCTCAACATCAATTGACAACCATCTAATATCAAGAAAATTTAAAAACAAATGATGAATAGAATATATTTAGTTGCCAAAACGGCCTTGCATCAAAAGGTTCGAAATGAAATGTGAAAGAAACGCTAGTTACATCATCCACTAGCTATGTCTATATCTAAAGCTAGACTAAAACTGTAGCATCCTCGAAATCAAGAGGATCTACAAAATGATTTGGAGAAATGCTGAAATCCAATCCGCTGCAAGTGTAGTCAATCTGTCCTCTGACCTGCACCTATAAAAATAGTAAATAGTAGGGGGTTAGTAAACCATTTGTACTAAGGATGGGTGTATTCAAACATACAAATAAATCTATTCATGATCAATGAAAGCTCATCCTAAGCAACATGCCATTTCTAGAAAGTCTTCCTAATTCTTTAGCTGTGAATTGTGGTATGAATATGATGTATTTTAATGTATTCAAAGCACACAACTCATTTTCTATATGATTACAAGACATTAGTATCATCAATATATTTTTAGAACAACTCGAGCGAAGATTTGAAATTTTGACCCTCCAAACCCGAGAGCCCCTTTTTCAATACTTAGTTTTATTTTCAGTCTTTTTCTTCTTCTTGTTGTGTAGTTCAATAATTCCTTTAGTCCAATGTTTTACTTACAAGTGCAATGATTCATTGTAGTCTCATACCCACAATAAATCGATGTAAGTAATCCAAGGACTAAGGAATGATTTGCCTACCTTATAGTGAGTCATTCTCTACACTATATATTCATTACATTTCATAAGCCATTCTCTATTGATCATGCCATTGATTTCATTACTTTCATGTTAGGAAAGTTATGGGTTATTTAGTTAACGTTATGTTTATACTTCCCTTTATTGGCATCATATAAGAAGTCATTATAAGTCATGGCTCTTCCTAATCAACATGTTTTCTTAGGAGATCAAGTCTCTGGACTTGCCTAATTCATAAAAGGAAGGTCATACCATGAATATGTCACACATCATACACACATAGGTTCACATAACATACATTTCATGTTTCATATATTATACATTTCATATCCACGAGACCTTGGAATCGTGGATGTAGCATTAAGACATCTCAAGTGAGGGCCCAACATATGGGACCTCAACCTAAGGGCCTTCTTTAGCAAACACAAAGTCTGCTTGATTCGTTCATTCGTACTTCACATTATTCATTTCATTCATTCGTAGGTTGATGTAAAAACCAGCTATACCTAGGATGAAGTTGAAGACTCTCATCGGGATCATGAAGTGCAATGACTAAGAATGACCTAATGTCATTACTTGAATCTGGTTTCACCTCCTGATTGTCTTGCACCAACACCTTCGGTATCGTCCATTTAAATATCTTTCATACTTTGAGGAATTTGAACCTTAACTGACATAGATAATGTGAGAATCATGAAATCCGGTGTCTCCCCAACACCGAAAAGAGGTGGAGTCACTGGTCAAAGTGAAACCAAAACATGCTAGTTTATTGGGTTCGAACCAAGCTAGTTTCCTATGGTGGCAACATAGTTCAAAGACTAGGAGATTTAGGGAGACTCATACCCACATTGGTAGACAGTCTCATCTAATGAGAATTACGTGAACCTCCTTCCTTCCCGAAAGAAGGCATCACCACTCATAACTAGCCTATCGGTGCTCAGTTTAAAGTTCCTATTTACATTCAACTCATACATCATCGAAGCTTGCTTCTAACATGAGGTACTCATAGCTCATTAGATTATTTATCATCTTTTCTTTATGTATTAAGTGTGAATTGTCCTCACACTTACAACTTTACTTTACATTGATGAATGTGAATTGTCCTTACATATAATCCTTAGGTGTTAATGAGACTAGTCTCACACATTCTAACACCTTCATTCGTGAGTAATCTTTTAACGTAGTAGCTTAGGTGTAAGTAAGACTTGTCTCACTTCCTTTAATACCCCATTCTGTTCACTTACTTAATTTAGACCCCCTTAAATATGTTATAACTCACGTTACATCTTTACTTTAGTATAGTAGCTTCATTTCATCGTTTATGGACGATGAGCACTTTCTTCAATGAGTTACATATGTTCATAGTTCATTCTTGTAGGGCATGTTGGGAGTTGTCCCAATGAATATCATGCCCTTGGTTATGGATTCATTGATGTTACTTTAGAAGTGCTTAATATATACTTGATACTTTTACAACACAAGAATTGACATATGATTAGTATTGGCACAAGATTTGGGATATTAGACTAGCAAATTTATTTTTTTGGCATAAGCCAATTTTACGTATGTTCATATTTAGATTGCCATATGAATGAACCCTTAGCCAATTTTTTAAATCATTTACATAATTTCCTATCCATTAGCATATATTTATTTTGACCAAATAGAGTTAGCCAATTTTATTGGAACCAGATAGCCAATTTATTCAAGATATGATTTCATAGATGTCTTTGAGCCAATTCTTAGTTTATGGCTTTTAGTGTAACGTTTTAAGAACATATTGGACATCATCATATTAACATTTGATGTCTTTAGCATATTCATAACATCACAACAACAGCAAGTAAACATTTGGCCAAAGACACATAATTCACTTAACAAATCACGGACTTAACTTAGCATATTATCGATCCTTAATTATCATGATAATATTAACTTTACGCAATTACAAGTTCATATGTTCATTTGATACTCATAATTCAAGAACAATAGATGTTAAGAACAGCCAGCAGCACATACCAACAACATGATCTCTAACATATTCAACATTGTAATCGAAAAGGATACTAGGGACAAGGAGTTCGACGAGAACGGGATCAACCCTAGTTTCAAGATCGTTGAATTCATTGGAAAGAAAGTTCTCTTGGAGAAAGGAGTCCAGAAGAGAGACCCATACCTTATACAGAACTTAATCTATGACGACCACCTTGAACGAAATCATGAAGAAACCTTGAAATCGCCCTAGAGAAATCGATAAATTTTCTGCTTTTTTCTTTCTTTCGTTGCTTACTGTTTTTGCGTCGCCTATTCTATGAGTTTGAACGTGATTATAAGTCTTAGGAACTGATATTCACTTATTCAAATTAGGTTTTAATAAGTTAATTAAATAAATTAATTAACTAATTACTAAAATGCCCCTCATAGATTGACTAGAACTAGGAAAACACAATACTTAGTCAAATCTGAAATTTTTCCTAAGAATTTCGTTTTGCCACTTTAACTAATTAATTAAATGAATAATTTAATTAAGTAAGGGACCTAGGGTAATTAATAAAGTGCCCCTAAATCACTGGAACCAAAATTAACCCTTTTTGACCATCCTAGCTTAAGTACTAGGATCTTTCTTGAGTTGTACTAGGTTATTGTAAGAATTTTGGTTTAACTTCTTTAATTTAATTAATTAAATGGCTAATTCAATTAATTAAGTGACCTAGGATAATTAATAAACTACCCTTAAGTCGTTATAACAATAACTAATTCTTTGGACCATCCTAGGTTAGGTACTAGGTTGTCTTTTTCTTGTCTTAACCGAAGTCTGGAAATTGCATCGTGATTTCGGTTTTGTCCTTTTAAATTAATTAATTATGCTGATAAATTAATTAATTAAGTAGCCTAGGGTAATTACTAAAGTATCCCTAAGTTCTTAGGACCATAACCAACCTTTTGGACAATCCTAGGTTAGGTACTCGGTTGTCTTTTTCTTGTCTTAACCAAAATCTGGAAATTACTTTGTAATTTCGGTTTTGTCCTTTTAAATGAATTGATTAAGCTGATAATTAATTAATTAAGTAGCCTAGGTTAATTACTAAAGTATCTCTAAGTTGTTAGGACCATAACCAACCTTTTGGACCATCCTAGGTTAGGTACTAGGTGGTCTCTTTAACTAGTTACTAGGTTAGTGTCACCCGGTTAAGTCTTAGGTTATCGGGTGCACTAATTAGTTTATTAGTAATGCTCTTTTGTCTCACTAATGCTCCGGCGGCGTTTATGAACCTAATGAATAGGGTGTTTCGAAGTTACCTAGATTCATTTGTCATTGTCTTCATTGACGACATCTTGGTATATTAGAAAAAAAAGGTGATCACATGGGTAATTTGAGAGTGGTGTTGCATGTACTTAAAGAACATCAAGTTTTTTGCCAAGTAGCAATGTGAGTTTTGGTTGAGTTCGGTGGCGTTTCTTGGTCATATCATCTCTAGTGAGGAAGTTGAGGTTGATCCAAGGAAAATGGAGGTGGTGAGAAGTTGTCCTAGTCCATTTACCCCAACCGACATTAGGAGTGTCTTGGGTCTAGCAGGTTATTATCAGAGGTTTGTGGAAGGTTTTGCGTCCATTGCATCTCCCTTGACTACTTTGACCCAAAAGAGTAAGAAGTTTGCGTGGTCGGAGGCATGTGAGAAGATCTTCCAAATCTTGAAAGATAGGCTTACTTACGCTCCGTTGTTGACTTTACCGGAGGGTTCAAAGGGCTTCGTTGTGCATTGTGATGCATCCTGAGTGGGTTTGGGGTGTGTGCTTATGCAACATGGGAAAGTAATCACCTATCATTCTAGACAACTTAAGGTGCGTGAGAAGAACTATCCCACTCATGATCTTGAGTTAGCAGCTATGGTATTTGCCTTGAAAATATTGAGGGATTACTTGTACGGTGTTCATGTTGATATGTATACCGATCACAAGAGTCTACAATATATGTTTACTCAAAAGGATTTGAATCTCTCACAAAGAAGGTGGTAAGAATTGTTGAAAGATTATGACATTAATGTTCTCTACCATCACTGCAAGGCCAATGTGGTTGTGGATGCTCTAAGTCGTATGACCATGGGAAGTGTGTGTCATGTAGAGGAAGCGAAGAAAGACCTAGTGAAAGATGTTCAAAGGTTGTCTAGATTGGGGGTTAGATTGGAAGATTCTCCAAATGGTGGTTTTATCGTTCATCGTAACTGCGAGTCATCCTTAGTAGTTGAGGTGAAGTCCAAAAAACACCTTGATCAACCATTGATGGAGTTTAAGAAATATGTTCTTGGTAAGATTAATGAGTCATTCTCCTTGGAGGGGGGGAGTTAAGGTATCAAGGGATGTTGTGTGTTCCTAATGTAGATGATTTGAGAAACCGTATTCTTGAGGAAGCTCATGTGTCCAGTTACTCTATTCACCTCGGGTCAACAAAGATGTATCATTACCTTAGGGAAGTGGATTCGTGGGAAGGATTGAAAAAGGACATAGCTGAGTTTGTAGCAAAGTGTCCAAATTGACAACAAATGAAAACCGATCATCAAAAGTCAGGTGGTTTACTTCCAGAAATAAAAATTCCTACTTGGAAGTGGAAAGACATCAATATTGATTTTGTGGTAGGTTTGCCTCAGACTAAAAAACAATATGACTCCATATGGGAGGTGGTGGATAGGTTTACCAAGTCCACTCGTTCTATTCCATCAAGTATACTTATTAGGCGGCGGATTATGCAAAAATCTTCATAGATGAGATTGTGTGTCGCCATGGTATTCCGTTATCCAACATATCAGATAGGGATGCAAAATTCACATCTAGGTTTTAGAGGTCTTTTGATGAAGGGTTAGGTACCAAGGTGAAGTTTTTTATCCCCAAATGGATGGTCAAGCGGAGCATACTATTCAAACCCTTGAGGATATGCTTAGAGCTTATGTCATCGATTTCAAAGGAAGTTGGGATAAGCACTTCCATTTGGTAGAGTTTGCTTGCAATAATAGTTTCCATTCATCCATATCCATGGCTCCTTATGAAGACTTGTATGGTAGGAGGTGTAGATTTCATATTGGGTGGTTTGAAGTTGGTGAATCTTGGATTATTAGTCCCGATTTGATTTATAAGACTTTGGAGAAATGTCATATTATAAGAAATTGCTTGCAAACGTCCTATAGTCGGCAAAAGTCTTATGTCGATCATACGAGAAGTGATTTAGAGTTTTAAGAAGGTGATAAAGTGTAATTGAAAATTTCACCTATGAAGGTGTTGGTTAGATTTGGCAAGAAAGGAAAGTTAAGTCCTCGTTATGTGTGTCCCTATGAAATCTTGCAAAAGGTTGGTAGGGTTGCCTATCAGTTGAGGTTGCCTAGTCAATTGGATTCGGTTCATTCGGTTTTTCATGTTTCTATGTTAAAGAAGTGTATAGGTGATCCCGAGTCCATTCTTCCTATTGAGGGTCTTGGCGTCAAGGATAACCTCTCTTATGAGGAGGTTCCGCTTCAAATCCTTCATAGGTAAGTAAAGAGGTTGAGGAACAAACAAGTGTTTTCCGTAAAAGTGTTATGGAAAAATCACCTAGTTGTGGGTGCAACGGGACTTCACCTAGTTGAGGGTGCAACGGGACTTCATGTCGGCCTCGGCCTCCCATGTTGCACCCTCAACTAGGTGATTTTTCAATAACACTTTTACGGAAAACACTTCTTTGTTCCTCAACCTCTTTACTTACCTATCAAGGTTTTGAACCGGAACCTCCTCATAAGAGAGGTTATCCTTGACACCAAGACCCTCAATAGGAAGAATGGACTCAAAATCACCGATATACTTCTTTAACATAGAAACATGAAAAATCGGATGAACCGAAGTCAATTCACTAGGCAACCTCAACTCATAGGCAACCTTACCAACCCTTTGCAAGATTTCATAGGGTCCCACATAACGAGGACTTAACTTCCCTTTCTTGCCAAATCTAACCACCCCTTTCATAGGTGAAATTTTTAAGTACACCTTATCACCATCTTCAAACTCTAGATACCTTCTCCTATGATCGGCATAAAATGTTTGTCGACTATAGGCCGTTTGCTAGAGATTCCTTATAATATGATCTTTCTCCAAGGTCATATAAATCAAATCGGGACCAAGAATCGAAGACTCACCGACTTTAAACCACCCAATAGGAGACCTACACCTCCTACCATATAAGGCTTCATAGGGAGCCATGGAATGGATGAATTGAAACTATTATTGTAGGAAAACTCTACCAAAGGCAAGTGCTTATCCCAACTTCCCTTGAAATCAATCACACAAGCTCTAATAATATCCTCAAGGGTTTGAATAGTATGTTCTGCTTGACCATCCGTTTGGGGATGAAAAGCGGTACTCAACTTCACCTTAGTACCCAACCCTTCTTGGAATGACCTCCAAAACATAGAGGTGAATTGTGCACCCCTATCCGATATGATAGATAACAGAATACCATGGCGACAAACAATCTCATCTATGAAGATCTTTGCATAATCTTCCGCCGAATAAGTAGACTTTATGGGAATAAAATGAGCGGACTTGGTCAACCTATCCACATATGGAGTCATATTGTCTTTGAGACTTTGGCAAACCTACCACAAAATCCATATTAACGTCTTCCCACTTCCAAGTAGGAATTTGAATTTCTTGTAGTAAGCCACCCGGCTTTAGATATTCGGCTTTCACTTGTTGACAATTTTGACACTTAGCAACAAACTCCGCTATGTACATTTTCTAACCTTCCCACCAATACACATCCCTAAGGTCATGATACATCTTTGTTGACCCTGGATGAATGGAATAACGGGACCCATGAGCTTCCTCAAGAATCCGATTCCTCAAATCATCAACATTAGGATCACACAACCACCCTTGATACCTCAAAACACCATCCCCCCTAAGGAGAATGACTCATTAAACTTGCCAAGGACCGATTCTTTCCACTCCATTAATGGTTGATCAAGGTGTTGTTAGGACTTCACCTCAACAACCAAGGATTATTCGAAGTTATGATGGACCATGACACCACCATTTGGAGAACCTTCCAATATAAAACCCAATCTAGACAACCTATGAACATCTTTCACTAGGACTTTCTTGGCTTCTTCTATATGAGACACACTACCCATGGTCATACGACTTAGAGCATCCTCCACCACATTGTCCTTGCCAGGGTGATAGAGGACACTCATGTGATAATCTTTCAACAACTCTAACCACCTTCTTTGTCGGAGATTCAACTCCTTTTGGATAAACACATATTGGAGACTCTTATGGTCAGTAAACACATCAACATGAACACCATAAAAATAATGCCCCCATATTTTTAAGGCAAACACTACAACCTCTAACTCAAGATCATGAGTAGGATACTTATTCTCATGCACCTTAAGTTGTCTAGAAGCATACTCAATCGCCTTCCTATGTTGCATAAGCACACACCCACAACCCACACGGGATGCATCACAATACACAATGAAGCCCTTTCTACCCTCAGGTAAAGTCAACACTAGAGCGGAAGTAAGCCTATCTTTCAAAATTTGGAAGATATTTTCACATGCCTCCGACCACTCAAACTTCTTAAACTTTTGGGTCAAAGTGGTCCAGGGAGATGCAAAGGATGCAAAACCATCCACAAACCCCTGATAATAGCCCTCTAGACCCAAGAAACTCCTAATGTTGGTTCGAGCCAATTGTCTAGGCCAACTTCTTACCGCCTCAGTTTTCCTTGGATCAACCTCAACTCCCTCACTAAAGATGATATGACCAAGAAATGCCACCGACCTCAACCATAACTCACCTTTTCTATACTTTTGAAAAAATTGATGTTCTTTAAGGGTTTGCAATACCACCCTCAAATGACCCATGTGATCACCCTCATTTTTCGAATATACGAAGATGTGGTCAATAAAGACAATGACAAATGAATCTAGGTAACTTCAAAACACCTTATTAGTTAGGTCAATAAACGCCGCCGGAGCATTAGTGAGACCAAAGGAAATAACTAAAAACTCATAGTGTCCATATCTAGTCCGAAATGCCGTCTTTGTTATATCCTCTCCTCTCACCCCAAGTTGGTGATACCCCGATCTCAAGTCAATTTTATAAAAGTAGCTTGCCCCTTAGAGTTGATCAAACAAGTCGTTAATCCGAGGGGGAGTACATTTGTTCTTAATAGTGACTTTGTTGAGTTGGCGATAATCAATACACATTCTCAAGGACCCATCCTTCTTCTTCACAAAAAAAAATGGAGCACCCCATTGAAAAATACTAGTCTTATGAAACCCTTGACTAGTAAATATTTGAGTTGTGCCATCAACTCCTTCAATTCGGCCGGAGCCATACGATAAGGAGGAATTGAAATGGGTTTCGTTTTCAGTAGCAAATCGATACCAAAATCAATTTCCCATTTGGGAGGAATGCCGGGAAGGTCATTAGGAAAGACCTCTGGAAATTCACTCACTACGGGGACCGACTCAATGGGAGGAATTTCGGAGTACAAATCTTGGACTCTTACTATGTGATAAAGACAACCTTTTGAGATCATTTTGCACATTTTTTAACAAGAAATGATACGACCTCTAGGAATAGAACTTCCCCCCTTCCACTCAACAACGAGTTCATTTGGGAAATTAAACCTCACCACCCTTGTTCTACAATCAATAGTGGCAAAACAAGAATGTAACCAATCCATACCAAAAATGATATCAAAATCAAGCATATCTAGTTCTATTAGATCAACATTGGAAACTCTATTGGACAACATGATAGGACAATTTCTATATACCTCTTTGCAAATACCGACTCACCCACCGAAGTAGATACTAAAAAGGTTTCACGCAAGATATCGGGTAAAGTATCAAACTTTTTAGCTATAAGAGGTGTAACAAAAGACAAAGTAGCACCCGGATCAAGTAAAGAAAAACATCAATTGAGAAAACTTTCAACATACCGGTGACCACATCGGGAGAGCTCTCTTGCTCACCCGTAGTACGAAGAGCATATAAGCGTTTCTTCTTATTAGAATCACTAGAACCACTTGCTTGAGCACTCTTCTCTTGACCCTTCATATTAGGGCAATCTCTAACTTTGTGGCCACTCTTGCCACAACCAAACCAATTGCTCGTTCCAACCAAGCATTCGCCAAAATGACCCTTTCCACACTTGGCATATGTAGGCTTATCATTTTGTGAGTTTCCAGTCCTTCTATTTTGAGCTCTAGGTTTAGCCACCTTTTCATTACGAGCCTTAGGAAACTTGGATGGAACTTGATTAGAGAACCTCTTCTTGAACTTAGTCTTGTCTTGGATCTCAAGCCTATTCTTTGAAGTACCACCATCATAAGGTCTTTCCCTTTTAGCATCTCTACTCTTCCTCCTAGACCTTGCCTCCTCCACTTTTATAGCTTGCACCATCAGACGGGAAATGTTCATGTTGTCACGTAGCATAGCCGAATGACACTCCACTTGCAACTCTTCCGATACCCCCGTCATAAAGCGGCTCATTTCATCTCTAGGATTGGAAACCAAAGAAGGAGCATATTTTGACAATTGAGTAAATTCCATGGAGTATTGAAGAACACTCATACCTCCTTGACGAAGGTTGATGAACTCCACCACTTTAGCATCCCTCATCTCCCTAGGAAAAAACCGATCAAGAAAAGCCTTCTTGAAGATCTCCCAAGTCACCGATCCATCCGTAAGAGTCCTATTGTCCCTCCATTGGACATACAAGGTTTGAGCCATATCTTTGAGTTGATATGTTGCTAACTCGGCCTTCTCACTAATAGACAACCACATAGCAAAGAGTATCTTTTAGACTTCATCAATAAACTCTTGAGGGTCTTCTTCAACTTTAGACCCATAGAAAGTAGGAGGATTAATCCTAGTGTAGTCCCTTAGATGGGATGACATGGTAGTGACTTGTTGATTGGATCGGGGAACAATCTCCCGATTAGCTTGGGCCGTCATAGCTTCGTCTTGAATAGTTGCGACTTGGGCTTGAGTAGTAATGGCATCACGACCCTCAAGTACACCTTAGAAGTTAGAGCATACTTAAGTACGTCACACGGGAAATGAGACTTCAAGAAGTCTCATCTAAACTCCTCATATCATTCATTGCATAATAAACATTCTAAAATGAGTAAGAAATTAAAACATTTTTCACACACGAAGAACTCTTTCTATAAACAATACGCAAGCGGAAGACTTTCATTAAAACATTAAATCTTTACAATATCCCATTGAACCATCTAAACTTTAGAGTAAACAACACTTGGGACTAAGCCCATACAAGATATAAAATAAAGACTTAAGGCATAAACGAACATGTGGATATTGTCCTCGAATCGATGAGGACTCACCAATACTTCATATTCAACCCTTAGAAACCTATCCATCATCCATGGAACATCAAGACTTCAAAATCTTTACACTTTAGTCAAAAAGTGAAAAGAACGTGTTAGCACATTAGATGTACTAAGTATGGAAGCCATGCAAAAACCATGAAAAAGGGACATTTAGTCAATAACATGCTTTTCATGAATTTTTATTAGAACATAATACTATAAGCATAAGAACATCATTCAAAACTTTAAAAATACATAATGAATCATCAAAGAAATTATTCCCATTTTAAAGCTCAATTTCCAGTGAACTACTTCACTGTACAGTGATGTTCCTTCACTGTTACAGTGAAGTGCTTAGCCTTCAAATTTGACATCTTCTAGCATGTAGTCAACCCACTAAAAGTTATCCTAAGACTCACTTAAGTCACACAAAGAGAGACCCCATGCACCCTCTCAAAGAATGCCTAAACCATCCTTAAGACTACTTAGAATGAGACACATACACACTTATAATACATCAAGCACATGAACATGAGATCCTCCTAACAAAGGTGATTCCAAGGTTCACTTGGGTGAGTTGTGAAGAGACCGCCCGTACAATCCCTTTCACCCACTCACAAGGGATGCTATAGACTACCTAATATAGAATCATTCTCACTTAATACCATGACATACATCAAACATGACATTCTCCCTTTCAGAGGTTATCAAAAGACCTACTCAAGTAACTAAAGAAGAGAATGTCCACAATTGACCGCTTCAAGATTACCTAAGAAATCCTTAAGAATTACGTAGGTTAGGATCATGTCAACATAATCAATCACATTTATTAACTAGAATCATTATTAAGACTTATCTAAGTAAGAGATGAAGTGGCCCTTCCTATGCCCCCTTCATACCTTACCTAGACAACCCTTAACTAATCTAGATAACATCTTATTCATTTAACATGTTTTCTTAACTTAAGTCATTACATTACTTAGTTCAGTTAAGAGACATTCATCACATAAGGATATTCAAGTAATGGTCTTGAAGAAGACCTAGGGACTCTCACTAACATCTTCAAAGCCTATTGTGCAATGTCTTGATAGCGTCTCATACCACCACCTAAGCTTCATAGAACTTCTCTAATGCTAATGTGTATCCCACGTGATGAGAATAGGAAATAACCAATATAGACCATGGTAGCGAAGCATGGAATCCAGAGTTGTAACCTACTCCGATGGAGGGTCTTCTACTTGCCAATGGTAGAACATGGACACATCCCATGTAGGCACATGGTTGAGGAATATGAATGGCTTACTTTGTACTCTAGTCTCGTTCTTCACTAGAGTTACTTCCCTTACCATATTTACTCAGTGCTCTGATATATTTATTCACATTAAGGTTCATACAAAAGGGTTCCATATCAAGTTAATAACCCAATTACATTTACCTACAAAAGAGGTATTATAGGTGATGCCTTACAATGGCGACAAGAAGTTCATCATGACTTTCCTAAGGTTTTATATGATGTTGTTCCAGCCATTCAACCTTAAGTCCATCATTCATTACATGAAGGATAACATTACGGCTTTCGACTTCAAGTTTCATAACCTTACCACTAGGTTCAAGGTTTCACATAAAGGACCCTCTTATCATCATTCAAGGTCTCACCTAACATTCATGCATAAAAGACTAAGACGCTTTAGGTTCCTAAGTAAAGACATCACATATTCATATTCATACATGCATCAAGTAAGGGACACAAGTCTACCTAAACAAGACACAACATACTTCACTTTAGCACATATTACATGTTATTCAAGAAGAACATAGGAACAACCGTTATCATATTAAAGTCACCCTATACACTATTATATCATCATCAATATAATAATCATAGACTCATATAGCCAAGTAGGAACAATCATGCATTCAACTCTAAGACTACACACATGAACACATAGTCATTAGTCTATAATGATCACCTAAATAACATAAATAAAAGAACAAATACTTTCACATTACTTCACATATAGGTATACATGATCATACTTCACATAATCTACTACACAAATTAACATATTACTTTAAGTAGTGCCGACAAGGCAATGATCATCATAATACTTAAAATAACGCTGACATGTCCACATTAATTCACATAACGTCGCCACCATAAGTGGACCAAACCAGTCACTACATAATTGAAGTCTAATTAGCATTAAATAAAGGGAATTAGGGAAGCGTACAACCAAATTTATCTCACCATTTCAATCTAAAGCTAAATTATCCAATTCGATACCATAAGGTGCTTACCCATGGCCATGAACATCAATTCAATACATAAGTCATAATACACAATGAATCTAAGTCAATTCAATATAGATTAATGAATCTATGACCAAGCAGATATCATGTAAATACAATCCTTACATCATTCAACAGCCCATAGAAAACTACACTAGAATCTATACGCATTAAGTCAATATCAATTCTATAAGCTTAACATGCAATAGACCTAAGAGTATTCATTACTCAATCGATCAAATTGAAACAGCCTATAAACCATACATACATAATCTATACATAATTCAAAAGCCCATAACAATCTACACATGAATTCATTAATCTCAAAGAATAATTAATTCACCCATATTTTGGTGAAATTAGAGATTTGAGAAAATCAAGGGTTCATGGATAATTTCATTGGAAAAAATCAATTATACATCAATAACATCATATCTTAAGCTTTGAAAATGTTTCATGCAAGAACCCAAGCCTTAGAGTAGAAATTGGACTTTTCATCTTTTGAAATCATTGAAAATCATCTTTGAAATTGGCTCTAAGGTAATAGCAAGACTTAGATGAATAACTCCCATACATTATTAGTAGAACCCAATGATAATTGAAGAAGAAACTCCATTGAAGATCCATCTTCAAGCTCCATCTTCACTCTGAACTCTCATGGAGGTTTCTGGAGAAACTTTACAAAGGAAAGGGTTTTGATCTAAGTTAGAGACACAAGTAAGGGACACGATTCTACATAAACAAGAAACAACATACTTCACTTTAGCACATATTACATGTTATTCAAGAAGCCCATAGGAACAACGATTATCATATTAAAGTCACCCTATACACTACTATATCATCATCAATATAATCATCATAGACTCATATATCCAAGTAGGAACAATTATGCATTCAACTCTAACATTGTCACACCCGGGTCCTAGACCCTAGATGAGACCGGCGTCGTTAACCTCTCAGAGGTCGCAGACAAGACTCTTCTTAGCTATCATGAAAATCATACAGTTAAATTTAGCGGAAAATTTAAAACTTTTTAAAGTTACTGAAGTGTACTTATACTTCATATATTTCTTACATAAGAGTGATATACTAACAGCTCAAAATAAACAACCATCTATTAACAGATTGAACAATTGAAGCGAAGAATTATGATAATAGTAATAATTGCCAAACCAGCCTAAATATAAAAGCTTGAACAAATGTTTTGAAAAGAAAAGCTAGAGACAACATCTACTAGCTATGTATAATGTACTAAAGCTAGAAGTAAAGCGTAGGCATCCTCGAACTCAAGAGGACCTACCAAAGTCTGGAGGTACTAGTCCAAACAGCTTCAACTTATCGTAAATCTTTTTTCAAGGACCTGCACCTATAAAAATAGTAATTGTATATGGGTTAGTAAACACTTGTACTTAGTATGGGTGTATGCACATAAACACATAAGGACTATGCATGATCAAGGAAAGCTCTTCCTATAGCAACATGCCTTTTTTGGAAAGTGAAGTCACTTCACTTTCCTAATTCGTTATTTATGAATCATGCTATCAATATGACATATTTTCATGCATTTAATTAACACAACTCATTTCTATATGAACATAAGACCTTGGAATCACGAACATTATTTTAGAACAACTGAAGCAAAATTTAATATTTTTGCTCCCCTTAGGCCGAGAGCTCCCTCTCCCAGCCTTAGTTTATTTTTCAGTCTTTTCTTCTTTTTGTTTTGTAGTTCAATGATCTCCTTTGATCCTATGTTTTACTTACGAGTGCAATTATTCATTGTATTCCCATACCTACAATGAATCAAGTAAGTAATCCAAAAGACTAAAGAAATGATTAGACTACCCTACTCACAAGTTATTCTTTCCATTCTTGTTAAATTGGGCATAAAGTCTTCATAAGCCAATCTTTATTGGCTATGCCCATTCTTTTATTATTTGCATAATATATTGATGATGGGGCATATATTCATACTCTAGTTGATGAGTCATTATGTTTTTGCTCCCTTTATTGGCATAAACAAATAACTGTTAAAACTTCATTCATATAAAATACTGATGATTTGATATTCTTATGGTTTTACTTACTTAGTTCACTTTGAACTTACATTTCTTCTTCTTTGATCTCATGTTCACTTTGAACATGCTAGGTTGACATAGGATATTCTTTTAAGACTTCCATTGGGATGTTTCTGTGCAATGACTAAGAATAAGTTACATCATTACTTAGTCTAACCTCACCCTTTGGTCATCCTATCCGAACATCCCTCATATTCCTAGTTCTTTCTTTCTTACTTACTTACTTACTTAAAGAAATCTTCAGCATTTAACCGACATAGATCATGTGAGCTAACATGAAATCAAGTGTATTCCCCACACTGAAAAGAGGTGGTTCACCGGCCAATGTGAAACCGAATACTTCCTAGCTTTCTTAGGTGGATCCACTAGCTAGTAACCTATGCTGGCGACATAGTTCAAAGAATAAGAGAATTTGGAGACCCTTATCCACCTTGGTGGTAGTGTCATCTTATGAGGCTTACATGTGATTGCACAAGCTCATTACTAGTCTATCGGTGCTTAGCTCAATTTATTATACTTAAGAACTTTTAGAGTTGACTCATACATTATGGAACCTTGCTTCTAGTATGAGGTATGCTTAGCTCAATGGATGATTTATCATCCCTTTCTATACTTGATGAAAGTGAACTTAAATCTTACAATATCATCATAGTGTTAATGAGGCTTGTCTCACAATTTTTAACACCCTCTTATGTGAGTATCTTTAACATAATTGCTTAGGTTTAAGTGAGACTTGTCTCACTTCCTTTAACACCCCATTCTAGGTCAATTTCATAACTCATAAGCTTTTAGTTATTTTATTACTCACCTTATCTTGTTCTATGTTATTTGATAGTCTTGTACCATTCTTTATGAAAGTTATAAGGACTTATTCAGTGTGCTACTATATTCACAATTTCATTTAGATATGGTATGTCGGGACTTGTCCCAATCATTGGCATACCCTAGGTTATGAGTTCATTGAGTTACATCTTGTCAAGTCAATCTTTAACATGTATTTGGCCTTACAATACATTGGCCATATAAGATTGGTATGACCTAGTCATTGGCCAATTCTATTACATATTTTGGAAATAATATTGCTAGCCAATTTATTGGCATAAACAAAACTTTCACTAAACATTTTTCATGATATTATTATTAGCCAAGTCAATTAACTTCATGTATATACTATAGTCATTTTGAGCAAGCAAATTTTTAACATTTGATTCGCTTATAAGAACAATTCAGTGCTTATTTTGGCCAAGTTATAAAGTTGATTTGGCATAGATTCATTAACTAGCTTTGATTATCATTCTTATTTCTTCTTGGAAACATTTCATTCCAAATACTTACAAACATATCTACTGTAAACACACACAGTAATCGAAACCTTCATTCCTTTCAACAGTAAAGTGAATTTTATATACGACTTATAACAAATTCATCTTCTAGAACACAATTAGGCATTACAACATTCCTTATCTCATGTAAAGGATACTCTAATCATACGGATCTAACCTATAGGTCTCATTCGACATTATCAAATCACAGAAACATACACATAATGATCAGTTAACACCAAATACCAACAGCATGCTCGATATTTGCATTATACATACTATTAGAATTAAAATAGGGAGAACTAGCTAGATGAACATTCAAAAATTTCATTGGGAACAACCCTAATTTCGGTTTTCTTAAATTCAAAACGTTTGAAAAGCCTCTTGGGGAAAGGAATCCAAGAGAAAAAACCCATACCTCCTGTAGAATTGAATCTACGAAGATCACCTTGTTCTTTGCACGAAAATCTTGAAGAATTGTCTTGGAATCGCCTAAGGAGAACCAAGAGTAATTTTCTTTTTTTCTTACGTTTGTTCACTTTTTTTAGTCGTGAGATTCAACGTGAGTCTAAGTCTTAGGAACTGAATATTGACTAATTCAACTTAGGCTAATTAACTTAATTAAATAAATCAATTTACTAATTACCAAAACGCCCCTCCTAAATTGACTAAAAATAGGAGAACATTTGACTTAGCCAAATTCTAAAAATTTACTAAGGGTCTCAGGTTTGACCTTGAATTTAAATTAATTAATTAAGTTGCTAATTTAATTAATTAGCTGACCTAGGGTAATTATTAAAATACCCCTAAGTCACTAGGACCATAACAAACCCCTTTGGACCATCCTCGGTTAGGTACTAGGATGTTTCTTTAGTTAGCTACTCAGCTAGTGTCACCCGATTAGGTCTTAGGATTTCGGGCACACTAGTTAGTTTATTTTAGTTAGTCCTAGGTTAGTTAGCTACTTAGGTAAGTTAGTTAGACCCTAGGATTGGTAAGGAAGCTTGGCCCCAGGTGGCTTGATCCAACACGCGCCTGCCCCCTAACCGAATCGGTTAGGCTTGTCGCTTGGTCTCTATGCCGGTAGCACATGTGTTGCCATGCACTTTCCTAACCGTGCACTCTATAGTTGCACTTGGAAAGTTCACTTCTTGTCCCAAGAATCCTCACTATGTCCTTGGGCACTGCTTAATCTGCATGATTATTTTAAATGATTATGTGCTATGGTACCTAGGCTTGACACTTGGATGCCTCGTACCTAATGTGTGTAAGCGATGAAATTAAAATTTTTAGCTTAGGTTCTTCATTGCAGGTACAATTCCTAAACAAGCTTGGATTTGAGCATTTGAACATCAAAGTGTATTTTAAGTTACTTGTTAATACATAGAAACTGGCTAACACCATTAAGACAATATTCTCTAACATGCCCAATATTACTCAATACTGGGCATTGGGATGCCTATGTACCCCAATGTATATTCTTAAAACCTAATAGACTCTTCACTAGACAAATACATTTTCTGGAATGTTACAAAGACTACACACATGAACACATAGTCATTAGTCTAACATGATCACCTAAATAACATAAATAGAAGAACACATACTTTAACATTACTTCACATATAGGTAGACGTGATCATACTTCACATAATCAACTACTCAAATTAACATATTACTTCAAATAGTGCCGACAAGGCCATGATCATCAAAATACTTAAAATAAAACCGACAAGGCCACATCAATTCACATAACTCCGCCACCATAAGTGGACCAAACCAGTCACTACATAATTGAAGTCTAATTAACATTAAATAAAGGGAATTAGGGCAGCGTACCACCCAATTCATCTAACCATTTCAATCCAAAGCCAAATCATCCAATTCGATACCATAAGGCCCTTACCCATGGCCATGAACATCAATTTATTACATAAATTATAATACTCAATGAATCTAAGTTAATTCAATATAGATTTATCAATATAAGACCAAGTAGATATCAATGAATACAATCCTTACATCATTCAATAGCCCATAGAAAACTACATGACTAGAATTTATAAGAATTAACTCAATATAAATTCAATAAGCTTAACATGCAATAGACCTAAGAGTATTCATTACTCAATTGATCAAATTGAAACAGCCTATAAACCATACATACCTAATCTGTACATAATTCAAAAGCACATAATAATCTACACATGAATTCATTAATCTTAAAGCATAATCAATTCACCCATATTTTAGTGAAAATTACAGATTTGAGAAGATCAAAGGTTCACGTAGAATTTCATTGGAAAAAATCAATTATACATCAATAACATCATATCTTAAGCTTTGAAAACGTTTCATGCAAGAACCCAAGACTGAGAGTAGAAATTGGACTTTTCATCTTTTTGAAATCATTGGAAATCATCTTTAAAAATGGCTCTAAGGTGATAGCAAGCCTTAGATGAAGAACTCCCTTACCTTATTAGTAGAACCCAATGATAATTGAATAAGAAACTCCATTAAAGTTCCATCTTCAAGCTCCGTCTTCACTTTGAACTCTCATGAAGGTTTTTGGAGAAACTTTAGGAGGGAAAGGGTTTTGACCTAAGTTCTAGGGTTTAAATGAGAGTTTAATCACTTATACACTCTTAAAATACCCCTAAAAACATTGAAACAACCGTACTCACATATTATAAGACTTGGGGTAAATTCCCACTTCACCCCTAACATTATAGTGAAGCCTGCGCAGAGAACTGCCTCACAGACGGAGGGCCATCGACGACCCATCCTTTGACCAACGGACCGTCCTTTGGTCCGTGGTCTGGGACTGAGGCTTGTCTTTGGCTTCCTCTCCTCCAATACTAAGTGCCAATCGATGATACCTCACCTACGGGGTATTAATTGACCCAGCGGGCGTCGATTGCCATCCGTAGATGGGCTGTCTTGGACAGACATGGCCACCAACTTTGGGTCATTCCTCAAGGACCCTTGGATGGTCCTTGGGGATGTTTGCCTGAACGTTTCTAACCAAAACATGTACAATACGAGTTTAGGACCTCCCACATGAGTTTAATACAAAAGAAACACGTAAAACTCTACGAAACATGCTTAGACACACAAGGTCTTTTCAAGGCACATCTTTCGAACGTCATAGACGTTCTTTAACTTTTCACCTCCAAACTTTATGAAACTTGATACATTGCCTATATACAGAATATTAACTGATTTAAGGACCATATAAGCTCATGTATCACACATAAACAGATACAACCACATATGGGGCACTTAGGTTACTTAGTCGTCGAACATCTTGGTGATCCCTTGACGTTTGACTTCCAATGTACCTAAACTCTTAGATACTGCCTCTAAACCACATTATAGACCATTTTAGGACCTTAGACCATCATTACAAATATTTTAGGCTCTAACTATACCTAAGTCATTTTCGGGACCTTACAATCTCCCCCACTTGGACAATATTCGTCCTCGAATGACACTTGCCACTCTCTGAACACTTCCAAGTATAGAGATTAAATTAGAAGATCATAACCATACAATATAACACATAATCAAGGAGAAAATATCAATTTCACATAAGCAAGAGATTCACAACACAATAAGAAACTAGAATAGATTCTATAACTCATCATGCTATAAAACTCATATCCTTCATTCCAAATAGTAAAAACTCATTTTATATTTATTATCATACTCATATACATCATTTCTAACCATATTAAAATAATTTTAGACCAAAGAGTCAATTAGTCAATTTTTAAAAAATATCACAGTGAACTGGCAGTGCATTACAGTGAATTGTGCAACTTTTGCAAAAATGCAACTTTTAGACAATTTCATGATAGAAACATGATAATATGCAAGGTAACTTCATATAAACACCTTTTACAACATAATAATGGCTTCATAAAATACACAATGCAAGTAGTTAATGAAATTCAATTTCAACCAAGCATGCATATCATAAGGAGAAATGTTTGGAACTCATTTTTCACAAAAACTCCTACATAAATCAAGTTACTAAGAACTCTTTGCTTTAGGCTTGGATAGACACATCAATAAAGGTTAGGGGTACCTCATTCGCAACAACCATACTCTTCACCATACTCCCCCACTTAGGAGAAACCCATTCTAAGGTCAACACAACATCTACCACAAGGAACTCCCTCAAGGCACCTTAAACCTCACTAATACTTTCTCACCCAAAGTCTAGTTCATGACTAAAGACTCTCAAAGGTTCAACCATCTAACCACTACATCCCCTTACAAGGAGAAACTCACCATTACTCTTTCAAGTCTCTTCAATTCCTCTACACTTATAACTTTATACCTTACCATGATTTCCAACTATACTACCCTTCAAAAGGTAACAAAACCAACCTAAAGGTAATCAAAACCATCTTTCACACCTCATCTAACAAGTCACATCTCATCTTTTCTCTCCCTCAACCCAATCTTCATAAAGTCACACTCAAATGACCAAACACATAAGGGAGACAAGGGAAAGACACCATATACAAAGCTCTTAGGCACGATTAGATGAATGAAGAAGTGAAACTTTTCCTAGCACCCAATAGCCTCCTATTCATAATGTGGCGCGCTTCACATTATAAACAAGACTCTATTAGATGTGGTTCAGGAGACAACTACGACACTCCTAAACCTTATACTCTGATACCAGGTTTGTCACGACCCTCAAGTACTCCCTAAAAGTTAGATCATCCTTGAGTTTGTCGCACGGCAAATGAGACTTCAAGAAGTCTCATCTACGCCCCTCATAACCTTCATTGCATAATAAACATTCTAAAATGAGTAAGAATTTAAAACATTCTTCACACACGAAGAACTCTTTCTATAAACAATACCCAAGCGAAAGACTTTCATTAAAACATTAAACCTTTACAATATCCCATTGAACCATCTAAACTTTAGAGTAAACAACACTTGGGACTAAGCCCATACAAGACATAAAATAAAGACTTAAGACATAAACGAACATGTGGATATTGTCCTCGAATCGATGAGGACTCACCAATACTTCATCTTCAACCCTTAGAAACCTATCCATACTACATGACACATCAAGACTTCAAATTCCTACATTTTAGTCAAAAAGGGAAAAGAAGGGGTTAGCACATTAGATGTTCTAAGTATGGAATCCATGCAAAAACCATAAAAAGGGGACATTTAGTCAATAGCATGCTTTTCATGAATTTTGATTAAATCATCATACTATAAGCATAAGAACATAATTTAACACTTTAGAAATGCATAACGAATCATCCAAGCAATTATTCACATTTTAAAGCTCACTTTCCAGTGAACTACTTCACTGTACAGTGATGTTCCTTCACGTTACAGTGAAGTGCTTAGCCTTCACATTTGACATCTTCTAGCATGTAGTCCACCCACTAAAAGATATTCTAAGACTCGCTTAAGTCACACAAAGATATACTACCCATACACCCTCTCAAAGAATGTCTAAACGATCCTTAAGATTACTTAGAATGATACACATACGCACTTACAATACATCAAGCAAATGAACATGAGATCCTCCTACCAAAGGTGATTCCAAGGTTAACTTGGGTGAGTTGTGAAGCGACCGCCCATACAATCCCTTTCACCACACACAAGGGATCCTATAGACTACCTAAGATAGAATCATTCCCAATTAATACCATGACATACATCAAACACGACATTCTACCTTTCAAAGGTTATCAAAAGACTTACTCAAGTAACTCAAGAAGAGAATGTCCATAATTGACCTCTTCAAGATTACCTAAGTAATCCTTAAGAGTTACCTAGGTTAGGATCATGTCCACATAATCAATCACATTTATTAACTAGAATCAATATAATGACTTATTTAAGTAAGAGATGAAGTGACCATTCCTATGCCCCCTTCATACCTTAACTTGACAACCCTTAACCACTCTAGATAATAGCTTATTCATTTGACGTGCTTACTTAACATAAGTCATTACATTACTTAGTTCAGTTAAGAGACATTCATCACATAAGAAAATTCAAGTAATGGTCTTGAAGAAGACCTAGGGACTCTCACTAACATCTTCAAAGACTATTGTGCAATGTCTAGATAGTGTCCCATACCACCACCTAAACTTCATAGAACTTCTGTAATGCTAATGTATGTCCCACGTGATGATAATAGGCAATAACCGACATAGACCATGGTAGCAAAGCATGGAATCCGGAGTTGCAACGTATTCCGATGGAGGGTTTTCTACTTGCCAATGGTAGAACGTGGACACATCCCATGTAGGCACATGGTTAAGGAATATGAATGGCTTACTTTTTACTCTAGTCTCGTTCTTCACTAGAGCTACTAACCTTACCATACTCACTCAGTGCTAGCCTTCGTTCTCATATATTAAATCACATTAAGGTTCATACAAAAGGGTTCCATATCAAGTTCATAACCCAATTACATTTACCCTACCAAGAAGGTCCTCTAGGGGTTGCCTTACAAAGGCGACAAGAAGATCATCATGACATCCTAAGGTTTTATAGGATGCCGTTCCAATCATTCAACCTTAAGTCCATCGTTCATTACATGAATGATACCATTACAACTTTCGAGTTCAAGTTTCATAACCTTACAACTAGGTTCAAGGTTTCACATAAAGGACCATGTAATCATCATTCAAGGTCTCACCTAACATTCATGCATACAAGACTAAGACGGTTTAGCTTCCTAAGTTAAGGCATCACATATTCATGTTCATACATGCATCAAGTAAGGGACACAAGTCTACCTAAACAAGACACAACATACTTCACTTTAGCACATATTACATGTGATTCAAGAAGCACAAAGGAACAACAATTATCATATTAAAGTCACCCTATACACTGCTATATCATCATCAATATATTCATCATAGACTCATATATCCAAGTAGGAACAATCATGCATCAACTCTAAGACAACACACATGAACACATAGTCATTAGCCTAACGTGATCACCTAAATAACATCAATAGGAGAACACATACTTTAACATTACTTCACATATAGGTAGACATGATCATACTTCACATAATCTACACAAATAAACATATTACTTCAAGTAGTGCAGACAAGGAAATGATCATCATAATACTTACAATAACGCCGACAAGGCCACATCAATTCCTATAACACCTCCATATTAAGTGGATCAAACCAATCATAACATAATTGAAGTCTAATTAACATTAAATAAATTGAATTAGGGCAGCGTACCACCCAATTCATCTAGCTGAATCATCCAACGATACCATAAGGCTCTCATCCATGGCTATGAACATCAATTCAATACATAAATCATAATACTCAATTAATCTAAGTCAATTCAATTTATATTTATCAATATAAGACCAATTAGATATCAATTGAATACAGTCTTTACATCATTCAACACCCCATAGAAAACTACACTAGAATCTATAAGCATTACAATAATATCAATTCAATAACCTTATCATGCAATAGACCTAAGAGTATTCATTACTCAATTGATCAAATTGAAACAGCCTATAAGCCATACATACATAATCTATACATAATTCATAATCCCATAACAATCTACACATGAATTCATTAATCTCAAACCATAATCAATTCACCCATACTTTAGTGAAATTTAGAGATTTGAGAAGATCAAGGGTTCATGGAGAATTTCATTGGAAAACATCAATTATACATCAATAGCATCATATCTTAAGCTTTGAAAACGTTTCATGCAAGAACCCAAGACTTAGAGTAGAAAATGGACTTTTCATCTTTTTAAATCATTGAAAATCATCTTTGAAATTAGCTCTAAGGTTATAGAAAGCCATAGATAATGATCTCACATACCTTATAAGTAGAACCCAAAGATACTTTAAGAAGAAACTCAATTGAAGATCCATCTTCACTTTGAACTCTCATGGAGGTTAGAAACTTTTGTAGGGAAAAGGTTTTGATCTAAGTGCTAGGGTTTAAATGAGAGTTTAATTACTTATATACTCTTAAAATACCCCTAAACACTTAAAAAAACCGTTCTCACATTTTATAAGACTTGTGGTGAATTCCCAACTTCACCCCTCACATTACAGTGAAGCATGCGCAGAGAACTGCCTCATAGACGGAGGGCCATCGATGACCAGTTCTTTGATCAACGGACCATCCTTTGGTCCATGGTCTGGGACTGAGGCTTGTATTTGGCTTCCTCTACCCCAATACTATGTTGCAATCAATGATACCTTACCTACAGGGCGTCGATTGAACCACTGGGCGTCGATTTGCCGGAGCTTGATCATCCACAAAATCTTCTTCAACAGGAGGAACTTGATCACCATGGGGAGGAGCTCCCGCATTAGCAATCTCTTCCTCAAGCCTTCGAGCCGCATTCCTTCGAGTATTCATTGCCTATAACTAAAATACAAAGTTTAGGTGAAAGCACACAATGGTTAATCTAGAGGCACGATATTGGATTTCCAAGAAAAAGAGAGATTCCTAAGCATCACATAGATTCCTATTCATAAGTGTGGCGCGCTTCACAATTATGAACATGAATCTACATAGACGTGGTTGAGAGAGACATCAACATCAAGGATATTCAACCTCATGCTCTGATACCAAGTTTGTCATATCCGAGGAGCACTCCCTAGACGTAACCGGCATCTTCGTCCTCTATGAGGACTTAGACTAACCTCTTAACATTCGTCATAACATTCATAGGCCAAAAACACGTTAAACTTTAAAACTTTTACTTCTTCTACATTGAGGTTTACATAGACCTCTACATACACATATATATAGACATATCGAATATACATAGACCCTTCGTATAGGAAGATTACATATTCTTCTACTTTTATTGTGCATACATATATATATAACATAGAATATAGTCTCAAGATTGTCTCATCTCATAGCCATCTAAAACAATCATAGTAATTTGTGCATAGCCCCACATCAATGTCAAGAAGTCACATATAGGCTTATACAAATCGTACTTATCACGACCGAAGTTTAGACCCTAGACGAGACCGGCGTCGTTGACCTCTCACAGGTCAAAGACAACCCTACATACGTTATCCTTACTTCATCTAGGTTAATTTAGCGGAAAATTTGAAATTTTTGTTCCTTAACATGCATGTATATCAATCTACTCAAATTCATATACGTTCACAATCAACCATCTAACATTAAGATCATTAACTGAAAGAAATGGTTCAATACTGCATTAAGTGTATACTTGCCAAAATGGCTCCAATATAATGTCTAAAATAAAACTGGAAAGAAACACTAGTAGAACATTCTCCACTAGCTAAAGCCTACATCTAAGATAGATAATAACAGTAGACATCCTCAAAAGCATGAGGGCCTACCAAATCAGGATGAAAGCTCCACATTCGTACTAAGTATGGGTATATGAAAGCACACACAAAGGACATGCATGAGTAAGGATAGCTCTTTCCTAACAACATGATTATGGAAAGTCAAGTCAGTAGACTTGCCAAATTTGGATTAGGAAAGTTAGCGGACCTGTCAAATTTGGATTAGGAAAGTCAGTGGACTCGCCAAATTGGATTAGGAAAGTCATGCAATGAGAGTAACATGCATCATCATACATATCATATTGCACACATCACATAACATCTTACACATAGCACATAACAAATTACATATAGCACATAACATCTTCCATATCATTCGTTCATATGCCATGAGACCTCAAAATCATGGACTTAACATTAAGACTTCCTAAAATGAGGGTACTTCAACATATGGGAACTCAACTAGGGAGCCTTCTTTAGCAAACACAGAGTCTGCTTCATTCATTCATACGTACTTCATTTTCATTCATTCATATACTAGTGCAATCACTAGTCATACCTAGGATGTAGTTTAAGACTCTCATCGGGTTTGTTGTGCAATGACCAAGAATAACCTAGTGTCATTACTTAAGTCTAGCTCACCTCTTGATTATCTTATCCTAACACCTTTTGTATCATTCATTTCATTATGTGCATTATTCGAGGCTGGCCTCATTCATTCTTTGGGAACGTTAACTTTAACCGACATAGATCATGTGAGCATCATGAAATCTAGTTCTTCCCCACATCTAATAGAGGTGGAATCACCGGCCAAAGTGACCCAAAACACGCTAGCGTATATAGGGGATTGAACCCTGCTAGATCCCTATATTGGCAGTATAGGTTCAAAGACTTGGAGATATAAGGAGACCCATACCCGGCATGCCGAACAGTCTCATCTCATGAGAGTTACGTGAACCTCCGCCCTTCTAGAAAGAAGGCATCACCGCTCATACCTAGCCTATCGGTGCTCAGTATAAAGTTCCATTACATACAACTCATACGTCATGGAAGCTGGCTTCTAGTATGAGGACATCATAGCTCATTAGATGATTTCTCATCTCATCATTAGTATTAAGTATACATTAATATCAATACTTCCATTAGAGTGTTCATAGAGACTGGTCTCTTCATTAACTTTACACTCTCATAGGTGAGTACGTTTTGGTAACATTTACTTAGGCTCATTTGAGATTGCTCTCATCTTTCACATTAGCCTCTTATCATGTTTTCACCATATTCATTAGCTTTAGCACATTTTCTCTTCATATTTACTCACCCCTTTTTCCGTAAATGTTCATTTCATCATATGCCAATGCACTTGGCCATTTAATCTGTTTTACACTCTTACTTAACCCTTCTAGAGTTTCATCATTTCGTTACATACATATTAGGTTCATTTATTTTAAACGTATGCTAGACTTATGGGTCTATACATACAAGCCATGAGGATTCATTCATAGTTCGTTTAAGTGATTCATATCTTCCTAATATTATATGATACAAGACTTATGCATCTTGTAAGTATGCCAAGATCTCGATTTCAATCTATGTAGGCAATATTATTTTTGAATATTTATTCATGTATGACTTGTCTATCAATACGGAATTTGGGCAAGGGAACCCAATTTCGAATTCCATGGACAACACTTACATTTTTATTCATTTTGGTTTGATCCATACGGCTTGGGGACCCAAGATCGAGCCCCAATGCCTTCATTTTATTTTATTTTTCTTAATTTATCTCTTCATTTTTCATTCAGTGGGACTGAGAGGATGTGGGATCGAACCCCCAAAACCTCATTTTGTTTTTATTTCCTTCTCTTTAATTTCTCTCCTTTTGGCCGAGGGGGTGTGGGTTTGAACCCCCACAGCCCCACTTAAATCTTTCTCCTTAAATTCTCTTTGTTCTGCCTAGAGGTCGTGGGTTCGATTCCCACACGCCTCAACCATTTATTTTTCTTTTTTTATTCCTCCTTAATTCTGACTGAGAGGTGGTGGGTTCGAATCCCACTCCTCTCATTTCTTATTTTTATTATTTCATTTTCGGATCAAGGCACATGGTTTCAAATCCCACATGCCACATTCTTTTTTTCTCACATTATTTCAATGATTTTTAACATGGTGAGGTCACGGGTTTGATTCTAAGTGGCCTCACATATTTTGATTAATTTTTACATAACATCATAATCCCCTTAGCTTGGCCGAAACTCGTCAACAAGATGCTGGAAATTTTTGCAGCCTATTTTCTCACCTCTTTCACATTAAATGTTTAGACGTTTTAAGTAGTTTTTAGTGAGTTCTTTAGGTGCATTTTAATGGATTCATTTGACTATTAGTTGCAGTAAAATTAGCATTTTTACATCACTTATGAACATCACGATTTAAGCAAGTTAGTGCACATGAAATACAACCATAAACATGTCATTTTTCGAACTTAAATCCGAGAGTGTATATCACGGCTACACATTGCGCACACATCATTTTTCACATAATTTCGGACAACATGCTCAATATTCACATAATTCCGAACATACATACATAAACATAATCATCACTAAAACACATTCCATCGATAATTTCTACCAGCAAACATACCCAACCTATGATTCGATGGGAGCTAGTGACAAGGACATGCAACGGGGAACAACCCTAGTTTTCGGAATAGATTCGTCTGAAACTGAAGGGTCTCGTGGGAAAGGGACCAAGAGTAAGAAAACCCATACCTTATTTTGACGTTCAAACCTTGAAGTTGCTGCCCAAACCTTCTCCAAAATTTTGTCTAAGTCCAAAAGCTTCAACACTAACTCGACGGAAAAACTCCTCTCTTTGCCTAACGTTTTTGGTTATGTTTTGAATAAGTTTTTAACGTGAAAGTTCTTCAAGTGTGAAGAACTTTTAGTTGCTGTTCATCTCTTGCATTTTTGGCAGAGAGAACGTGAAAGAGAAGAGAGATATTGACGTGTGAGAGAGAGAGTTAAACGTGAAAGGTGGTTTAGGCTTAGGTAAAGACTTAGTCAACTAGCTTAGTCAACTAGGACTCTTTCAAACCTTTAAATAAAAATCTTATTTTCATTTTTATTAAATCATCTAATAAATATTAATTAATTAAGTTAATTTATCAATTTAAATAAAAACAATTTAAATCATTGCTTCCACCTAGGTTCGAACCCGGGTGGAGCAAGACTTCAATTCAAAGGCCAATTTTCGGCCCTCTCTCCCCAAAATACCCCTCCACCTTATTAATTAAATAATTAATTACATATTTAGGGTAATTACGATACTACGCTTAGCCTGGAAAAAGACCATTTTACCCCTAGACCCTCCAAATCTACGATTTCACCTTTTTAAGTTCGGTAAAGACTCATTCGAATAAATCTTCGTATTCGAGAGCCCTACATGGCTGGACCCAATCTTTTCTAGCTCAACTAACTCCCCAAGTTAGTTGGCTTGGCTGTAGCAAGGGTTCAGAGGTCTGGTTCTATGCGCATCATTCCGTGTGAACCCGGTCTAATCGTAGGCATTCTAGACACATTAAACATTACTTAGCATATCCATTTTTATGTTTGTTACATTATCTGCCCCTTAGGAACATTCGTCCTCGAATGACACTACTAACTATCTAGCGTAATGCCAGTTAGATCACAACATAATTACTATTCACAAACAAGCAACAGCAACAAAGAATGGAGAGATAAGGAAACTTAGACTTAAAAGTAGGAAGTCTAACCTCAAGAGCTGAAAATATAAGGGTAGTGGGATCTCATATCGGCCTCGGCCTCCCACGTAGCACCCT
Organism: Solanum sitiens; assembly: GCA_016801875.1. Taxonomy (NCBI): domain Eukaryota; kingdom Viridiplantae; phylum Streptophyta; class Magnoliopsida; order Solanales; family Solanaceae; genus Solanum; species Solanum sitiens. Next base: position 291,544 of record JABWTJ010000606.1, read on the forward strand.
CAACAAGATGATTTCTCCACAATACCTTCACTGTGTCAATATCCTTGTTTCTCAGCCGCTTGACCTGTCTGTCTAAAATCTCAACAGGTACCTCCTCGTAGGACAAGTCTTCATCAACCCCCAAACCTTCCACAGGTAGAATCGATGCTGGATCACTTAGGTACTTCTTTAACATGGATACATAAAAGACTGGATGGACAGAAGCTAGCTCCGCAGGCAATGCCAACTCATAGGCCACCTCACCCACACATTGTAGGATCTCATACGGCCCAACATACCTCGGACCCAACTTCCCCTTCCTGCCAAACCTCATCACCCCCTTCATAGGTGATATATTCAAATAGACCTGGTCACCAACAACAAACTCTAAGGGCCATTTTCTGTTGTCTACGTAAGACTTCTGTCGACTGTAGGCAGTATCCAACCTGTCCCTAATCACTCTGACCTTCTATAAGGCCTCATGAATGATCTCTGTACCCAAAATGAATGACTCCCCAACCTCGAACAACCCAACTGGAGAGATCTACATCTTCTACCATACAGTGCCTCAAACGGTGCCATCCCAATGCTTGAGTGATAGCTGTTATTATACGGTAACTCTATCAAAGGCAGATGGTCATCCCAACTACCTCTGAAGTAAATCACACACGCTCTCAACATGTCCTCCAATGTCTGAATGGTACGCTCTGCCTGCCCATCAGTTTGAGGATGAAAGGCAGTACTGAGCTTTACCTGCGTGCCTAAGCTCTTCTTGAAGGATCTCTAGAAATGTGAAGTGAACTAAGCTCCTCTATCTGAAATAATAGACAAGGAATCCCATGTCATCTCACAATCTCATCAAGGTAGAGTCTCGCATAATCCTCGGCTCTGTAAGTAGACTTCACAGGGATAAAGTGGGCAGTCTTAGTCATCCTGTCCACAATAACCCATATGGAGTCATGCTGTCTCCTAGTCCTCGGAAGAGCAACCACGAAGTCCATATTAATGGCCTCCCACTTCAAAGTCAGAACCTCAATAATCTGAGTAAGACCGCCAGTCTTAAGATGTTTTGCCTTTACCTGATGACAATTAGGACACTTGGCCACATATTCTGCAATGTCCTTCTTCATACCATCCCACCAATAAATCTGCTTAAGATCATGATACATCTTGGTCGAACATAGATTTATAGAATATCTGGAACCATGGGTCTCTGCAACAATCCTGGTCCTCAAATCATCCACATCTGGTACACACAGCCTGTTCTGGTACCTAAGTACGTCGTCACCTCCCAAAGCAAAAGACTCATTCATCTTTATCAACACTGAGTCCTTCAGCTCCATCAACACAGGATCGAGATGCTGACCCTGCTTGACTTCAACTACCAAGGATGATTCAGAACTAGGATGAACTGAAGCACCCTCACTAGTAGAGTCAACCAACCGCACACCCAGTCTGCCCAGTCTGTGTACATCTTTCACCAACCCCTTCTTCTCATCCTCAACGTGGGCTGTACTTCCCATGCTCATCCTACTCAAAGCATCAGGTACAACATTAGCCTTACCTGGATGGTAGTGGACATTCATATCATAGTCCTTCAATAGCTCCAATCATCTTCGCTGACTTAGATTCAACTCCCTTTGCGTGAACACGTACTGGAGACTCTTGTGGTCTGTGAACACATCCACATGCACTCCATACAAGTAGTGCCTCCATAGCTTTAGTGTAAACACTACAGCTGCCAACTCTAGGTCATGAGTGGGATAATTCTTCTCATGAATTTTGAGCTGTCTGGACGCATAAGCTATCACCTTACCAACCTGCATAAGAACACAACACAAACCAACCCTAGATGCATCACAATAAACAGTGTAATTCTCACCACACTTAGTCAAAGTAAGCAACAGGGCTAAAGTTAGTCTGTCTTTGAGCTCCTGGAAACTTCTCTCACAAGTCTCCATCCATTAGAACTTGGCTTTCTTCTTAGTCAAAGCTGTCAGTAGGGTAACAATGGAAGAAAAACCCTCCACGAACCTGCGGTAGTAACCAGCCAATTCGAGAAAGCTACGGATATCGGTGGGAGTAAGAGGTTTTGGACAGTTCTTCACAGCCTCAGTCTTCCTGGGGTCCATTCTACACCCTGATCAGACACAACATGACCCAGGAAGGTCACTGATCAAAGCCAGAATTCACACTTGGTGAATTTGGCATACAACTGATGTTGTCTAAGTACATGCAAGGTTAGTCTCAAATGCCGTTCATGCTCTTCCTTGGTCCTAGAGTATATGAGGATGTCATCAATGAATACTATGACGAAAGAATCAAGGTATTCACGGAAGACTAGGTTCATGAGGTCCATAAATGCAGCTGGTGCATTAGTGAGACCAAATGACATTACTAAGAACTCATAATAACCATAACGGGTACGAAATGCTGTGTTTGGGAAATCTCCATCCCTAACCCTAAGCTGATGATACCCTGAACGAAGATCAATCTTCGATAAGAAACTAGACCCTTGGAGCTGATCGAACAAGTCATTTATTTTTGGAAGTGGATACTTATTCTTTATAGTGACTTTGTTGAGCTGCCGATAATTGATACACATTCTAAGGGGTCCATCCTTCTTTTTCAAAAACAACACTGGAGCGCCCCAAGGGGATATGCTCGGCTGAATGAAACCCTTATCATTGAGATCTTTTAACTGCAGCTTCAAATCTTTGAGTTCAGCTGGAGTCATTGTGTAAGGAGGAATTGAAATTGGTTTAGTATCGGGTTCTAAGTCGATACCAAAGTCAATCTCTCGAGGGGGAGGGACTCCAGGCAAATTATAAAGAAATACATCTTGGAACTCATTCACTACAGGCACTGAGTCTGGAAGGAATGTCATGATATAAATCATTAACACTCACAATATGACACAATAACCCCTTGGACATCATTTTATTGGCCTTAAGGTTCGAAATCAAGGGATTAGGACGACTCGAGTTGTACCCCTCCCAAACCAGCTCTACCTCGTTAGGGAAATGAAATCTCACAACCCTGCTACGGTAATCCATACAAGCATAACAACTATGAAGCCAGTCTATGCCACGAATAACATCAAAATCATGCATTGGTAACTCAACTAAGTCTGCTCACATAGTCTTACCACATACAGCTATTGGGCAATCCTTGTATACTCTATCAGTTCTTACATTTTCTCCTAAAGGTGTACTAACCACTATAGGATCATGCAGAACTTCAGGCAATATCTCAAAAGTGAGAGCAAGCAAAGGAGTCACAAAGGAAAGTGTATACCCTTGATCAAGTAAAGCATAAACAGAAGTTGAGAATACTTGCAGCATACCTGTGACCACATCAGCGGACTTCTCCTACTCCTCCCTGCCCTTCAGAGCGTAGAATATGTTCCTCTTAGGAGGCTCGGCTGCTGCTGCACCCTGTGGATTAGGCCTAGGTGAGCATTACTCCAGCCTAACCCCTGTTCTGTGGGCAGTCCTTAACCATGTGCCCGCTCGTACTGAAACCGAAGCAGGTATTAGTGCCCTGTCTGCACTCTCCACTGTGAGCACAACCACATTTAGCACAGTCCTTTCTGGGTATATCACCTCCATTGCCCTTCTTGGGCTCGGGTCTGCCTCCTCTAGGTGCTGCACTCCTCTGAAAGCTAGAGTTCCCTGAACTCTATTGCCCCTTTTTGAACCTGGGCTGCTCACGGACGCCGAAGTTGTTCCTGTTGCCTCCATTGCTAGAACCTGCTTGATCATAAGGCTTAGGCCTCCTAGTATCACGGACGACCCTCTTATTCCGGATTTCCTCCACCTGCTAGACATGCACCCTCAACCTGGAGAGGTCCATGTTATTGTGGAGCATCGCAGCCCGACACTCCTCCTCCAAATCTTCGGTGATTCCTGTTAGGAACCTACTCATATCATCCCTATTGTTAGATATAAGTGAAGTAGCATACCTGGATAGTTTAACAAACTTCAGTACTCATCTCATCCCTGTTGTTAGATATAAGGGAAGTAGCATACCTTGATAGTTTTACGAACTTCAGGGAATACTTCCTGACTGTCATTGATCCCTGCTTAAGGTTGATAAACTCCTTAAACTTGGCCTCCCTCATATCCTTAGGGAAGAATCTCTCGAGGAAGGCTGTCATAAATAGCTCCCAAGTGATCGGAACTCCACCCAAAGCTCGGCTATCCTTCCACATCTTGCACCAAGTCTGTGCAACATCCTTGAGCTGATAGAAAGCCAGCTCAGCCTTCTCAGTATCTGTGGCCCGCATGGCCACCAAACTCTTGTGTACCTCATCCATGAACTCCTGGGGATCCTCTGAAGTCTTGGACCCTGTGAAAATAGGAGGATTCATCCTTGTAAGTCTCGCAGCCTGTCAGCTATACTACGTACCAGTAGGTTCTCCCTTTGAACATTTTGTCGGTTGACCTAGGAAGTCATGGCCTGGGCCTTCATAGTGATGGCCTGTGCCATATGGGCCAGAGATGCCCGCACCTCCCCATCAGTCAACCCAGATAGGTTAACCGGCATAGCCACTCCTTCAGCTGGAGCCTGGGGTGGAACCTGATTGCCCCTAGCAGCTGCTCCTCCTCTCCTCTGACCAACGTTCTTCCAATTATTCATTCTCTGGAAACAATAAGAATTGATGTTAGACACACTCATATCAAAAAGAAATTAGGCATTAGAAAAAGCACGATAAGATTAGAAGAAGGGAAATTTTCCTACGCATCATGCATTCTCTAATTCAGGATAGTGGTGCACTTCACTACCATGACTTACAAACTACTCAATGTGGTTGATGTGAACTTATTATCCTCGGAATTTAACCTAGTGGTCTGATACCAACTTTGTCACGACCATAGTTTAGACCCGAGACGAGACCGGCGTCGTTGACTTCTCAAAGGTCGCAGACAAGCCTACATACGTCATCCTTACTTCATCTAGGTTAATTTTAGAGGAAAATTTAAACTTTTTGTTCCTTAACCTGAATGTATATCATTCTACTTAAATTCATATATGTTCACAATCAACCATCTAACATTAAGATCATCAACTAAAAGAAATAGTTCAATACTGCATTAAGTGTATACTTGCCAAAATGGCACCAATACAATGTCTAAAATAAAATGGGAATGAAACACTATTGGAACATTCTCCACTAGCTAAAGCCTACATCTAAGATAGATAATAACAGTATACATCCTCGAAAGCATGAGGGCCTACCAAAAAACCGAATGAAAGCTCCACATTTGGATAGCTACAACGTCGTAGTGTAAGCTGTGACGTCAACCTGTGCCTGCACCTAAAAATGTAGAGTTGTATGGGATTTGTACACACTTGTACTAAGTATGGTATATGCAAGCACACACCAAGGACATGCATGAGTAAGGATAGCTCTTTCCTAACAACATGATTGTGGAAAGTCAAGTCAGTAGACTTGCCAAATTTGGATTAGGAAAGTTAGTGGACCTGCTAAATTTGGATTAGGAAAGTCAGTGGACTTGCCAATTTGGATTAGGAAAGTCATGCCATGAGAGTAACATGCATCATCATACGTATCATATTGCACACAACACATAACATCTTACACATAGCACATAACATATTGCATATAGCACATAACATCTTTCATATCATTCGTTCATATGCCATGAGACCTCGGAATCATGGACTTAACATTAAGACTTCCCAAAATGAGGGCTAAACATATGGGACCTCAACGAGGGAGCCTTATTTAGCAAACACAGAGTCTATTTCATTCATTCATACGTACTTTATTTTCATTCATTCATATACTAGTGCAATTACTAGTCATACCTAGGATGTAGTTTAAGACTCTCATCGGGTTTGTTGTGCAATGACCAAGAATAACCTAGTGTCATTACTTAAGTCTAGCTCACCTCTTGATTATCCTATCCTAACACCTTTGGTATCGTTCATTTCATTATGTGTATCATTTGAGGCTGGCCTCATTCATTCTTTGGGAACTTTAACTTTAACCGACATAGACCATGTGAGCATCATGAAATCCAGTGTCTGCCCCACACCGAAAAGAGATGGAATCACCCTCCAAAGTGACCCAAAACATGCTAGTGTATATAGGGGATTGACCCTTGCTAGATCCCTATATTAGTAGTATATGTTCAAATTCTAGGAGATATAAGGAGACCCATACCTGGCATGCCGGAGAGTCTCATCTCATGAGAGTTATGTGAACCTCCGTCCTTCCCGAAAGAAGGCATCACCACTCATAGCTAGCCTATCGGTGCTCAGTATAAAGTGCCATTACATTCAACTCATACGTCAAGGAAGCTTGCTTCTAGATGAGGACATCATAGCTCATTAGATCATTTATCATCTCATCATTAGTATTAAGTATACATTAATATTAATACTTTCATTAGAGTGTTCATAGAGACTGGTCTCTTCATTAACTTTACACTCTCATAGGTGAGTACGTTTTGGTAACATTTACTTAGGCTCATTTGAGATTGCTCTCATCTTTCATATTAGCCTCTTATCATGTTGTCACCACATTCATTAGCTTTAGCACATTTAATCTTCATATTTAATCACCCCTTTTTACGTGAATGTTCATTTCATCATATGCCAATGCACATGGACATTTAGTGTGTTTTACACTCTTACTTAACCCTTCTAGAGTTTCATCATTTCATTACATACATCTTAGGTTCACTTATTTTAAACGTATGCTAGACATATGGGTCTATACATACAAACCATGAGGCTTCATTCATAGTTTGTTAAAGTGATTCATATCTTCCAAAGATTATGTGGTACAAGACTTATGCATCTTGTAAGTATGCCAAGATCTCGATTTTGATCTATGTAGGCAACATTATTTTGAACATTTATTCACGTATGACTTGTGTATCAATACGGAATTTGGGCAAGGGAACCCGATTTCGAATCCCTTGGACAACACTTACATTTTTATTCATTTTGGTTTGATCCATACGGCTTTGGGACTCAAGATCGAGCCCCAATGCCTTCATTTAATTTTATTTTCTTAATTTCTGTCTTCATTTTTCGTTCAGTGGGACTGAGAGGATGTGGGATCGAACCCCCACAACCTCATTTTCTTTATATTTCCTTATCTTTAATTTCTCTTCTTTTGGCCGAGGTGGTGTGGCTTCGAACCCCCACATCACCACTTAAATCTTTCTCCTTAAATTCTCTTTGTTCTGCCTAGAGGTTGTGGGTTCTAATCCCACTCCTCTCATTTCTTATTTTTATTATTTCATTTTCGGATCAAGGCACATGGGTTCGAATCCCACATGCCACATTCTCTTTTTCTCACATTATTTCAATGATTTTTAACATGGTGAGGTCACGGGTTCGATTCTCAGTGGCCTCACATATTTTAATTCATTTTTACATAACATGATAATCCCCTTAGCTTGGCCGAAACTTATCAACAAGATGCTGGAAAATTTTGCAGCATATTTTCTCACCTTTTTCACATTAAATGTTAAGATGTTTTAAGTAGTTTTTAGTGAGTTCTTTAGGTGCATTTTCATGGATTAATTTGACTATTAGTTGCACTCAAATCTGCATTTTTACATAACTTATGAACATCACGATTTAAGCAAGTTTGTGCACATGATATACAACCATAAACACGTCATTTTTTGAACTTAAATTCGAGAGTGTATATCACGGCTACACATTGCACACACATCATTTTTCACATAATTTCGGACAACATGCTCAATATTAACATAATTCCAAACATATATACATAAACATAATCATCACGAAAATACATTACATCCCTAATTTCTACCAGCAAACATAACCAACCTATGATTCGATGGGAGCTAGTGACTAGGACATACAACGGGGAACAACCCTAGTTTTCAGAATAGATTCGTCTGAATCTTAAGGGTCTCTTGGGAAAGGGACCAAGAGTAAGAAAACACATACCTTATTTTGACGTTCAAACCTTGAACTTGCTGCCCAAACCTTCTCCAAAATTTCATCTATGTCCAAAAGCTTCAACACTAACTCGACGAAAAAACTCCTCTCTTTGCCTAACATTTTTGGTTATGTTTTGAATAAGTTTTTAAAGTGAAAGTTCTTCAAGTGCGAAGAACTTTAAGTTGCTGATCAGCTCTTGTGTTTTTGGCAGAGATAACGTGAAAGAGAAGAGATATATTCACGTGAGAGAGAGAGAGCTAAACGTGAAAGGTTGTTTAGGCTTAGGTAAAGACTTAGTCAACTAGGACTCTTTAAAACCTTTAAATAAAAATCTGATTTTTCTTTTTCTTAAATCAGGTAATAAATATTAATTAATTAAATTTATTTATCAATTTAAATAAAAACAATTTAAATCATTGCTTCCACCTAGGTTCAAAACCGGGTGGAGCAAGACTTCACTTCAAAGGCCAATTTTTGGCCCTCTCTCCCCAAACTACCCCTGCACCTTATTAATTAAAAAATTAATTTCATATTTAGGGTAATTACGATACTACCCTTAGCCTGGAAAAAGACCATTTTACCCCTAGACCCTCCAAGCCTAAGATTTTCCCTTTTTAAGTCCGGTAAAGACTCATTCGAGTAAATCTTCTTATTCGAGAGCCCTACATGGCTGGACCCAACCTTTTCTAGCTCAATTAACTCCCCAAATTAGTTGGCTTGGCTGTAGCAAGGGTTCAGAGGTCTGGTTCTACGCGCATCAATCCGTGTGAACCCGGTCTAATCGTAGGTATTCTAGACACATTAAGCATTATTTAGCATATCCATTTTTAGGGTTGTTACAGTACTCAAATGAAATAGAAAGAACACAAGAGTCTAAAAAGTAAAGCAACTCCATAAGCTAGATATTGGCATCGCCCTCGGAAAGTGAGGACCTACCCACTTGGATGGTAGAGAATATCCAAGTCTTCTTCAAGTCGTTTTGAATGAGACTTCAACAACTGAAACCTTAAATATTTGGGAAAAAGGACAAAATGGAGTTAGTACGCCACTTGTAATAAGTATGAGACCATATGCACATATAACATCAAAACATACTAGGACATTTACTTAAATCATGCCATTTCACCCTTTGAAAAGCCTTATGCACAATAAATCAAACAATACCAATCATTAAGACATGCTCAACAAGTCAAAGTAAGTCATATACATATCAACATATTTGAACCCGTAATCTAATACGACTCTATCATCATGCAATGAACATCACAAGCATGAAAAACATTTTATCATATCATAATAAAGTAAGACAACTAATCATGAATCCCCATAAAGTCAACAAGTGCAATGACCTAGCAAAGCCCCATAACCTTATTCAATCAAGTAACCGAACAAGAACCATGACTAATAACCTACTCCACATAACATAGTCTTCAATATATATAACTTCATACTTTAAAAATAAGGACCAATTGCATGTTCATAAGCATTTCATTATCATATAATATCATTTACATGTAAGATCACCACATCATAATCATTAACATTTATCATCATATACCTACATAATATTAACCTCCTAAAGCTTCTATCAAGGCAAACTAGTGCAAGGCATAGGTATAGTCTCATACCCCTACCTAGGCAAAGTCAAACCCCTCAACTCACTCTAGTTGGTTTATACATCATTACTTCATTTTAGTTTAGGGAACACTTGCCTTAACCGACATCGACCACATGAGCTAAGTGTGGAATCCAGTGTTGTAAAACCTTACACTATGTAAGGTGGTCTACCGGCCAAAGTATAACAAAACATAAACATACCTTCCTAGGTGGATCCACTAGCTAGTCTTCCTATGGGGGAAACATAGTCAAGAACTAAGAGATAGATCTTCCCTCTTCATATCACTTAGTAATTGGGGCCTCCTATCATGGGAATCCATTGAATGAGTATCCCTCAAAATGGGAGTCAACATCACATATAGAACTATAGGGCACTCTTCCTCTATGGAAAGTCATCACCTTCCATTTTCAAGTTCACTCGGTGCTATAAGAAGATTACATAGTCTTCTACTTTATAGCACGCGCGCGCGCACACACACACACACACACACACACACACACACACACACACACATATATATATATATATATATATATATATATATATATATATATATATATATATATATATATATATATATATAAGACATAACATAGTCTTAAAACCGGATGTCTCATCTCGTAACAATCTAAACAAGAGTATAACCATTGGGCATAGCCCGTACATCATAACAATAAGGCCACATATAGGCTATACAATCTTGAGTACTAAAATGAAAAGGAGAGAAATAGAACTCTTATAATAGAACAACATCAATAGCTCTATAGTGGCATTGTCCTCGAAAAGTGAGGACCTACCCAACATAGAGAGTGAGAATTCCAAGTCTTCCTTCAAAGTCGTCTCAAAAGCCCATCAACGACCGGAACCTAAAATGTTGGGGATAAGGGAGAAAATGGGGTTTGCACAATACTTATACTAAGTATGGGACCATGTGCACACAAAACATAAAATGATGCTAAAAAGGGATATTTCATTAAAGCATGTTATTTTTAAATTTGAAAAGCCTTATGAACATTTAAGAACCAATACAAGTTATTAACGCATATTCGTAATGTGAAGACCATGTTCATCCCAATACCAACCTTACTAAGTCTACTCAAGTCAATCATGCATACCAACATAGTGGAATCCAAAGTCAATACAACTGTATCATCAAGTTATAACATCAACAAGCATAGATAAGAGTTCATAATATCATAACCAAAGCAAGGCAATTACTCATGAACCCTGATTAATTCCACTAGAGCAAGGAATAATCAAAGCCCCAAAACCTTAATCAATAAAGTAAACCTAACAAAAATCATAATCAATGCCCAACCCCACATACTACATCATTAAGAGTACATACATCAATACTTTAGCAATAGAGACCAAACACAAATTCATAAGTGCAATCAACACCATATGGTGTCATCAACATGTACGATCATCTCATATATATAATTTACATTTATAAGCATATACATATATAAGAACATCCTTCCAAGACTTCCTTCAAGGCTAACTAGTGTAATGTATAGGTATAGTCCCATACCCCTACCAAGACTAAGCAAAACCCCTTAGGTCATCCTAGTTAGAGTTCATTCATTTCTTCATATTTACCTTTTGGGAACATCTTGCGTTAACCAACATATACCACATGAGCTAATGTGAAATCCGGTGTCATGCAACCGTACACCGAAAAAAGGCGAACTACTTTCCAAGGTAGTACCAAAAGATGAACATAGAAACTACGTGGATCCACTAGCTAGTATTCCTATGGGGGCAACATAGTTCAAGAACTAGGAGCTATAGTTGGGACCCTCTTTATGTTATAAGTATTATAGTCTCCAATCTCATGAGAATGTTAGTGATCCTACCTTTCCTATGTGGGTAGGGACACTACTCACCGTAGTTCACTTGGTTCTAAGCTATAGTTCTTTTTTGAAATGTCTTTAATTCCTTTATTAATCATCATAGCTTAATTTAGATCATAGGGTCATCCCTTATATAATCATTATCATAGCTCAATAAGAATTGCATGACTATTGTCCTTTCATTACAATTCATACATGTGAGGTTAGCACATTTACATCATCACATCATCATAAGGCACATTGGTAAGTTATCACCATCCTTATAACATTTACATCTTAGCCAACTTCTCACAAACTATAGTCAAGGCATTTAAATTCGACCTCATACAAACCCTATCAATCTTAATATAAGGAATACTTCAATACAACAGCATCACTTAATCACAACTAATCATAATCGAAGTAAGGAATTGAGATCACAAGACTTACCACATTCTCCTTCATAATCCACCATCAAGGTCTTACCATAAACATTCCAATTCAACCCAAAAATGGGTATACTATCATAACACAATAGTAATCAACATAATAATGAATTCAATTGAATCACTACACAATAATTAATCTCTAGTTCATACCCAAAGGTTAGAGACTTAGGTCAAATTCATTATCTACTTCACAACCTAGGTCCATTACTCAAGAACTAGCATAATAGGATTACAATACATATCAATGTATCATAAGTTATTATAATAACAAAATAGTATAGTAATTCACACATTAATCAAGCCAATTACATCAATACTAGATAATTCAATTCAAGATCACACGCAACAGTTAAGGGGAAAAGGTCATATTCTACAAACAAGACCAATATATCAAAAAGTAATCTAATTGAGTCAGAATACATGTTAAATTATTCATACTAACCACAACGAATCATAAATAAAGCAATTCACACGATCAATTTTGTATTGGAAGAAAACCCACTTGAATTTAATCTTTTTGAAAACAACTTGAAGGAACCCTTTGGCAAAAAAGATCCCAAAGGTGAAAGGAATCCCATACCTTGCTAACCCTTGAAGTTTGATGGACAAATGGTTATTTTGCAGCCCTAAAACCCTCCTTATCTTGGTCTTCTATGGTGTTCTTTTATTTGGGAGAGAGAAAGAAGAGAGAAGGAAGAGCAATTGTGTTTTGGGAATTATGAGGGTTAGGTTAGTTTAATTTGGTTAGGGTCTTGATATAGATCATTATCTAACATAATTAGACCTCCCTTAACCCCTAACTAATGAAATAAACACCTAATTAATTCATTTAGCTAACTTAAAAACGTAAGCTAAATGGAGTTGAAGTTGATCCAAGGAAAATGGAGGTGGTGAGAAGTTGTCCTAGACCATTTACCCCAACCGACATTAGGAGTGTCTTGGGTCTAGCGGGTTGTTATTGGAGGTTTGTGGAAGGTTTTGCGTCCATTGCATCTCCCTTGACTACTTTGACCCAAAAGAGTAAGAAGTTTGAGTGGTCGGAGGCATGTGAGAAGATCTTCCAAATCTTGAAAGATAGGCTTACTTACGCTCCGTTGTTGACCTTACCGGAGGGTACAAAGGGCTTCGTTGTGTATTATGATGCATCCTGAGTGGGTTTGAGGTGTGTGCTTATGCAACATGGGAAAGTAATCACCTATCATTGTAGACAACTTAAGGTGTGTGAGAAGAACTATCCCACTCATGATCTTGAGTTAGCAGCTGTGGTATTTGCCTTGAAAATATTGAGGCATTACTTGTACGGTGTTCATGTTGATATGTATAACGATTACAAGAGTCTACAATATGTGTTTACTCAAAAGGATTTGAATCTCTCACAAAGAAGGTGGTAAGAATTGTTGAAAGATTACGACATTAATGTTCTCTACCATCACTGCAAGGCCAATGTGGTTGTGGATGCTCTAAGTCGTATGACCATGGGAAGTGTGTCTCATGTAGAGGAAACCAAGAAAGACCTAGTGAAAGATGTTCATAGGTTGTCTAGATTGGGGGTTAGATTGGAAGATTCTCCAAATGGTGGTTTTATCATTCATCGTAACTGTGAGTCATCCTTAGTAGTTGGGTGAAGTCCAAAAAACACCTTGATCAACCATTGATGGAGTTTAAGAAATCTGTTCTTGGTAAGATTAATGAGTCATTCTCCTTAGGGGTGGGGGGTTTAAGGTATCAAGGGATGTTGTGTGTTCCTAATGTAGATGATTTGAGAAACCGGATTCTTGAGGATGCTCATGTGTCCAGTTACTCTATTCACCTGGGGTCAACAAAGATGTATCATTACCTTAGGGAAGTGGATTCGTGGGAAGAATTGAAAAAGGATATAGCTGAGTTTGTAGCAAAGTGTCCAAATTGACAACAAATGAAAACCGATCATCAAAAGGCAGGTGGTGTACTTCCAGAAATCAAAATTCCTACTTGGAAGTGGGAAGACATCAATATGGATTTTGTGGTAGGTTTGCCTCAGACTAAAAAACAATATGACTCCATATGGGAGGTGATGGATAGGTTTACCAAGTCCGCTCGTTCTATTCCGTCAAGTCTACATATTAGGCGGCGGATTATGCAAAAATCTTCATAGATGAGATTGTGTGTCGCCATGGTATTCCGTTATCCAACATATCAGATAGGGATGCAAAATTCACATCTAGGTTTTAGAGGTCTTTCCATGAAGGGTTAGGTACAAAGGTGAAGTTGAGTACCGCTTTTTATCCACAAACGGATGGTCAAGCGGAGCGTACTATTCAAACCCTTGAGGATATGCTTAGAGCTTGTATCATCGATTTCAAGGGAAGTTGGCATAAGCACTTGCATTTGGTGGAGTTTGCTTGCAATAATAGTTTCCATTCATCCATATCCATTGCTCCTTATGAAGCCTTGTATGGTAGGAGGTGTAGATTTCATATTGGGTGGTTTGAAGTTGGTGAATCTTGGATTCTTAGTCCCGATTTGATTTATAAGACTTTGGAGAAATGTCATATTATAAGAAATTGCTTGCAAATGGCCTATAGTCGGCAAAAGTCTTATGTCGATCATACGAGAAGTGATTTAGAGTTTTAAGAATGTGATAAAGTCTAATTGAAAATTTCACCTATGAAGGAGTTGGTTAGATTTGGCAAGAAAGGAAGTTAAGTCCTCGTTATGTGTGTACCTATGAAATCTTGCAAAAGGTTGGTAAGGTTGCCTATGAGTTGAGGTTGCCTAGTGAATTGGATTCGGTTCATCCGGTTTTTCATGTTTCTATGTTAAAGAAGTGTATAGGTGATCCCGAGTCTATTCTTTCTATTGAGGGCCTTGGTGTCAAGGATAACCTCTCTTATGAGGAGGTTTCGGTTCAAATCCTTCTTAGGTAAGTAAAGAGGTTGAGGAACAAACAAGTGTTTTCCGTAAAAGTGTTATGGAAAAATCACCTAGTTGAGGGTGCAACAGGACTTCACCTAGTTGAGGGTGCAACGGGACTTCATGTCGGCCTCGGCCTCCCATGTTGCACCTCAACTAGGTGATTTTTCCATAACACTTTTACGGAAAACACTTCTTTGTTCCTCAACCTCTTTACTTACCTATCAAGGATTTGAACCGGAACCTCCTCATAAGAGAGGTTATCCTTGACACCAAGACCTTCAATAGGAAGAATGGACTCATAATCACCGATATACTTCTTTAACATCGAAACATCAAAAATTGGATGAATCAAAGTCAATTCACTAGGCAACCTCAATTCATAGGCAACCTTACCAACCCTTTGCAAGATTTCATAGGGACCCACATAACGAGGACTTAACTTCCCTTTCTTGCCAATCTAACCACCCCCTTCATAGGTAAAACTTTTAAGTACACCTTATTACCATCTTCAAACTCTAGATACCTTCTCGTATGATCGGCATAAAACGTTTGTCGACTATTGGCCGTATGCAAGCGATTCCTTATAATATGATCTTTCTCCAAGGTCATATAACTCAAATCGGGACAAAAAATCAAAGACTCACCGACTTTAAACCACCCAATAGGAGACCTACACCTCCTACCATACAAGGCTTCATAGGGAGCCATGGAATGGATGAATTGAAACTATTATTGTAGGAAAACTCTACCAAAGGCAAGTGCTTATCCCAACTTCCCTTGAAATCAATCACACAAGCTCTAATAATATCCTCAAAGGTTTGAATAGTATGTTCTGCTTCACCATCCGTTTGGGGATGAAAAGCGGTACTCAACTTCACCTTAGTACCCAACCCTTCTTGGAATGACCTCCAAAACATAGAGGTGAATTGTGTACCCCTATCCGATATGATAGATAATGGAATACCATGGCGACAAACAATCTCATCTATGAAGATCTTTGCATAATCTTCCGCCGAATAAGTAGACTTTACGGGAATAAAATGAGCGGACTTGGTCAACCTATCCACACCACCCATATGGAGTCATATTGTCTTTGAGTCTTAGGCAAACCTACCACAAAATCCATATTAACGTCTTCCCACTTCCAAGTAGGAATTTGAATTTCTTGTAGTAAGCCACCCGGCTTTAGATGTTCGGCTTTCACTTGTTGGCAATTTTGACACTTAGCAACAAACTCCGCTCTGTCCATTTTAAAACCTTCCCACCAATACACTTCCCTAAGGTCATGATACATCTTTGTTGACCCCGGATGAATGGAATAACGGGACCCATGAGCTTCCTCAAGAATCCGATTCCTCAAATCATCAACATTAGGAACACACAACCGCCCTTGATACCTCAAAACCCCATCCCCCCCTAAGGAGAATGACTCATTAAACTTGCCAAGGACCGATTCTTTCCACTCCATTAATGGTTGATCAAGGTGTTGTTAGGACTTCACCTCAACAACCAAGGATTATTCGAAGTTATGATGGACCATGACACCACCATTTGGAGAACCTTCCAATATAAAACCCAATCTAGACAACCTATGAACATCTTTCACCAGGACTTTCTTGGCTTCTTCTATATGAGACACACTACCCATGGTCATACGACTTAGAGCATCCGCCACCACATTGTCCTTGCCAGGGTGATAGAGGACACTCATGTGATAATCTTTCAACAACTCTAACCACCTTCTTTGTCGGAGATTCAACTCCTTTTGGATAAACACATATTGGAGACTCTTATGGTCGGTAAACACATCAACATGAACACCATAAAAATAATGCTTCCATATTTTCAAGGAAAACACTACAACCTCTAACTCAAGATCATGAGTGGGATACTTATTCTAATGTACCTTAAGTTGTCTAGAAGCATAGTCAATCACCTTCCTATGTTGCATAAGCACACACCCACAACCCACACGGGATGCATCACAATACACAATAAAGCCCTTTGTACCCTCAGGTAAAGTCAACACCGAAGCGAAAGTAAGCCTCTCTTTCAATATTTGGAAGATCTTTTCACATGCCTCCGAACACTCAAACTTCTTACACTTTTGGGTCAAAGTGGTCCAAGGAGATGCAATGGATGCAAAACCATCCACAAACCCCTGATAGTAGCCCTCTAGACCCAAGTAACTCCTAATGTTTGTTCGAGCCAATGGTCTAGGCCAACTTCTTACCGCCTCAGTTTTCCTTGGATCAACCTCAACTCCCTCACTAAAGATGATATGACCAAGAAATGCCACCGACCTCAACCATAACTCACATTTTCTATACTTGGCAAAAAATTGATGTTCTTTAAGGGTTTGCAATACCACCCTCAAATGACCCATGTGATCACCCTCATTTTTCGAATATACGAAGATGTCGTCAATAAAGACAATGACAAATGAATCTAGGTAACTTCAAAACACCTTATTAGTTTGGTCAATAAATGCCGCCGGAGCATTAGTGAGACCAAAGGAAATAACTAACAACTCATAGTGCCCATATCTAGTGCGAATGCCGTCTTTGATATACCCTCTCCTCTCACCCTAAGTTGGTGATACCCCGATCTCAAGTCAATTTTAGAAAAGTAGCTTGCCGCTTAGAGTTGATCAAACAAGTCGTTAATCCGAGGGGGAGTACACTTGTTCTTAATAGTGACTTTGTTGAGTTGGCGATAACCAATACACATTCTCAAGGACCCATCCTTCTTCTTCACAAAAAAATAGAGCACCCCATGGAAAAATACTAGTCTTATGAAACCCTTGTCTAGTAAATATTTGAGTTATGCCATCAACTCCTTCAATTTGGCCGGAGCCATACGATAAGGAGGAATTGAAATGGGATTCGTTTCCAGTAGCAAATTGATACCAAAATCAATTTTCCGTTTGGGAGGAATACCGGGAAGGTCATTAGGAAAGACCTCTGGAAATTCACTCACTACGGGGACCGACTCAATGGGAGGAATTTCGGAGTACAAATCTTGGACTCTTACTATGTGATAATGACAACCTTTTGAGATCATTTTGCATGCTTTTAGACAAGAAATGATACGACCTCTAGGAATAGAACTTCCCCCCTTCCACTCAACAACGAGTTCATTTGGGAAATTAAACCTCACCAACCTTTTCTACAATCAATAGTGGCAAAACAAGAATGTAACCAATCCATAGAAAAATGATAACAAAATCAAGCATATCTAGTTCTATTAGATCAACATTGGAAACTCTATTGGACAACATGGTAGGACAATTTCTATATACCCTCTTTGCAAATACCGACTCACCCACCGAAGTAGACACTAAAAAGGTTTCACGCAAGATATCGGGTAAAGTATCAAACTTTTTAGCTACAAGAGGTGTAACAAAAGACAAAGGAGCACCCGGATCAAGTAAAGCAAAACATCAATTGAGAAAACTTTCAACATACCGGTCACCACATCGGGAGAGGTCTCTTGCTCACCCCTAGTACGAAGAGCATATAAGCGGTTCTTCTTATTGGAATCACTAGAACCACCTGCTTGAGCACTCTTCTCTTGACACTTCATATTAGGGCAATCTCTAACCTTGTGGCCACTCTTGCTACAACCAAACCAATTGCCCTTTCCAACCAAGCATTCGCCAAAATGACCCTTTCCACACTTGGCATATGTAAGCTTCTCATTTGGTGAGTTTCCAGTCCTTCTATTTTGAGCTCTAGGTTTAGCCACCTTTTCATTACGAGCCTTAGGGAACTTGGATGGAACTTGATTAGAGAACCTCTTCTTGAACTTAGTCTTGTCTTGGATCTCAAGCCTATTCTTTGAAGTACCACCATCATAAGGTCTTTCCCTTTTAGCATCTCTACTCTTCCTCCTAGACCTTGCCTCCTCCACTTTTCTAGCATGCACCATAAGACGGAAATGTTTATGTTGTCACGTAGCATAGCCAAATGACACTCCTCTTGCAAGTCTTCCAACACCCCCGTCATAAAGCGGCTCATTTCATCTCTAGGATTGGAAACCAAAGAAGGAGCATATTTTGACAATTGAGTAAATTCCATGGAGTATTCAAGAACACTCATACATCCTTGACGAAGGTTGATGAACTCCACCACTTTAGCTTCCTTCATCTCCCTAGGAAAAAACCGATCAAGAAAAGACTTCTTGAAGATATCCCAAGTCACCGGTCCATCCGTAAGAGTCCTATTGTCCCTCCATTGGACATACAAGGTTTGAGCCATATCTTTGAGTTGATATGTGGCTAACTCGGCCTTCTCACTAATAGACAACCACATAGCAAAGAGTATCTTTTAGACTTCTTCAATGAACTCTTGAGGGTCTTCTTCAACATTAGACCCATAGAAAGTAGGAGGATTCATCCTAGTGAAGTCCCTTAGACGGGATGCCATGGTAGTGACTTGTTGATTGGATTGGGGAACAATCTCCCGATTAGCTTGGGCCGTCATAGCTTCGTCTTGAATAGTTGTGACTTGGGCTTGAGTAGTAATGGCATCACGACCCTCAAGTACACCTTAGAAGTTAGAGCATACTTAAGTTCGTCACACGGCAAATGAGACTTCAAGAAGTCTCATCTATGCCCCTCATATCATTCATTGAATAATAAACATTCTAAAATGAGTAAGAATTTAAAACTTTCTTCACACACGAAGAACTCTTTCTATAAACAATACGCAAGCGGAAGACTTTCATTAAAACATTAAATCTTTACACTATCCCATTGAACCATCTAAACTTTAGAGTAAACAAGACTTGGGACTAAGCCCATACAAGACATAAAATAAAGATTTAAGGCATAAACGAACATGTGGATATTGTCCTCGAATCGATGAGGACTCACCAATACTTCATCTTCAACCCTTAGAAACCTATCCATCCTCCATGGAATATCAAGACTTCCAATTCTTTACACTTTAGTCAAAAAGTGAAAAGAATGGGTTAGCACATTAGATGTACTAAGTATGGAAGCCATGCAAAAACCATGAAAAAGGGACATTTAGTCAATAACATGCTTTTCATGAATTTTTATTAGAACATAATACTATAAGCATAAGAACATCATTTAAAACTTTAAAAATACATAAGGAATCATCAAAGAAATTATTCCCATTTTAAAGCTCAATTTCCAGTGAACTACTTCACTGTACAGTGATGTTCCTTCACTGTTACAGTGAAGTGCTTAGCCTTCAAATTTGACATCTTCTACCATGTAGTCAACCCACTAAAAGCTATCCTAAGACTCACTTAAGTCACACAAAGAGAGACCCCATGCACCCTCTTAAAGAATGCCTAAACGATCCTTAAGACTACTTAGAATGAGACACATACACACTTACAATACATCAAGCACATGAACATGAGATCCTCCTAACCAAGGTGATTACAAGGTTCACTTGGGTGAGTTGTGAAGATACCGACAATACAATCCCTTTCACCCACACTCAAGGGATCCTATAAACTACCTAAGATAGAATCATTCTCACTTAATACCATGACATGCATCAAACATGACATTCTCCCTTTCAGAGGTTATCAAAAGACCTACTCAAGTAACTAAAGAAGAGAATGTCCACAATTGACCGCTTCAAGATTACCTAAGTAATCCTTAAGAATTACGTAGGTTAGGATCATGTCAACATAATCAATCACATTTATTAACTAGAATCATTATTAAGACTTATCTAAGTAAGAGATGAAGTGGCCCTTCCTATGCCCCCTTCATACCTTAACTAGACAACCCTTAACTAATCTAGATAACCTCTTATTCATTTAACATGTTTTCTTAACTTATATCATTACATTAGTTAGTTCAGTTAAGAGACATTCATCACATAAGGACATTCAAGTAATGGTCTTGAAGAAGACCTAGGGACTCTCACTAATATCTTCAAAGCCTATTGTGCAATGTCTTGATAGTGTCTCATACCACCACCTAAGCTTCATAGAACTTCTCTAATTCTAATGTGTATCCGACGTGATGAGAATAGGAAATAACCGATATAGACCATGGTAGCGAAGCATGGAATCCAGAGTTGTAACCTACTCCGATGGAGGGTGTTCTACTTGCCAATGGTAGAACGTGGACACATCCCATATAGGCACATGGTTGAGGAATATGAATGGGTTACTTTGTACTCTAGTCTCGTTCTTCACTAGAGTTACTTCCCTTACCATATTCACTCGGTGCTAGACTTCGTTCTCATATATTAATTCACATTAAGGTTCATACAAAAGGGTTCCATATCAAGTTCATAACCCAATTACATTTACCTACAAAAGAGGTATTATAGGGGATTCCTTACAATGGCGACAAGAAGTTCATCATGACTTTCCTAAGGTTTTATATGATGTTGTTCCAGCCATTCAAACTTAAGTCCATCATTCATTACATGATGGATAACATTACGGCATTCGACTTCAAGTTTCATAACCTTACCACTAGGTTCAAGGTTTTACATAAAGGACCCTCTTATCATTATTCAAGGTCTCACCTAACATTCATGCATAAAAGACTAAGATACTTTAGCTTCCTAAGTAAAGACATCACATATTCATATTCATACATGCATCAAGTAAGGGACACAAGTCTACCTAAACAAGACACAACATACTTCACCTTAGCATATATTACATGTTATTCAAGAAGAACATAGGAACAACCGTTATCATATTAAAGTCACCCTATACACTAATATATCATCATCAATATAATCATCATAGACTCATATAGCCAAGTAGGAACAATCATGCATTCAACTCTAAGACTACACACATGAACACATAGTCATTAGTTTATAATGATCACCTAAATAACATAAATAAAAGAACACATACTTTCACATTACTTCATATATAGGTATACATGATCATACTTCACATAATCAACTACATAAATCAACATATTACTTCAAGTAGTGCCGACAAGGCAATGATCATCATAATACTTAAAATAACGCTGACAAGTCCACATTAATTCACATAACGTCGCCACCATAAGTGGACCAAAACAGTCACTACATAATTGAAGTCTAATTAACATTAAATAAAGGGAATTAGGAAAGCGTACAACCCAATTTATCTCACCATTTCAATCTAAAGCTAAATAATCCAATTCGATACCATAAGGCCCTTACCATGGCGATGAACATCAATTCAATACATAAGTCATAATACACAATGAATCTAAGTCAATTCAATATAGATTTATCAATCTATGACCAAGTAGATATCAAGTAAATACAATCCTTACATCATTCAACAGCCCATAGAAAACTACACTAGAATTTATACGCATTATGTCAATATTAATTCAATAAGCTTAACATGCAATAGACCTAAGAGTATTCATTACTCAATCGATCAAATTGAAACAGCCTATAAACCATACATACATAATCTATACATAATTCAAAAGCCCATAACAATCTACACATGAATTCATTAATCTCAAAGCATAATTAATTCACCCATATTTTAGTGAAATTAGAGATTTGAGAAAATCAAGGGTTCATGGAGAATTTCATTGGAAAAAATCAATTATACATCAATAACATCATATCTTAAGCTTTGAAAATGTTTCATGCAAGAACCCAAGCCTTAGAGTAGAAATTGGACTTTTCATCTTTTGAAATCATTGAAAATCATCTTTGAAATTGGCTCTAAGGTAATAGCAAGACTAACATGAATAACTCCCATACCTTATTAGTAGAACCCAATGATAAATGAAGAAGAAACTCCATTGAAGATCCATCTTCAAGCTCCATCTTCACTCTGAACTCTCATGGAGGTTTTTGGAGAAACTTTACGAGGGAAAGGGTTTTGATCTAAGTTAGAGACACAAGTAAGGGACACGATTCTACATAAACAATACACAACATACTTCACTTTAGCACATATTACATGTTATTCAAGAAGCACATAGGAACAACGATTATCATATTAAAGTCACCCTATACACTACTATATCATCATCAATATAATCATCATCGACTCATATATCCAAGTAGGAACAATTATGAATTAAACTCTAACATTGTCACACCCGGGTCCTAGACCCTAGATGAGACCGGCGTCGTTAACCTCTCAGAGGTCGCAGACAAGACTCTTCTTAGCTATCATCACAATCATACAGTTAAATTTAGCGGAAAATTTAAAACTTTTTAAATTTACTGAAGTGTACTTATACTTCATATATTTCTTGCATAAGAGTGATATACTAACAGCTCAAAATAAACAATCATCTATTAACAGATTGAACAATTGAAGCGAAGAATTCATGATAATAGTAATAATTGCCAAACCAGCCTTAATACAAAAGCTTGAACAAATGTTTTGAAAAGAAACGCTAGAGACAACATCCACTAGCTATGTATAATGTACTAAAGCTAGAAGTAAAGCGTAGGCATCCTCGAACTCAAGAGGACCTACCAAAGTCTGGAGGTACTAGTCCAAACAGCTTCAACTTATCTTAAATCTTTTTTCAAGGACCTACACCTATAAAAATAGTAATTGTATATGGGTTAGTAAACACTTGTACTAAGTATGGGTGTATGCACATAAACACATAAGGACTATGCATGATCAAGGAAAGCTCTTCCTATAGCAACATGCCTTTTTTGGAAAGTGAAGTCACTTCACTTTCCTAATTCGTTATTTATGAATCATGCTATGAATATGACATATTTTCATGCATTTAAATAACACAACTCATTTCTATATGAACATAAGACCTTGGAATCACGAACATTATGTTAGAACAACTGAAGCAAAATTTAATATTTTTGCTCCCCTTAGGCTGATAGCTCCCTCTCCCAGCCTTAGTTTATTTTTTTAGTCTTTTCTTCTTTTTGTTGTGTAGTTCAATGATCTCCTTTGATCCTATGTTTTACTTACGAGTGCAATTATTCATTGTATTCCCATACCTAAAATGAATCAAGTAATTAATCCAAAAGACTAAAGAAATGATTAGACTACCCTACTCACAAGTTATTCTTTCCATTCTTGTTAAATTGGGCATAAAGTCTTCATAAGTCAATCTTTATTGGCTATGCCTATTCTTTGATTATTTGCATAATATATTGATGCTGGGTCATATATTCATATTCTAATTAATGAGTCATTATGTTTTTGCCCCCTTTATTGGCATAAACCGATAACTGTTAAAACTTCATTCTTATCAAATAATGATTTTTTGATATTCTTATGGTTTTACTTACTTAGTTCACTTTGAACTTACATTTCTTCTTCTTTGATCTCATGTTCACTTTGAACATGCTAGGTTGACATAGGATATTCTTTTAAGACTTCCATTGGGATGTTTCTGTGCAATGACTAAGAATAACTTACATCATTACTTAGTCTAACCTCACCCTTTGGTCATCCTATCCGAACATCCCTCATATTCCTAGTTCTTTCTTTCTTACTTACTTACTTTCTTAAAGAAATCTTCAGAATTTTTACTTTCTTAAAGAAATCTTCAGCATTTAACCGACATAGATCATGTGAGCTAACATGAAATCAAGTGTCTTCCCCACACTGAAAAGAGGTGGTTCACCGGCCAAAGTGAAACAGAATACTTCCTAGCTTTCTTAGGTGGATCCACTAGCTAGTAACCTATGCTAGCGACATAGTTCAAAGACTAAGAGAATTTGGAGACCCTTATCCACCTTGGTGGTAGTGTCATCTTATGAGGCTTACATGTTCTTGCACAAGCTCATTACTAGTCTATAGGTGCTTAGCTCGATTTATTATACTTAAGAACTTTTAGAGTTGACTCATACATTATGGAACCTTTCTTCTAGTATGAGGTATGCTTAGCTCAATGGATGATTTATCATCCCTTTCTATACTTGATGAACGTGAACTTAAATCTTACATTATCATCATGGTGTTAATGAGGCTTGTCTCACAATTTTTAACACCCTCTTATGTGAGTATCTTTAACATAATTGCTTAGGTGCAAGTGAGACTTGTCTCACTTCCTTTAACACCCATTCTAGGTCAATTTCATAACTCATAAGCTTTTAGTTATTTCATTACTCACCTTATCTTGTTCAATGTTATTTGATAGTCTTGTACCATTATTTATGAAAGTTATAAGGACTTATTCAATGTGCTACTATGTTCACAATTTCATTTAGATATGGTATGTCGGGACTTGTCCCAATCATTGGCATACCCTAGGTTATGAGTTCATTGAGTTACATCTTGTCAAGTCAATCTTTAAAATGTATTTGGCCTTACAATACATTGGCCATATAAGATTGGTATGACTTAGTCATTGGCCAATTCTATAACATATTTTGGAAATAATATTGCTAGCCAATTTATTGGCATAAACAAAACTTTCACTAAACATTTTTCATGATATTATTATTAGTCAAGTCAATTAACTTCATGTATATACTATAGTCATTTTGAGCAAGCAAATTTTTAACATTTGATTCGCTTATAAGAACAATTCAGTGCTTATTTTGGCCAAGTTATAAAGTTGATTTGGCATTGAAGATTCATTAACTAGCTTTGATTCTCATTCTTATTTCTTCTTTGAAACATTTCATTCCAAATACTTACAAACATATCTACTGTAAACACACACAGTAATCGAAACCTTCATTACTTTCAACAGTAAAATGAATTTCATAAATGAATTATAACAAATTCATCTTCTAGAACACAATTAGGCATTACAACATTCCTTATCTCATGTAAATGATACTATAATCATAGGGATCTAACCTATAGGTCTCATTCGACATTATCAAATCACAGAAATGTCCACATAATGATGAGTTAACACCAAATACCAACAACATGCTCGAGATTTGCTTTATACATACTATTAGAATCGAAAATAGGGAGAACTAGTTAGATGAACATTCAAAAATTTCATTGGGAACAACCCTAATTTCGGTTTTCTTAAATTCAAAACGTTTGAAAAGCCTCTTGGGGAAAGGAATCCAAGAGAGAAAACCCATAACTTCTGTAGAATTGATTCTACGAAGATCACCTTGTTCTTTGCACGAAAATCTTGAAGAATTGTCTTGAAATCTCCTAAGGAGAACCAAGAGTATTTTTCTTTTTTTCTTACATTTGTTCACTTTTTTTAGTCGTGAGATTCAACGTGTGTCTAAGTCTTAGGAATTGAATATTGACTAATTCAACTTAGGCTAATTAACTTAATTAAATAAATCAATTTGCTAATTACCAAAATGCCCCTCCTAAATTGACTAAAAATAGGAGAGCATTTGACTTAGCCAAATTCTAAAAATTTACTAAGGGTCTCAGGTTTGACCTTGAATTTAAATTAATTAATTAAGTTGCTAATTTAATTAATTAGGTGACCTAGGGTAATTACTAAGATACCCCTAAGTCACTAAGACCATAACAAACCCCTTTGGACCATCCTCGGTTAGGTACTACGATGTTTCTTTAGTTAGCTACTCGGATAGTGTCACCCGATTAGGTCTTAGGATTTCGGGCACACTAGTTAGTTTATGTTAGTTAGTCCTAGGTTAGTTAGCTAGTTAGGTAAGTTAGTTAGACCCTAGGATTGGTAAGGAAGCTTGACCCCACGTGGCTTGACCCAACACGCGCCTGCCCCCTAACCGCCCTAACTGAATCGGTTTGGCTTGTCGCTTTGTCTCTATGCCGGTAGCACATGTGTTGCCATGCACTTCCCTAACCGTGCACTCTGTAGTTGCACTAAGAAAGTCCACTTCTTGTCCCAAGAATCCTCACTATGTCTTTGGGCACTACTTAATCTGCATGATCATTTTAAATGATTATGTGCTATGGTACCTAGGCTTGACACTTGGATGCCTCGTACCTAATGTGTGTAAGCGATGAAATTAAAATTTTTAGCTTAGGTTCTTCATTGCAGGTACAATTCCTAAACAAGCTTGGATTTGAGCATTTGAACATCAAAGTGTATTTTAAGTTACTTGTTAATACATAGAAACTGGCTAACACCCTTAAGACAATATTCTCTAACATGCCCAATATTACTCAATATTGGGCATTGGATGCCTATGTACCCCAATATATATTCTTAAAACCTAATAGACTCTTCACTAGACAAATACATTTTCTGGAATGTTACAAAGACTACACACATGAACACATAGTCATTAGTCTAACATGATCACCTAAATAACATAAATAGAAGAACACATACTTTAACATTACTTCACATATAGGTAGACGTGATCATACTTCACATAATCAACTACACAAATCAACATATTACTTCAAATAGTGCCGAAAAGGCCATGATCATCAAAATACTTAAAATAAAACCGACAAGGCCACATCAATTCACATAACGCCACCACCATAAGTGCACCAAACCAGTCACTACAAAATTGAAGTCTAATTAACATTAAATAAAGGGAATTAGGGCAGCGTACAACCCAATTCATCTCACCATTTCAATCCAAAGCTAAATCATCCAATTCGATACCATAAGGACCTTACACATGGCCATGAACATCAATTCATTACATAAATTATAATACTCAATGAATCTAAGTCAATTCAATATAGATTTATCAATATAAGACCAAGTAGATATCAATGAATACAATCCTTACATCATTCAATAGCCCATAGAAAACTACACTAGAAACTATAAGAATTAAGTCATTATAAATTCAATAAGCTTAACATGCAATAGACCTAAGAGTATTCATTACTCAATTGATCAAATTGAAACAGCCTATAAACCATACATACCTAATCTATACATAATTCAAAAGCACATAACAATCTACACATGAATTCATTAATCTTAAAGCATAATCAATTCACCTATATTTTTGTGAAAATTAGAGATTTGAGAAGATCAAGGGTTCACGGAGAATTTCAGTGGAAAAAATCAATTATACATCAATAACATCATATCTTAAGCTTTGAAAACGTTTCATGCAAGAACCCAAGACTGAGAGTAGAAATTAGACTTTTCATCTTTTTGAAATCATTGTAAATCATCTTTGAAATTGGCTCTAAGGTGATAGCAAACCTTAGATGAAGAACTCCCTTACCTTATTAGTAGAACCCAATGATAATTGAATAAGAAACTCCATTGAAGTTCCATCTTCAAGCTCCGTCTTCACTTTGAACTCTCATGAAGGTTTTTGGAGAAACTTTAGGAGGGAAAGGGTTTTGATCTAAGTTCAAGGGTTTAAATGAGAGTTTAATCACTTATATACTCTTAAAATACCCCTAAAACTTTAAAACAACCGTACTCACATTTTATAAGACTTGGGGTGAATTCCCAACTTCACCCCTAACATTACAGAGAAGCCTGCGCAGAGAACTGCCTCACAGACGGAGGGCCATCGACGGCCCGTCCTTTGACCAACGGACCGTCCTTTGGTCCGTGGTCTGGGACTGATGCTTGTCTTTGGATTCCTCTCCTCCAATACTAAGTGCCAATCGATGATACTCACCTACGGGGTATTGATTGACCCGCCGGGCGTCGATTGCCATCAGTAGGTGGGCTGTCTTGGACAGACATAACCACCAACTTTTTATGTCCTTCCTCCATGACCCTTGGATGGTCCTTGGGGATGTTTACCCGGACGTTTCTAACCAAAACATGTACGATACGATTTTAGGACCTCCCACATGAGTTTCATACAAAAAACACGCGTAAAACTCTACGAAACATGCTTAGACACACAAGGTCTTTTCAAGGCACATCTTTCGAATGTCATAGACGTTCTGTAATGTTTGACCTCCAAACTTTACGAAACTTGATACACTGCCTATATACACAATATTAACTAAATTAAGGACCATATAATCTCATGCACCACACATAAACACATACAACCACATATGGGGCACTTAGGTTACTTAGTCGTCGAACATCTTGGTCATCCCTTGATGTTTGACTTCAAATGCACCTTAACTCTTACATACTGCCTCTAAACCACATTATAGAACATTTTAGGACCTTAGACCATAATTACAACTATTTTAGACTTTAACTTTACCTAAGTCATTTTCGGGACCTTACAATCTCCCCCACTTGGACAACATTCTTCCTCGAATGACACTTGCCACTCTCTGAACACTTCTAAGTATAGAGATTAAATTAGCAGATCATAACCATACAATATAACACATAATCAAGGAGAAAATATCAATTTCACATAAGCAAGAGATTCACAACAAAACAAGAAACTAGAATAGATTCTATAACTCATCATGCTATAAAACTCACATCCTTCATTCCAAATAGTAAAAAACTCATTTTATATTTATTATCATACTCATATACATCATTTCTAACCATATTAAAATAATTTTAGACAAAAGAGTCAATTAGTCAATTTTTTAAAAATATCACAGTGAACTGGCAGTGCATTACAGTGAATTATGCAACTTCTGCAAAAATGCAACTTTTAGGCAATTTCATGATAGAAACATGATAATATGCAAGGTAACTTCATATAAACACCTTTTACAACATAATCATGGCTTCATAAAATACACAATGCAAGAAGTTAATGAAATTCAATTTCAACCAAGCATGCATATCATAAGTAGAAATGTTTGGAACTCATTTTTCACAAAAACTCCTACATAAATCAAGTTACTAAGAACTCTTTGCATTAGGCTTGAATAGACACATCAAGAAAGGTTAGGGGTACCTCATTCCCAACAACCATACTCCCCCACTTAGGAGAAACCCATTATAAGTTCAACACAACATCTACCACAAGGAACTCCCTCAAGGCACCTTAAACCTCACTAATACTTTCTCACCCAAAGCTCTCAAAGGTTCAACCATCTAACCACTACATACCCTTACAAGGAGAAACTCACCATTACGCTTTCAAGTCTGTTCACTTCCTCTACACTTATAACTTTATACCTTACCATGCTTTCCAACTATACTACCCTTCAAAAGGTAACAAAACCAACCTAAAGGTCATCAAAACCATCTTTCACACCTCATCTAAAAAGTCACATATCATCTTTTCTCTCCCTCAACCCAATCTTCATAAAGTCACACTCAAATGACCAAACACATAAGGAGACAAGGGAAAGACACCATATACAAAGCTCTTAGGCACGATTAGATGAATGAAGAAGTGAAACTTTTCCTAGCACCCAATAGCCTCCTATTCATAATGTGGGGCTCTTCACATTATAAACAAGACTCTATTAGATGTGGTTCAGGAGACAACTACGACACTCCCAAACCTTATGCTCAGATACCAAGTTTGTCACGAACCTCAAGTACTCCCTAGAAGTTAGATCATCCTTGAGTTCATCACACGGCAAATGAGACTTCAAGAAGTCTCATCTAAGCCCCTCATATCATTCATTGAATAATAAACATTCTAAAATAAGTAAGAATTTAAAACTTTCTTCACACACGAAGAACTCTTTCTATAAACAATACCCAAGCGGAAGACTTCCATTAAAACATTAAACCTTTACAATATCCCATTGAACCATCTAAACTTTAGAGTAAACAACACTTGGGACTAAGCCCATACAAGACCTAAAATAAAGACTTAAGACATAAACGAACATGTGGATATTGTCCTCGAATCGATGAGGACTCACCAATACTTAATCTTCAACCCTTAGAAACCTATCCATACTACAAGGCACATCAAGACTTCCAATTCCCTACATTTTAGTCAAAAAGGTAAAAGAAGGGGTTAGCACATTAGATGTTCTAAGTATGGAATCCATGCAAAAACCATGAAAAGGGGACATTTAGTCAATAGCATGCTTTTCATGAATTTTGATTAAAACATCATACTATAAGCATAAGAACATCATTTAACACTTTAGAAATACATAACGAATCATTCAAGCAATTATTCACATTTTAAAGCTCACTTTCCAGTGAACTACTTCACTGTACAGTGATGTTCCTTCACTGTTACAGTGAAGTGCTTAGCCTTCACATTTGACATCTTCTGGCATGTAGTCAACCCACTAAAAGCTATTCTAAGACTCACTAAAGTCACAAAAAGATATACCGCCCATACACCCTCTCAAAGCATGTCTAAATGATCCTTAAGACTACTTAGAATGAGACACATACGCACTTACAATACATCAAGCAAATGAACATGAGATCCTCCTACCAAAGGTGATTCCAAGGTTCACTTTGGTGAGTTGTGAAGAGACCGCCCATACAATCCCTTTCACCACACACAAGGGATCCTATAGACTACCTAAGATACAATCATTCTCAATTAATACCATGACATACATCAAACACGACATTCTACCTTTCAAAGGTTATCAAAAGACCTACTCAAGTAACTCAAGAAGAGAATGTCCATAATTGACCTCTTCAAGATTACCTAAGTAATCCTTAAGACTTACCTAGGTTAGGATAATGTCCACATAATCAATCGCATTTATTAACTAGAATCAATATAATGACTTATTTAAGTAAGATATGAAGTGACCATTCCTATGCCCCCTTCATACCTTAACTAGACAACCCTTAACCACTCTAGATAATAGCTTATTCATTTGACATGCTTTCTTAACATAAGTCATTACATTACTTAGTTCAGTTAAGAGACATTCATCACATAAGAACATTCAAGTAATGGTCTTGAAGAAGACCTAGGGACTCTCACTAACATCTTCTAGCCTATTGTGCAATGTCTAGATAGTGTCCCAACCACCACCTAAACTTCATAGAACTTCTGTAATGCTAATGTGTGTCCCACGTGATGATAATAGGCAATACCGACATAGACCATGGTAGCAAAGCATGGAATCCCGAGTTGTAACCTACTCCGATGGAGGGTTTTCTACTTGCCAATGGTAGAACGTGGACACATCCCATGTAGGCACATGGTTAAGGAATATGAATGGCTTACTTTGTACTCTAGTCTCGTTCTTCACTAGAGCTACTAACCTTACCATAATCACTCAGTTCTAGCCTTCGTTCTCATATATTAAATCATATTAAGGTTCATACAAAAGGGTTCCATATCAAGTTCATAACCCAATTACATTTACCCTACCAAAGAGGTCCTCTAGGGTTTGCCTTACAATGGCGACAAGAAGCTCATCATGACATCCCTAAGGTTTTATAGGATGCCGTTCCAACCATTCAACCTTAAGTCCATCATTCATTACATGAAGGATACCATTACAACTTTCGAGTTCAAGTTTCATAACCTTACAACTACTTTCAAGGTTTCACATAAAGGACCATGTAATCATCATTCAAGGTCTCACCTAACATTCGTGCATACAAGACTAGGACGATTTATCTTCCTAAGTTAAGGCATCACATATTCATGTTCATACATGCATCAAGTAAGGGACACAAGTCTACCTAAACAAGACACAACATACTTCACTTTAGCACATATTACATGTTATTCAAGAAGCACAAACAACAATTATCATATTAAGTCACCCTATACACTACTATATCATCATCAATATATTCATCATAGACTCATATATCCAAGTAACATCAAACTTAAATTATCACCTATTTTCTTATATCTTCTTCATAGATTAGAAAATATTATCTTTATTTTTAATCCTACATAATTTTCATATGTTTTTTCATCTATTGCATATTCTTCCTTATTCATTTATAAATTATGTTGTAGTTTATATTCTAGATTATCTATTTGTGTTTTTAGATATAAAATATTTTTTCTTTGTATTATTATAGATTTATTACAGACTCCTGCAAATATATTATCATTAAGCCAATTTTCTCTTTGTTTTAATTCATTTCTTTTTGCCATAATTATGTTATTAAGTTCTTCTTTATATTTTTTATTCATCTTAATTTTAAATATTTTATATATTTATATTCTACTCTGGATATAATATCTATTAATCTTTCTAATTCTTGGTTATCCATTTTTGTAATATTTAATTTTTTATATTTCGGATATAATCAGAGATGGATTTTATCATTATTGAAGCCAGAAGAGCAACCTACATCACGAGCATTAAAGAAAGAATTTATTTCAGAAGACTTATTAATCAGATATTGTAAACTTATTGGACACAAATACCCCGACCACAGATGTTCAAAATGCAATGGAGAAGATAACGTTATACCAGATGTCGATTTAGAGTGAAAGAAGACAAGACAAGATGGGGTATGGACAAGATAAAGAGATAAGGAGCTAAGATAAG
Organism: Solanum sitiens; assembly: GCA_016801875.1. Classification (NCBI taxonomy): domain Eukaryota; kingdom Viridiplantae; phylum Streptophyta; class Magnoliopsida; order Solanales; family Solanaceae; genus Solanum; species Solanum sitiens. The sequence goes on from JABWTJ010000606.1 coordinate 324,474, forward strand.
ATTCTCTTTTGATAAAATATGTAAAGTAAAGAGATAATGTAAAAAGTAGGTAGCATTTTCTTTTTTGAAGGGCAAGGTGTGAATAGTAAAGGCCATCTGTAAAGAAAAATAGGGAAAAGTCTTAAAGTGTACAGTAGACACACTAATGTGCTTATTGTATAGTGAATAGTATAGGCTTAGAATTTAGTATATATAGATTGCCAAATTGTAAATGAAAGGCAGTCAATGCCAACCAAAAGCTCAAGTTAATAAAAACTCTTTCAAAAAACCCTCTCTCAAAAAAGATATAAACTAAGTTCAAAATGGAGAAATCCGAAATCAAGCCAGATATTTCAGATAGCATGGAAAATCAAGAAACAAAGGTACATTATTTAACAATTATGCAGAACTAATTTCATATATTCCTGAATATCATATATATGATTGATTAAATTTATGTTAGTTATTATATACTAGAAATATTTGAATCATGAATTCTAGTTTGCTAGTAAACGGGAAACACGGAGAAAACTGCTAGACTATGCCATCCCACAGTGGAAACCGGTAGGCGAGGGATGCCGTTAGGGGAGTACACAAGGTTGAGGCGCTGATAAGCAGTAATTATCCGCTAAAGTACGATGCTAGTAGTGAACGGAAAACATGATACAATACTCTAGTTTATAATAAACTAATATGAATTTAATTGAATTATGGATATGATAGGAAGGAATAATTGAAAACAAACCTGCATAAATAAATAAACATGATTACAATGTATGATGAAATAAAAAGTTATGAAACTTTGATCTTATATATACTTAAAGATATAGAAATTGTTGACATAAAAAGAATTATATGGGAAAAAATATTTGATTATGATTTAGAAGATATATTAAATCAAGAGTGGTATGAAATAGATTTACAAGAATTAGAAATAGAAAGAATAGATATATACGATTTAGAAATAGATTCAGATTAAAATAAACTATGAATATTTAGAATATTGGATAGAAACTATGGAAAACATAAGATTAACAAATCATTTAATACAAGAAAATTTATATATGTATCAAAAAACCCAAGTCATATATAGAATATATAATAAATAATCTTGAAGAAATAATTAGATTAAAACAATTATCAAAAGAAATTTATGATAAAATATATTTTACTCTACCAATAACATAATTATGGCAAAAAGAAATGAATTAAAACAAAGAGAAAATTGGCTTAATTATAATATATTTGCAGGATTCTGTAATAAATCTATAACAATACAAAGAAAAAATATTTTATATCTAAAAACACAAATAGATAATCTAGAATATAAACTACAACATAATATATAAATGAATAGGGAAGAATTGCAATAGATGAAAAAACATATGAAAATTATGAAGGATTAAAAATAAAGATAATATTTTCTAATCTAGGAAGAAGATATAAGAAAATAGGTGATAATTTAAGTTTGATGTTAGAAAAAGAAACGGTAAAATTAGAAGACAGTTTAACTGCTATGGTGAGAATAACAAAAGAAAATGAAGAAATAGATAGAAAAATGGAAATTGAAAAAATAAAACAACAAGCGAAAAAAGAAGTACAACAAATGGAAGAAGTAAAAGATAAAGAAATTGTAGAACTAGAAAAAGAATTAGCAATGTTAAAAGAAATATATGAATAAAACAAAAAGAAAAAGAACAAAAAAGAAACTTAGCAAATGAAATAAATAAATTTAAAGAAAAATTGCAACTAGAAAATAAATTAGAAGAAAGTAATCAAGATAATATAACTAATCTGCCAGAAGTAAGAATTGATGATATCAACGATGATTTAGAAGAACAATACTCAGAAATAAGTGAAACATATACAGAACTTTTAGACAATATAGATAATACAAAAAATGTAGAAATAAACACGGGAGATATAGACATGAATGAAAAACCTAGTACATCAGGAGTAAAAAATCCAAAATATTTAAATCCAACATATTATAATGCAAATTATGAAAAATACGATAGAGAAAAAACTTTATGGAATAAAAGATTAAGTAAATGGACACCTAAACCAACAACTGAACAACATAATTTTTTAGATTTAGACTGTGTAGCAGATATAAATGAAACAATTCAATTATGGATGGGATATATATCAAAACAACTAATAGACAACAAAATAGGAATGACAGAAACACCAGAATATATAGAAAGAACACTTATAGGAACAGTAAAATTATGGTTACAAAATTTAACGTGATCACCTAAATAACATCAATAGGAGAACACATACTTTAACATTACTTCACATATAGGTAGACATGATCATACTTCACATAATCAACTACACAAATAAACATAATACTTCAAGTAGTGCAGACAAGGCAATGATCATCATAATACTTACAATAACACCGACAAGGCCACATCAATTCACATAACACCGCCACAATAAGTGGATCAAACCAATCACAACATAATTGAAGTCTAATTAACATTAAATAAATTGAATTAGGGCAGTGTACCACCCAATTCATCTAGCTGAATAATCCAACGATACCATAAGGCTCTCATCCATGGCCATGAACATCAATTCAATACATAAATCATAATACTCAATGAATCTAAGTCAATTCAATTTATATTTATCAATATAAGACCAATTATATATCAATTGAATACAATCCTTACATCATTCAACAGCCCATAGAAAACTACACTAGAATCTATAAGCATTAAGTCAATATAATTCAACAACCTTATCATGCAATAGACCTAAGAGTATTCATTACTCAATTGATCAAATTGAAACAGCCTATAAGCCATACATACATAATCTATACATAATTCATAATCCCATAACAATCTACACATTAATTCCTTAATCTCAAACCATAATCAATTCACCCATACTTTAGTGAAATTTAGAGATTTGAGAAGATCAAGGGTTCATGGAGAATTTCATTGGAAAACATCAATTATACATCAATAGCATCATATCTTAAGCTTTGAAAACGTTTCATGCAAGAACCCAAGACTGAGAGTAGAAATTGGACTTTTCATCTTTTTGAAATCATTGAAAATCATCTTTGAAATTGGCTCTAAGGTTATAGCAAGACATAGATAATTATCTCACATACCTTATTAGTAGAACCCAATGATAATTTAAGAAGAAACTCAATTGAAGATCCATCTTCACTTTGAACTCTCATGGAGGTTAGAAACTTTAGTAGGGAAAAGGTTTTGATCTAAGTGCTAGGATTTAAATGAGAGTTTAATTACTTATATACTCTTAAAATACCCCTAAAAACTTAAAACAACCGTTCTCACATTTTATAATACTTGTGGTGAATTCCCAACTTCACCCCTCACATTACAGTGAAGCCTGCGCAGAGAACTGCCTCATAGACGGAGGGCCATCAACGACACGTCCTTTGATCAACGGACCATCCTTTGGTCCGTGGTCTGGGACTGAGGCTTGTATTTGGCTTCCTCTACCCCAATACTATGTTCCAATAGATGATACCTTACCTACGAGGCGTCGATTGAACCACTGGGCGTCGATTGCCATCCGTAGGTGGGATGTCTTGGACAGTCATGGCCACCAACTTTGGGTCCTTCCTCAAGGACCCTTGGATGGTCCTTGGGGGTGTTTTACTGGACGTTTACAAACCAAACATGTACGTAAATTTGTTTAGGACCTCCCACATTAGTTTTATCCAAAACAAACACGTAAAACTCTACGAATTATGCTTAGACAGACAATGTCATTTCAAGGCAGATCTTTCGAACGTCATGGACGTTCTAGAACGTTTGACCTCCAAACTTCACGAAAATGGACACCCTACCTATATACACCATATTAACTCATTTAAGGACCGTATAAGCTCATGATTCACACATAAACACATACAACCACATATGAGGCACTTAGGTGACTTAGTCGCCGAACGTCTTGGTCGTCCCTTGATGTTTGACTTCTAATGCACCTAAACTCTTAGATACTTCCTCTAAACCACATTATAGACCATTTTAGGATCTTAGAACATCATGACAACCATATTATCCTCTAGTTTCACCTAAGTTATTTTCGGGACATCACAAATAGCTTGGGCCATTTGGACAAGGATAGCCCTTATGTCACCGTCTGCCAAAGGTGGTGGATTTGCAGGAGCTTGATCATCCACAACATCTTCTTCAACAGGAGGAACTTGATCTCCATGGGGAGGAGCTCCCGCATTAGCAATCTTTTCCTCAAGCCTTCGAGCCGCATTCCTTCGAGTATTCATTGCCTATAACTAAAATACAAGGTTTAGGTGAAAGCACACAATGGTTAATCTAGAGGCACGATATTGGATTTCCAAGAAACAGAGAGATTCCTAAGCATCATATAGATTCCTATTCATAAGTGTGGCGCGCTTCACAATTATGAACACGAATCTACATAGACGTGGTTGAGAGAGACATCAACATCAAGGATATTCAACCTCATGCTTTGATACCAAGTTTTTCATATCCGAGGAGCACTCCCTAGACGTAACCGACGTCTTCGTCCTCTTTGAGGACTTAGACTAACCTCTTAACATTCGTCATAACATTCATAGGCCAAAAACACGTTAAACTTTAAAACTTTTACTACTTCTATATTGAGGTTTACATAGACCTCTACATACACATATATATAGACATATCAAATATACATAGACCCTTCGTATAGGAAGATTACATATTATTCTACTTTTATTGTGCATAGATATATATATAACATAGAAGATAGTCTCAAGATTGTCTCATATCATAGCCATCTAAAACAATCATAGTAATTTGTGCATAGCCCCACATCAATGTCAAGAAGCCACATATAGGCTTATACAAATCGTACTTGTCACGACCGGAGTTTAGGCCTCAGACGAGACCGGCATCGTTGACCTCTCACAGGTCAAAGACAAGCCTATATACGTCATCCTTACTTCATCTAGGTTAATTTAGCGGAAAATTTGAACTTTTTGTTCCTTAACATGCATGTATATCAATCTACTCAAATTCATATACGTTCACAATCAACCATCTAACATTAAGATCATCAACTGAAAGAAATAGTTCAATACTGCATTAAGTGTATACTTGCCAAAATGGCACCAATACAATGTCTGAAATAAAACTGGAAAGAAACACTAGTTGAACATTCTCCACTAGCTAAAGCCTACATCTAAGCTAGATAATAATAGTAGACATCCTCAAAAGCATGAGGGCCTACCAAATACGGATGAAAGCTCCACGTTTGGATAGCTGCAACGTCGTACTGTAAGCTCTAACGTCCACCTATGCCTGCACCTAAAAATGTAGAGTTTTATGGGGTTAGTACACACTTGTACTAAGTATGGTATATGCAACCACACACCAAGGACATCCATGAGTAAGGATAGCTCTTTCCTAACAACATGATTATAGAAAGTCAATTTAGTAGACTTGCCAAATTTGGATTAGGAAAGTTAGTGGACCTATCAAATTTAGATTAGGAAAGTCAGTGGACTTGCCAAATTGGATTAGGAAAGTCATGCCATGAGAGTAACATGCATCATCATACATATCATATTGCACACATCACATAACATCTTACACATAGCACATAACAAATTGCATATAGCACATAACATCTTTCATATCATTCGTTCATATTCCATGAGACCTCAGAATCGTGGACTTAATATTAAGACTTCCCAAAATGAGGGTTCAACATATGGAAACTCAACTAGGGAGCCTTCTTTAGCAAACACAGAGTCTGCTTCATTTATTCATACGTACTTCATTTTCATTCATTCATATACTAGTGCAATCACTAGTCATACCTAGGATGTAGTTTAAGACTCTCATCGGGTTTGTTGTGCAATGACCAAGAATAACCTAGTGTCATTACTTAAGTCTAGCTCACCTCTTGATTATCTTATCCTAACACCTTTGGTATCGTTCATTTCATTATGTGCATCATTTGAAGCTGGCCTCATTCATTCTTTGGGAACTTTAACTTTAACCGACATAGATCATGTGAGCATCCTGAAATCTAGTGTCTGCCCCACATCGAAAAGAGGTGGAATCACCGGCCAAAGTGACCCAAAACATGCTAGCGTATATAGGGGATTGAACCCTGCTAGATCTCTATATTGGCAGTATAGGCTCAAAGACTTGGAGATATAAGGAGACCCATACCCGGCATGCCAGACAGTCTCATCTCATGAGAGTTACGTGAACCTCCGCCCTTCTGGAAAGAAGGCATCACCGCTCATAGCTAGCCTATCGTTGCTCAGTATAAAGTTCCATTACATTCAACTCATACGTCACGGAAGCTGGCTTCTAGTATGAGGACATCATAGCTCATTAGATGATTTCTCATCTCATCATTAGTATTAAGTATACATTAATATCAATACTTTCATTAGAGTGTTCATAGAGACTGGTCTCTTCATTAACTTTACACTCTCATAGGCGAGTACATTTTGGTAACATTTACTTAGGCTCATTTGAGATTGCTCTCATCTTTCACATTAGCCTCTTATCATGTTGTTACCACATTCATTAGCTTTAGCACATTTGCTCTTCATATTTACTCACCCCTTTTTCCGTGAATGTTCATTTCATCATATGCCAATGCACTCCATTTCTTGTGTTTTACACTCTTACTTAACCCTTCTAGAGTTTCTTCATTTCTTTACATACATCTTAGGTTCACTTATTTTAAACGTATGCTAGATTTATGGGTCTATACATACAAGCCATGAGGCTTCATTCATAGTTTGTTTAAGTATTTTTGAATATTTATTCACGTATGACTTGTGTATCAATACGGAGTTTTGGAAAGGGAACCCGATTTTGAATTCTTTGGACAACACTCACATTTTTATTCATTTTGGTTTGATCCATACGGCTTGGGGACCCAAGATCGAGCCCCAATGACTTCATTTTATTTTATTTTTCTTAATTTATCTCTTCATTTTTCGTTCAGTGGGACTGAGAGGATGTGGGATCGAACCCCCAAAACCTCATTTTCTTTTTATTTCCTTCTCTTTAATTTCTCTCCTTTTGGCCTAGGGGGTGTGGGTTTGAACCCCCACAGCCCCACTTAAATCTTTCTCCTTAAATTCTTTTTGTTCTGCCTAGAGGTCGTGGGTTCGATTCCCACACGCCTCAACCATTTATTTTTCTTTTTTTATTCCTCCTTAAATCTGACTGAGAGGTGGTGGGTTCGAATCCCACTCCTCTCATTTCTTATTTTTATTATTTCATCTTCGGATCAAGGCACATGGTTTCGAATCCCACATGCCACATTCTCTTATTCTCACATTATTTCAATAATTTTTAATATGGTGAGGTCACGGGTTCGATTTTCAGTGGCCTCACATATTTTAATTAACTTTTACATAACATCATAATCCCCTTAGCTTGGCCGAAACTCATCAACAAGATGCTGGAAATTTTTGCAGCCTATTTTCTCACCTCTTTCACATTAAATGTTTAGACGTTTTAAGTAGTTTTTAGTGAGTTCTTTAGGTGCATTTTCATGGATTCATTTGACTATTAGTTGCACTAAAATTAGCATTTTTACATCACTTATGAACATCACGATTTAAGCAAGTTTGTGCACATGAAATACAACCATAAACATGCCATTTTTCGAATTTAAATCCGAGAGTGTATATCACGGCTACACATTGCACAAACATCATTTTTCACAAAATTTCGGACAACATGCTCAATATTCACATAATTCCGAACATACATACATAAACATAATCATCACTAAAACACATTATATCCCTAATTTCTACCATCAAACATACCCAACCTATGATTCGATGGGAGCTAATGACAAGGACATGCAACGGGGAACAACCCTAGTTTCTGGAATATATTCGTCTGAAACTGAAGGGTCTCTTGGGAAAGGGACCAAGAGTAAGAAAACCCATACATTATTTTGACGTTCAAACGTTGAAGTTGCTGCCCAAAACTTCTCCAAAATTTCGTCTAAGTCCAAAAGCTTCAACACTAACTCGACGGAAAAACTCCTCTCTTTGCCTAACGTTTTTGGTTATGTTTTGAATAAGTTTTTAATGTGAAAGTTCTTCAAGTGTGAAGAACTTTTAGTTGCTGATCATCTCTTGTGTTTTTGGCAGAGAGAACGTGAAAGAGAAGAGAGATATTGACGTGAGAGTGAGAGAGTTAAACGTGAAAGGTGGTTTAGGCTTAGGTAAAGACTTAGTCAACTAGGACTCTTTCAAACCTTTAACTAAAAATCTTATTTTTCTTTTTATTAAATCATATAATAAATATTAATTAATTAAATTAATTTATCAATTTAAATAAAAACAATTTAAATCATTGCTTCCACCTAGGTTCGAAACCGGGTGGAGCAAGACTTCACTTCAAAGGCCAATTTTTGGCCTTCTCTCCCCAAACTACCCCTCCACCTTATTAATTAAATAATTAATTTCATATTTAGGGTAATTACTATACTACCCTTAGCCTAGAAAAAGACTATTTTACCCCTAGATCCTCCAAATCTCAGATTTCCCCTTTTTAAGTCCGGTAAAGACTCATTCGAGTAAATCTTCGTATTCGAGAGCCCTACATGGCTGGACCCAATCTTTTCTAGCTCAACTAACTCCCCAAGTTAGTTTGCTTGGCTGTAGCAAGGGTTCAGAGGTCTGGTTCTACGCGCATCAATCCGTGTGAACCCGGTCTAATCGTAGGCATTCTAGACACATTGATCATTACTTAGCATATCCATTTTTAGGGTTCTTACATTATCCGCCCTTTAGGAACATTCGTCCCCGAATGACACTACTAACTATCTAGCGTAATGCCAGTCAGATCACAACATAATTACTATTTACAAACAAGCAATAGCAACAAAGAATTGAGAGATAAGGAAACTTAGACTTAAAAGTAGGACGTCTAACCTCAAGAGCTGAAAAGATAAGGGTAGTGGGATCTCATATCGACCTCGGCCTCCCAAGTAGCACCCTCAACAAGATGATTCCTCCACAATACCTTCACTGTGGCAATCTCCTCGTTTCTCAGCCGCTTGACCTGTCTGTGTAAGATCTCAACAGGTACCTCCTCATAGGACAAGTCTTCATCAACCCCCTAACCTTCCACAGGTAGAATCGATGCTGGATCACTTAGGTACTTCTTTAACATGGATACATAAAAGACTGGATGGACAGAATCTAGCTCCGCAGGCAATGCCAACTCATAGGCCACCTCACCCACACGTTGTAGGATCTCATATGGCCCAACATACCTCGGACTCAACTTCCCCTTCCTGCCAAACCTCATCACCCCCTTCATAAGTGATATATTCAAATAGACCTGGTCACCAACATCAAACTCTAAGTGCCATTTTCTGTTTTCTACATAAGACTTTTGTCGACTGTAGGCAGTATCCAACCTGTCCCTAATCACTCTGACCTTCTCTAAGGCCTCATGAATGATCTCGGGACCCAAAATGAATGACTCTCCAACCTCGAACAACCTAACTGGAGAGATCTACATCTCCTACTATACAGTCCCTCAAACGGTGCCATCCCAATGCTTGAGTGATAGCTGTTATTATACGGGAACTCTATCAAAGGCAGATGGTCATCCCAACTACCTCTGAAGTCAATCACACACGCTCTCAACATGTCCTCCAATGTCTGAATGTTGCGCTCTGCCTACCCATCAGTCTGAGGATGAAAGGTAGTACTGAGCTTTACCTGCGTGCCTAAGCTCTTCTTGAAGGATCTCTAGAAATGTGAAGTGAACTGAGCTCCTCTATCTGAAATAATAGACAAGGAATCCCATGTCATCTCACAATCTCATCAAGGTAGAGTCTCGCATAATCCTCAGCTCTGTAAGTAGACTTCACAGGGATAAAGTGGGCAGTCTTAATCATCTTGTCCACAATAACCCATATGGAGTCATGCTGTCTCCTAGTCCTCGGAAGACCAACCACGAAGTCCATATTAATGGCCTCCCACTTCAAAGTTGGAACCTCAATAATCTGAGTAAGACCGCCAGGCTTAAGATGTTTTGCCTTTACCTGATGACAATTAGGACACTTGGCCACATATTCTGCAATGTCCTTCTTCATGCCATCCCACCAATAAATCCTCTTAAGATCATGATACATCATGGTGGAACCTGAATTTATAGAATATCTGGAACCATGGGTCTCTGCAACAATCCTGGTCCTCAAATCATCCACATCTGGTACACACAGCCTGTCCTGGTACCTAAGTACGTCGTCACCTCCCAAAGCAAAAGACTCATTCATATTTATCAACACTGAGTCCTTCAGCTCCATCAACACAGGATCGAGATGATGACCCTGCTTGACTTCAACTACCAAGGATGATTCAGAACTAGGATGAACTGAAACACCCTCACTAGTAGAGTCAACCAACCGCACACCCAGTCTGGCCAGTCTGTGTAGATCTTTCACCAACCCCTTCTTCTCATCCTCAACGTGGGCTGTACTTCCTATGCTCATCCTGCTCAAAGCATCATGTATAACATTAGCTTTACCTGGATGGTAGTGGACATTCATATCATAGTCCTTCAATAGCTCCAACCATCTTCGCTGACGTAGATTTAACTCCCTCTTCGTGAACACGTACTGGAGACTCTTGTGGTTTGTGAACACATCCACATGCACTACATACAAGTAGTGCCTCCACAGCTTCAGTGTAAACACTACAACTGCCAACTCTAGGTCATGAGTGGGATAATTCTTCTCATGAACCTTGAGCTGTCTGGACGCATAAGCTATCACCTTACCAACCTGTATAAGAACATAACCCAAACCAACCCTAGATGCATCACAATAAACAGTGTAATTCTCACCACACTTAGGCAAAGTAAGCACCGGGGCTGAAATGAGTCTGTCTTTGAGCTCCTGGAAACTCTTCTCACAAGTCTCCGTCCATTAGAACTTGGCTTTATTCTTAGTCAAAGCTGTCAGTAGGGTAACAATGGAAGAAAAACCCTCTACGAACCTGCGGTAGTAACTAGCCAATCTCAGTAAGCTATGGATATCGGTGGGAGTAAGAGGTTTTGGCCAGTTCTTCACAGCCTCAGTCTTCCCGGGGTCCACCTCCACACCCTGATCAGACACAACATGACCCAGGAAGGTCACTGATCTAAGCCAGAATTCACACTTGGTGAATTTGGCATACAACTGATGTTGTCTAAGTACATGCAAGGTTAGTCTCAAATACCGTTCATGCTCTTCCTTGGTCCTAGCGTAGATGAGGATGTCATCAATGAATACTATGATGAAAGAATCAAGGTATTCACGGAAGTCTAGGTTCATGAGGTCCATAAATGCAGCTGGTGCATTAGTGAGACCAAATGACATTACTAAGAACTCATAATAACCATAACGGGTACGAAATGCTGTGTTTGGGAAATCTCCATCCCTAACCCTAAGCTGATGATACCCTGAACGAAGATCAATCTTCGAGAAGAAACTAGACCCTTGGAGCTTATCGAACATGTCATCTATTTTGGGAAGTGGATACTTATTATTTATAGTGACTTTGTTGAGCTGCCGATAATCGATACACATTCTAAGGGGTCTATCCTTGTTTTTCAAAAACAACACTGGAGCGCCCCAAGGGGATATGCTCAGCTGACTGTTATCCTTATCACTGAGATCTTTTAACTGCAGCTTCAACTCTTTGAATTCAGCTGGAGTCATTGTGCAAGGAGGAATTGAAGTTGGTTTAGTATCGGGTTCTAAGTCGATACCAAAGTCAATCTCTCGAGGGGGAGGGACTCCAGGCAAATTATCAGGAAATACATTTTGGAACTCATTCACTACAGGCACAGATTCTGTAAGGAATGTCATGATATAAATCATTAACACTCACAAGATGACACAATAACCCCTTGGACATCATTTTATTGGCCTTAAGGTTCGAAATCAAGGGATTAGGACGACTCGAGTTGTACCCCTCCCAAACCAGCTCTACCTCATTAGGGAAACGAAATCTCACAACTCTGCTACGGTAATCCGTACAAGCATAACAACTATGAAGCCAGTACATGCCACGAATAACATCAAAATCATGCATTGGTAACTCAACTAAGTTTGCACACATAGTCTTACCACATACAACAATTGGACAATCCTTGTATACTCTATCAGTTCTTACATTTTCTCCTAAAGGTGTACTAACCACTATAGGATCATGCAAAAATTCACGCAATATTTCAAAAGTGAGAGCAAGCAAAGGAGTCATAAAGGAAAGTGTAGACCCTAGATCAAGTAATGCATAAACAGAAGTTGAGAATACTTGCAGCATACCTGTGACCACATCAGGGGACTTCTCCTGCTCCTCCCTGCCCTTCAGGGCGTAGAATCTGTTCCTCTTAGGAGGCTCGGCTACTGCTGCACCCTGTGGATTAGGCCTAGGTGAGCATTACTCTAGGCTGACCCCTGTTCTGTGGGCAGTCCTTAACCATGTGCCTGCTTGTACCGAAACCGAAGCAGGTATTAGTACCCTGTCTGCACTCTCCACTGTGAGCACAGCCACATTTAGCACAGTCCTTTCCGGGATGCTGTATATCACCTCCATTGCCCTTCTTGGGCTTGGCTCTGCCTCCTCTAGGTGCTGCACTCCTCTGAAAGCTAGAGTTCCCTGAACTCTGTTGCCCCTTTTTGAACCTGGGCTACTCACGGACGCCGAAGTTGTTCCTGTTGCCTCCATTGCTAGGACCTGCCTGATCATAAGGCTTAGGCCTCCTAGCATCACGGACGACCCTTTTCTTCCGGCTTTCCTCCAACTTCTAGACATGCACCATCAACCTGGAGAGGTCCATGTTATTGTGGAGCATCGCAGCCCGACACTCCTCCAAATCTCCGGTGATTCCTGTGAGGAACCTACTCATATCATCCCTATTGTTAGATATAAGGGAAGTAGCATACCTGGATAGTTTAACAAACTTCAGTACTCATCTCATCCCTATTGTTAGATATAAGGGAAGTAGCATACCTAGATAGTTTTACGAACTTCAGGGAATACTTCCTGACTGTTACTGATCCCTGCTTAAGGTTGATAAACTCCTCAACCTTGGCCTCCCTCATCTCCCTGGGGAAGAATCTCTCCAAGAAGACTGTCTTAAACAGCTTCTAAGTGATCGGAACTCCACCCAAAGCTCGTCATCCTGCCACATCTTGCACCAAGTCTGTGCAACATCCTTGAGCTGATAGGAAGCCAACTCAGCCTTCTCAGTATCTGTGACCCGCATGGCCACCAAACTCTTGTGTACCTCATCGATGAACTCCTGGGGCTCCTCTGAAATCTTGGACCCTGTGAAAATAGGAGGATTCATCCTCGTAAAGTCTCGCAGCCTGTCAGCTATGCTACGTACCAGTGGGTTCTCCCTCTGAACATTTTGCCGGTTGACCTGGGAAGTCATGGCCTGGTCCTGCATAGTGATGGCCTGTGCCATCTGGGCCAGAGATGCCCGCACCTCCCCATCAGTCAACCCAGCTAGGTTAACTGGCATAGCCACTCCTTCAGCTGGAGCCTGGGGTAGAAGCTGAATGCCCCCAGCAGTTGGTCCTCCTCTCCTCTGACCAACGTTCCTCCTAGTATTCATTCTCTGAAAATAATATGAATTGATGTTAGACACACTCATAACAACAAGAAATCAGACATTAGGAAAAGCACGATAAGATCAGAAGAAGGGAAATTTTCCTACGCATCATGCATTCTCTAATTCAGGATAGTGGTGCACTTCACTACCATGACTTAGAAACTACTCAATGTGGTTGATGTGAACTTATTATCCTCGGAATTTAACCTAGTGCTCTGATACCAACTTTGTCACGACCAGAGTTTAGACCCTAGACGAGACCGGCGTCGTTGAACTCTCAAAGGTCGCAGACAAGCCTATATACGTCATCCTTACTTCATCTAGGTTAATTTTAGCGGAAAATTTGAACTTTTGGTTCCTTAACATGAATGTTTATCATTCTACTTAAATTCATATATGTTCACAATCAATCATCTAACATTAAGATCATCAACTGAAAGAAATAGTTCAATACTGCATTAAGTGTATACTTGCCAAAATGGCACCAATACAATGTCTGAAATAAAACGGGAATGAAACACTAGTGGAACATGCTCCACTAGCTAAAGCCTACATCTAAGCTAGATAATAACAGTAGACATCCTCGAAAGCATGAGGGCCTACCAAAAAACCGGATGAAAGCTCCACGTCCGGATAGCTGCAACGTCGTACTGTAAGCTCTAACGTCAACCTGTGCCTGCACCTAAAAATGTAGAGTTGTATGGGATTTGTACACACTTGTACTAAGTATGGTATATGCAAGCACACACCAAGGACATGCATGAGTAAAGAGAGCTCTTTCCTAACAACATGATTGTGGAAAGTCAAGTCAGTATACTTGCCAAATTTGGATTAGGAATGTTAGTGGACCTGCTAAATTTGGATTAGGAAAGTCAGTGGAATTGCCAAATTGGATTAGGAAAGTCATGCCATGAGAGTAACATGCATCATCATATGTATCATATTGCACACAACACATAACATCTTACACATAGCACATAACATATTGCATATAGCACATAACATCTTTCATATCATTCGTTCATATGCCATGAGACCTCGGAATCATGGACTTAACATTAAGACTTCCCAAAATGAGGGCTCAACATATGGGACCTCAACTAGGGAGCCTTCTTTAGCAAACACAGAGTTTGTTTGATTCATTCATACGTACTTCATTTTGATTCATTCATATACTAGTGCAATCACTAGTCATACCTAGGATGTAGTTTAAGACTCTCATCGGGTTTGCTGTGCAATGACAAAGAATAACCTAGTGTCATTACTTAAGTCTAGCTCACCTCTTGATTATCCTATCCTAACAGCTTTGGTATCGTTCATTTCATTACGTGCATCATTTGAGGCTGGCCTCATTCATTCTTTGGGAACTTTAACTTTAACCGACATAGATCATGTGAGCATCATGAAATCCAGTGTCTGCCCCATACCGAAAAGAAAGGGAATCACCAGCCAAAGTAACCCAAGACATGCTAGCGTATATAGGGGATTGAACCTTGCTAGATCCCTATAATGGTAGTATAGGTTCAAATTCTAGGAGATATAAGGAGACCCATACCCGGCTTGCCAGAGAGTCTCATCTCATGAGAGTTACGTGAACCTCAGCCCTTCCCGAAAGAAGGCATCACCGCTCATAGCTAGCTTATCGGTGCTCAGTATAAAGTGCCATTACATTCAACTCATACGTCATGGAAGCTGGCTTTTAGATGAGGACATCATAGCTCATTAGATGATTTCTCATCTCATCATTAGTATTAAGTATACATTAATATCAATACTTTCATTAGAGTGTTCATAGAGACTGGTCTCTTCATTAACTTTACACTCTCATAGGTGAGTACGTTTTGGTAACATTTACTTAGGATCATTTGAGATTGCTTTCATCTTTCACATTAGCCTCTTATCATGTTGTCACCACATTCATTAGCTTTAGCACATTTGCTCTTCATATTTACTCACCTCTTTTTACGTGAATGTTCATTTCATCATATGCCAATGCACATGGACATTTAGTGTGTTTTACACTCTTACTTAACCCTTCTAGAGTTCATCATTTCGTTACATACATCATAGGTTCACTTATTTTAAACGTATGCTAGACTTATGGGTCTATACATACAAGCCATGAGGCTTCATTCATAGTTTGCTTAAGTGATTCATATCTTCCAAAGATTATGTGGTACAAGACTTATGCATCTTGTAATTATGCCAAGATCTCGATTTTGATCTATGTAGGCAACATTATTTTTGAACATTTATTCACGTATGACTTGTGTATCAATACGTAATTTGGGTAAGGGAACCCGATTTCGAATACCTTGGACAACACTTACATTTTTATTCATTTTGGTTTGATCCATACGGCTTGGGGACTCAAGATCGAGCCCCAATGCCTTCATTTAATTTTATTTTCTTAATTTCTCTCTTCATTTTTCGTTCAGTGGGACTGAGAGGATGTGGGATCGAACCCCCACAACCTCATTTTCTTTATATTTCCTTCTCTTTAATTTCTCTCCTTTTGGCCGAGGGGGTGTGGCTTCAAACCCCCACAGCACCACTTAAATCTTTCTCCTTAAATTCTCTTTGTTCTGCCTAGAGGTCGGGGGTTCGATTCCCACACGCCTCAACCTTTTATTTTACTTTTTATTTATTCCTCTTTAAATCTGACATAGAGGTGGTGGGTTCGAATCCCACTCCTCTCATTTCTTATTTTTATTATTTCATTTTCGGTTCAAGGCACATGGGTTCGAATCCCACATGCCACATTCTTTTTTTCTCACATTATTTCAAAGATTTTTAACATGGTAAGGTCACGGGTTCGATTCTCAGTGGCCTCACATATTTTAATTCATTTTTACATAACATGATAATCCCCTTAGCTTGGCCGAAACTTATCAACAAGATGCTGGAAATTTTTGCAGCCTATTTTCTCACCTCTTTCACATTAAATGTTAAGACGTTTTAAGTAGTTTTTAGTGAGTTCTTTAGGTGCATTTTCATGGATTCATTTGACTATTAGTTGCACTCAAATCAGCATTTTTACATCACTTATGAACATCACGATTTAAGCAAGTTTGTGCACATGATATACAACCATAAACACGTCATTTTTTGAACTTAACTCCGAGAGTGTATATCACGGCTACACATTGCACACATATCATTTTTCACATAATTTCGGACAACATGCTAAATATTAACATAATTCCGAACATATATACATAAACATAATCATCACGAAAATACATTACATCCCTAATTTCTACCAGCAAACATACCCAACCTATGATTTAATGGGAGCTATGACTAGGACATGCAACGGGGAACAACCCTAGTTTTCAGAATAGATTCGTCTGAAACTTAAGGGTCTCTTGGGAAAGAGACCAAGAGTAAGAAAACCCATACCTTATTTTGACGTTCAAACCTTCAACTTGCTGCCCAAACCTTCTCCAAAATTTCGTCTAAGTCCAAAAGCTTTAACACTAACTCGACGGAAAAACTCCTTTCTTTGCCTAACATTTTTGGTTATGTTTTGAATAAGTTTTTAACGTGAAAGTTCTTCAAGTGTGAAGAACTTTTAGTTGCTGATCAGCTCTTGTGTTTTTGGCACAGAGAACGTGAAAGAGAAGAGAGATATTCACGTGAGAGAGAGAGAATTAAACGTGAAAGGTTGTTTAGGCTTAGGTAAAGACTTAGTCAACTAGGACTCTTTAAAACCTTTAAATAAAAATCTGATTTTTCTTTTTCTTAAATCAGGTAATAAATATTAGTTAATTAAATTTATTTATCAATTTAAATAAAAACAATTTAAATCATTGCTTCCACCTAGGTTCGAAACCGGGTGGCGCAAGACTTCACTTCAAAGGCCAATTTTCGGTCCTCTCTCCCCAAACTACCCCTCCACCTTATTAATTAAATAATTAAATTTCATATTTAGGGTAATTACGATACTACCCTTAGCCTGGAAAAAGACCATTTTACCCCTAGACCCTCCAAGCCTAAGATTTTCCCTTTTTAAGTCTGGTAAAGACTCATTCGAGTAAATCTTTGTATTCGAGAGCCCTACATGGCTGGACCCAACCTTTTCTAGCTCAACTAACTCCCCAAGTAAGTTGGCTTGGCTTTAGCAAGGGTTCAGAGGTCTGGTTCTACGCGCATCAATCCGTGTGAACCCGGTCTAATCGTAGGTATTCTAGACACATTAAGCATTATTTAGCATATCCATTTTTAAGGTTGTTACAGTACTCAAATGAAATAGAAAGAACACAAGAGTCTAAAAAGTAAAGAAACTCCAAAATCTAGATATTGGCATCACCCTCGGAAAGTGAGGACCTACCCACTTGGATGGTAGGGAATATCCAAGTCTTCTTCAAGTTATTTTGAATGAGCCTTCAACAACTGAAACCTAAAATGTTTGGGAAAAAGGAGAAAATAGAGTTAGTACGCCACTTGTAATAAGTATGAGACCATATGCACATATAACATCAAAACATACTAGGACATGTAGTTAAATCATGCCATTTCACCCTTTGAAAAGCCTTATGCATAATAAATCAAACAATACCAATCATTAAGACATGCTAAACAAGTCAAAGTAAGTCATATACATATCAACATATTTGAACCCGTAATCTAATACGACTCTATCATCATGTAATGACCATCACATGCATGAAAAACATTTTATCATATCATAATAAAGTAAGACAACTAATCATGAATCCCCATAAAGTCAACAAGTGCAATGACCTAGCAAAGCCCCATAACCTTACTCAATCATGTAGCCCAACAAGAACCATGACTAATAACCTACTCCACATAACATAGTATTCAATATATATAACTTCATACTTTAAAAATAAAGACCAATTGCATGTTCATAAGCATTTCATTATCATATAATATCATTTACATGTAAGATCACCACATCATAATCATTAACATTTATCTTCATATACCTACATAATATTAACCTCCTAAAGCTTCTATCAAGGCAAACTAGTGCAAGGCATAGGTAGAGTCCCATACCCCTACCTAGGCAATGTCAAACCCCTCAACTCACTCTAGTTGGTTTATACATCATTACTTTATTTTAGTTTAGGGAACACTTGCTTTAACCGACATCGACCACATGATCTAAGTGTGGAATCCGGTGTTGTAAAACCTTACACCTATGTAAGGTGGTCTACCGGCCAAAGTATAACAAAACATAAACATACCTTCCTAGGTGGATCCACAAGCTAGTCTTCCTATGGGGGAAACATAGTTCAAGAACTAAGAGATAGATCTTCCCTCTTCATATCACTTGGTAATTGGGGTCTCCTATTATGGGAATCCATTGAATGAGTATCCCTCAAAATGGGAGTCAACATCACATATAGAACTATAGGGCACTCTTCCACTATGGAAACTCATCACCTCCCATTTTCAAGTTCACTCGGTGCTAAGCTAAGTCCCTTTATTGAAATGTCTTTAATGTCTTTATTTTTCAATCATAACTTAGTTTAGGTCATAGGGTATATCCATTGTATAATCATCATAATCATAGCTCAATATGAATTGCATATATATAATCCTATCATCTAAATCCATATAAGTAAGGTTAACACATTTACATTTTCATTCATAATAAGGCACATTTGTAGTCATCAACATCCTTATAACATTTCATATTAATCAACCTCACAACCATAGTCAAGAAATTTAAATTCAACATCATACCACCCTATCAAACCTAAATAAGGCATACTCCGATACAACATCATGACTTAATCACAATTCACAAAAATTTGAAGTTAAGCATAGGGATCACAAGACTTAAAAAGTCTTCTTTATAGTTCATCATCAAGGTCTTACCATCAACCCATAACTCAACCCAATTAGGGGAGAAACATCATCACACAATGATATTCAATAGAATAAAAAGGCCAGTTGCATCACTATAACACAATTCAATACTAGATCATATCTTAAGACAAAATACTTAGGTCAATTTTACAATATACTTCATAACCTAAACCCACATCTCTAGAACTAGCATGATATGCTTGTATTAGGATTGATAGTGTGGTATAAAGTTGAATTGAAATGTCTTAAATATGGTTGTGAGGTTGATTAAGATGTAAATGTTATAATAATGGTGATGACTACCAATACGCATTATCATGAATGAATATGTAAACGTGCTAACCTCACTTATATGAATTGTCATGAAAGGGCTATACTGATGCAATTCTTATTGAGCTATGATGATGATGACTATACAAGGTCTAGACCCTATGACCTACAATAAGTTATGATGATTAATAAATACATTAAAGACATTTCAAAAAGGGACTCTAGCTTAGCACTGAGTGAACTAGATTGAGTAGTGTCCCTTCCCACATAGGGAAGGTAGGATCACTAATGTAATTTTGAGATAGGAGACTAATGCATGTAGCATAATGAGGGTCCCAATTTTATCTCCTAGTTCATGAACTATGTTGCCCTCATAGGAATACTAGCTAGTGGATCTACATAGTTTCTATGTTCATGTTTTAGGTACTACTTTGGCAAGTAGTCCACCTTCTTTAGGTGTAGGGTTCCATGACACCGGATTCCACATTAACTCATGTGGTCTATGTCGGTTAAGGCAATATGTTCCCAAAAAAGGTAAAATGAACTTATGAATGGACTATAACTAGGATGACCTAAGGGGTTTAGCTTAGTCTAGGTAGTTATATGGGACTCTACCTAAACGTTGCACTAGTTAACCTTGAGGGAAGTCTTAGAAAGATGTTCTTATGTATATATATATGCTTATAAATGTTAATGATATGTATATGATGATCTCACATGTAGATGACATTATGTGGTGTTGGTTATTCTAATAAACATGTAATTGGTCTATATAAGTATGATGTTATATGTCACGACCCGGATTCTGGAATCCGAATCGCAACCGACATCGTTAACCTCTCAGATATTGCAGACAAGCCTCTTCTTAGCTTTCATCATAATCATACAGTTAAATTTGCGGAAAATTTAAAACTTCTTTTAAAACTTAATGAAGTATACTTAAACTTCATATAATATTGCATAAGAGTGATACTATTTAGGTCAAACTAAACAACCATCTATAATAGATTAAACAATTGAAAATAAATAATCAATATATCATAATAGTCTGCAAAACGGCCTTAATATAAAGCTTAGAATAAATGTCTGAAATGAAACTCTAGGGACAACATACACTAGCTATGTCTAATTTACTAATGCTACACTACAAGAAAAAGCCTTATTTAAGACCAGCGGTTAGGGACGGACAAAAAATCTAGTCCCTAAATGTATATCTATAAGGACGAGATATATTTTTGGTCCCTAATTATCGATTTTATAGTGAAGGGACTAAATATGGTCCCTAAAGTGATGTTAAGCTGGTCCCTATACCCCAAACTAAATGGGACAGAGCATCAATTTATAAATTTGACTCTTAAAGAGTGAAATAAATAAAGAAAAAACTAAAGGTAAACTTGAAGGGTAAAGACCTACTTGATGTCTCAAAACCCTAATAAACACTATCTCAGATGAGCAATTTCTACAACTCTCTTTTAAGTTCTCCACAAACCACCTTCCCTTCTACTTTTGATTTTTTTTGTAGAAGTTTCAAGGTCGAATTTGGAGCCATATACAGACACCATTGATCTCTTCGAATCTCTCTATTTGGTTAGATGTTTTGTGTATATCCAACTCGATTTTTTCTTTTTCTTTTATGTTTTGCCTCATAGATTTATTACACGTTGATCTTTCAAGAAGATTAAATTGGAATTCCATATTCAAATTATTTTAGATGAAGTTTCCTATTTTCGAATGGTATTGATTCATGAGTTAGGGTTATCTTTGCTATTAAGATCTTGATTCTTCAAGTGAGAATTATTTTATGAGTGAGGGTTAGTTTTGAGATTATTATATTTATATTGAAGTAGCTATACATTCTTAGTGCTTAAGAGAAATTAAACATTCACAATTTACTCTACTCATTTTTTGAATTATGTTGTTACTGAAGATTTGGTGCTCTGGCACTTACAGTGTGATTATATGTTATCCACATGCTATAGCATTGCTACCTATAGAAATTGATAAATCATTTATTTGAGCTCTAAGAATTTGGTAAGGTGGGTTCGAACATTATCAAGAATATTGTGGGAGCTTGCACAAAAAAGTTGCAGTTCTCTACAAAAGAACTGTTGAATGGGCAAAACAACAAAAAATAGAAGAGGGTGCTACTTCTTCTGATATACCTGGGCCAATTGAAATAGAAGAGGCAAGTGAAGATGAATTTGTTGTTCATTAGTGTGCTAGTGTTGATGATGCAGAGGTGCTTTTTAAAGTCAACATCCTTTTGCTGTTAGGGGCTTAAACGTAGGGATGTGGTAGTTCTATTTTGCGACTTTGTTCTAAAACCTTGAACTTGTTCGAAATTCCTTCCCTTTCTATTTTGAAATGACTCTTGTGTCAACTGAATGCTTGCAAGATATGTTCTTGAGTTACACTTATGATCCTTTGATGTGAACATTATAAGTATAGTTTAGCGAATTACATTTTCTTATTTTTCTCTTTGCTTTTATTATGAACAATCCTGTT
Organism: Solanum sitiens; assembly: GCA_016801875.1. Lineage (NCBI taxonomy): Eukaryota > Viridiplantae > Streptophyta > Magnoliopsida > Solanales > Solanaceae > Solanum > Solanum sitiens. The sequence goes on from JABWTJ010000606.1 coordinate 346,706, forward strand.
CATTTTTTCTTATATTAGAAAGTAAATTTGTGTCAATATACCTATGCCTATATTTTCCTTTACCTTAAAATTGAATTATACCCATGATCACATTCGAGATTAACAATTTTGTCCATCTAAATGCATAATTGCTTTAACTGGAGTTTAGGGCATGAAGGCTGCACTAGATGCTGGTCTTGACAAAGATGTAGAAGATTCAGAAGGAATGACAACATTGCATTTTGCTTGTGGATATGACGAGTTAAGTAGTTGATCGATATAACGTTCATATAGGACCTTCAGTGTATTCATGTATGTACATGTTTCTAGGTGATCCTTTTTTGCTTTCTTATGGATATATCAAAGTTCTGAAGCTTTCTTTTAGGAATAACTTCTTTCTAAAAGCATCAATTACTTCTCCCTCAGAATTTGTGTACTTTGGAACTCTTTTATACTTTAAACTTTGTTAAATTCAGACCATTTCTATTTTTCTGAAAATGTCATATACCTTGATGAAATCTGATCCTCTTACTTTTTTTAATTTGATGATTTAGTTTCTTTTCAGCTTGTTTAGCCTTAGCTATTTAGTCTGAACATCAACAATTTTGTCAATTTTTTAAGTTCAGATGTAGTGGTGTGTAGCTACACTTGACGGTACCTGCTGCTAAGATAACTGGCTGATATCAGGAAACAGAGGAAGACAGGAAATTAACAAGGCATTTCCAAGGGACAAGTGAGTGCTACTGTGTGTTTCTATTTTTTAAAATTCTTGTCTTTTTTTCGAATCCAAGTAATTCGTCCTGTGAATAAAATCAATATACTACAATTACTCGTCAATAATATCAAACACTTGGCTTCATTTATAACTTAGGAATACACTTGATCGATACACTAATGTGAAACTAGTTTTTTATGTGATGATTTCTTGAAGAACAAGGCCATTACAAAACTAATGAAACTAACTTGTACACATTTAAGTCAAACCGACAACTAATTGACTTATTGTTCTGAATTTTTTCAAACAACTGAAGCATTGAAATATTGAAAGAATCTGTACGGTTTATGTCTCTTTGCGAAGATAGCCCATAAGGATGTCCAACAATGAAATTATGAGAACACATATTGATGGAATACCTCCGCGACTTCTCTTACGACTTCTCTTATGTTCTCGTCTAAAAAGCTTCAATTCTTGTTGAAGCTTGTTATTTTGCTGCATAATAGAAATTTTCTCCTCTGTCAGCTTTCAAATAAGTACCTTTGTCTCCAAGGAGTGCATTATATGACCTTGAAATATTATTAAGCTCATATATATTTACAGTTCTATTTTCGGATACTACGGCCCTATGATAAGAACTTTCCTCAGACCCCTCCCTTATAGACAGTAGAACTTGAGGTGGAACATAAATCACATCCAACTTGCAGTCCTTTACATAATTCCCCGACTCCTTATTGAACATCTCGGGAGTAATGTCCTTTGTCGTAGTTCTAGGGCTTGCAAAAACAGTTTGAAGCAAGAATTTATCCTTGCATTGCATGACTGGTGGAGCCTCTTTTTACAGTTGTATCGTAATTAGGATATCTCTAGAAGAATGAAGCATGTCAATTCAAGTGTTGGGTTGTACACAATACTATTTTTGAATCTTTTTCTTCACCTTGAAATCAATATAATTATCAGAATTGTTCTTCCTTATGTAGTTGTTGCACTTTTAACTACACCACACTCTTTAGACTCTACTTGTGTGATTATACTAGGTTTGTTGTTGTTGTATTGTTGCTACAGTTTTAGCAATGAATTTTAAATGATTGATTGCCAGGTGCTCACAAGAATTTGGTGCATCTATTATGCAGGATAAGAATCTGGTTGACTATATCCCAGCACAATCAATCATTAACAAGCATCTATCTTGCAGCTATCGGTTATGTGAACGGGGTCCAAACTGTAAGAATCAAATAAAACGATGCCCTTTTATTGTTAATTACTATTATGAAAATACATCAAGTTTGGATTTTCTTTTTGAGGATCAACATCATTTGACCTCTATTAGTGGACATGAACATCAAGATTCTGCGCGCACTCATGTTGTTATATAAGGTAAGTTTATTTATTTTTATGCTCCAATTTCTGAGTTCTCGTGGGTAGGACCAGCTGAATGAAATTGTGGGAAAAAAACGAAATACAACTTTAGGGACCAAGAGTGTGTGAGTCCTTAAATCTTTAAGGACTAGATTTTTGGTCGTAATAACCTTTTAAGGACTAGAGAAGTTTGTCATAAAATTTTAAGGTGCCAATTAATTGTTGTATTTAAGGACTAGAATAATGGTCCCTAATTCACTTTTAGAGACTAGATCATTTCCCGGTCGCAAAATAATTTTAAGGACCGAAACCTACATCTCGTCCATATTGACCTTTAGCGACGAAGCTTATAAGGACGGGTGGCGACCATATTTTTCTCGTCGCAAGTGACCTTCAGAGACCAGAATTAGACCTTTTGGGACCATATTTCTCGTCCCTAGTGACCTTTTTTCTTGTAGTGCTAGAAGTAAAGCGTAGCATCCTCAAACTCAAGAGGACCTACCAAAAGTCTGGAGATAGCTAACCCAAATCGCTTCAACGAGTCTTCAACCTTCTCTTTGACCTGCACCTATAAAAATAGTAATAGTATAGGTTTAGTACACACTTGTACTAAGTATGGGTGTATGCACATATACACATAAGGACTATGCATGATCAAGGAAAGCTCTTCCTATAACAACATGCCATTTATGGAAAGTGAAGTCACTTGACTTTCTTAATTCGTAATTTATGAATCATGTTATGAATATGACATATTTTAATGCATTCAAAGCACACAAATCATTTTATATATGAACATAACACCTTGGAATCATGAACATAATTTTAGAACATGTCAAACCAAAATTTATGAATTTATAACATTATTTTTCAGTCTTTTCTTCTTTTTGTTGTCTATTTCAATAATCTCCTTTGATTCTATGTTTTACTTACAAGTGCAAATATTCATTATAGTCTCATACCTACAATGAATCAAGTACCTAATTCAAGAGATTAAGGAAATGATTTAACTACAATTGGGCATGAAATCTTTATAAGCCAATCTTTATTGGTTATGCCTATGATTTGATCATTTGCATAATATAAGAAGTCATTATAAGCCAATCTTTATTGTCTATGTGCATAACTTTTTAAAACTTCATTTTTATCAAACATTGATGGTTGACATTCTTAGCTCTTGCTTACTTAGTTCACTTTGAACTTACTTTTCTACTTCTTTGCTCCGTTGTTCACTTTGAACATGCTGCTTTCAATCTTTCTTACTCTCTTAAAGAATTCTTTAGCATTAACTGAAGTAGATCATGCGAGCTAACATGAAATCCAGTCTCTTCCCCACACCGAAAAGAGGTGGATCACCGGTTAAAGTGAAACAAAGCTCAGTGTCTTCCCCACACCGAGAAAATGTGGTTCACCGGCTAAAGTGAAACCAAAGTCAGTGTCTTCCCCACAACGAAAAGAGGGTTTCACGGCTATAGTGAACCGAATACTTTCCTGAGCTTTAACCGACATAGATCATGTGAGCTAAACATGAAATCCAGTGTCTGCCCCACACCGAAAATGGGTGGTTCACCTGCCACAGTGAAACCGAATACTACCTAGCTCTCTTAGGTGGGATCCACTTGCTAGTTCCTATGCTGGCAACATAATTTAAAGACTAGGAGATTTTTGAGACTACTTATCCACGTTGGTGGTAGCCTCATCTCATGAGGCTCATATTTGCTGAGCATAAGCTCATTTCTAGTCTATTAGTGCTAAGCTCAGATTTATCTTTACTTAATATCTTTTAGAATTTGCTCAAACATTATTGAAGCTTGCTTCTAGTATGAGGTTTACTTAACTCTATGGATGACTGGTCATCCCTTTCTTTGCTTGATGAATATGAACTTAAGTATTGCATTATTATCATGGTGCGAGTTAGACTTGTCTCACGGCTTCTACACCCTCTTATGTGAGTATCTTTAACATAATTGACTAGGTGTAAGCGAGACTTGTCTCACATTCTTTAACACCCCATTCTGGTCAATTTCATAACTCATAAGCTTTTAGTTATGTTATTACTCACCTTATCTTGTTCAATGTCATTTGATAACCTTGTACCATTCTTTATGAACGTTATAAAATTTACTCAATGTACTTACCATATTCATAGTTCATTTTGATAGGGTATGTTGGGACTTGTCCCCAATGATTGGCATATCCTTGGTTATGAATTCATTTAGTTACATTAGTCAAGCTTAATTTGATATGACTTAGTCATTAGCCAATTTTATATCATATTTTGGAAATAACATTGTAAGACAATTTTATAAACATTTTGGACAATATATTGCTAGCCAGTTTATTGGCATGAACCAAACTTTCACTAAAACAATTGTCATTATGTTATCACTAGCCAAGTCCATTAACTTCATTCATATACTGTAGTGATATAATCATCTCAAGTAAGTTAACTTTTAACAATAAACTAAACTTCATAAACGACTCATAACAAACTTCATCTTCTCAAACACAATTAGGCATTACAACATTCTTTATCTCATGTAAATAATACTACAAGCATAATAATCTAACTTATAGGTCTCATTCGACATTTACAAATCAATAAACCTACACATAATGATCAGTTAGCACAGTATACCAACAACATGTTCGATATTACATCATACATACTACTAGAATCAGAAATAGGGATAACTAGAGAGATGGACGTTCAACAATGTAGTTTAGAACAACCCTAGTTTCGATATTCTTGAATCCAAAACGTTTGAAAAGCCTCTTGGGGAAAGTAATCAGAGATATAAAACCCATACCTTACTGTATAATTGAATCTACGTAGATCACCTTGAACTTTGCACGAAAATTCTTGAAGAATAGCCTTGAATTCGCCTAAGAGAACACCATATTTTCTGTTTTTCTTGCATTTTGCTTACTGTATTCAGTCGTGAGTTTCTAGTGGTTGAACGTGAGTCTAAGTCTTAGGAACTGATAATGACTAATTTAACTTAGTCTAATTAACTTAATTAAATAAATCAATTAGCTAATTACTAAAACACCGCTCCTAAATTGACTAGACCTAGGAGAGCATTTGACTTAGCCAAATCTGAAAATTGGCTAAGGATCTCGGCTTGACCAAGGCTTTAAATTAATTAATTAAGTTTCTAAATTAATTAATTAAGGGACCTAGGGAAATTACTAAAATACCCCTAAGTCACTATAACCACAACTAACCCCTTCGGACCATCCTAGGTTAGGTACTAGGTTGTCTCTTAGTTAGTTACACGGTTGGTGTCACCCGACTAGGTCTTAGGTTGTGCGGTCCCTTAGTTGGTTCATTTTCGTTTGTCCTAGGTTAGTTAGCTACTTGGTTAAGTTAGTTAGAGTCTAGAGTTTGTTAGGAAGTCAGGCCCCACTTGGCTTGACCAGTTCGTGCGCCTGCCCCTAACCGCCTAACCAAATTCGGTTGGCTTGGTCGTGTTACACATGTGCTTGCACATGTGTTGCTGCCTTTTTTTCCCAACCGTGCAGTTCTATAATTGCATTAGGAAAGTTTACTCATTGTCCAAGGATCCTCACTATGAACTTGGACACTGCTTAATCTACATGATCATTTTAATTGGTCATGTACTATGGTGCCTAGGCTTGACACATGGATTCCTCGTACCTAATTATGAATTAAGGAATAAAGCATTTTAGTTTAGGGTCTTCATTGCATGTACAATTCTAAATAAGCTCGTTAATACATTGAAAAATTGGGTAACACCCTTAGCCAATATTTTCTAATATGCCCAATATTATTGAATATTGGGCATTGGGATGCCTATGAACCCCCAATACGCATTCTTAAAACCTAATAGACTCTTTACTAGACATGTACATTTTTCTGGAATGTTACATTATGTAACCTTAAAGGATACATTATGTGAAGTTGGATATTAGTCATGGTTCTTTTTTAATTACTTGATTGATTAAGGTTATGGGGCTTTGCTTGGTCATTGCACTTGTTGACATTGTGAGGATTCATGAGTGGTTTTCTTGCTTTATGATGATATGATGAACTCTTATTCATGCTTGTGATGTTATTCCTTGATGATAGGGTTGTAGTAGATTATAGGTTCAAGTATATTTATATGAATGTTACTTGCTTTGACTTAATGAATATGTCTTGTTGATTTGGTATAGTTTTCTTGATTATGCATAAGACTTTCATAAGGTAAAATAGCGTGTTTTAATTAAATGTTCCTTTTCTGCATGATTTGATCTTATATGTGCATATGGTATCATACTTAGTACAAGTGGTGTAGTAACCTCATTTTCTCCCTTTTCCCCAACCTTTTAGGTTCCGGTCGTTGAAGGCTCTTTGAGACGACTTGGACTTTCTCAATCATCCAAGTGGGTAGGTCCTCACTTTTCGAGGGCGATGCCAATATCGAGCTTATGAAATTGTTTTAGTTTTAAAACTCTTATGTTCTTTCTCTTTTAATTTGAGAACAGATTGCATGAAGCCTATATGTGGCTCTTGTTACTTGATGTATGGGATATGCCCAAATTGCTAATCTTGTTAGATGGTTATGAGATGAGACAATCTTTAAGAATATGTTCTATCTTATATATATACTTATGTGCAATAAAGGTGGAAGACTATGTATTCTTCCTATACGAAGGGTCTATGTATACTCGATACGAATATATTATGTGTATGTAGAGGTCTATGTAAACTTCAATGTAGGAGTAATAAAATGTATTTAATTTTTCTGCATTTTTAACCTAAGAATGTGATTATGTATGCTAAGAGGCTAGTCTTAGTCCTCAAAGAGGACGACAACGCCGGTTACGTCTAGGGGGTGCTCCCCGAATGTGACATCCACCATTCACACAAGAAGAATACCATTACAACTTTCAACTTCAATGATATCATAACCTCTCAACTAGGTTGAGGGCTGCACATAATTTGACTTGCTCACTATGTTCAAGGCGACATGTCCATCACATATACATGACTAAGGATCTTTAGAATACTAAATCAAAACATCACATTCACATTATACAAGTATCAAGTAAGGGACACAAGTCTACCAAAACAAGACACCCACTCACTTCACCATACCATACACATAACATACTATTCTAGAGAACATAGGGACAACCAAGTCAACTATAGGTCACCCTATGAACTACTATAAAACCATCAATATAACCATCATAAGACTCATATAACCAAATAGGAATAATCATGCATCAAATCTAAGACTACACACATAAGGACATAGTCATAGTCTTACATGATCACCTAACATCAATAGAAGAATACATACTTTCACATTACTCACAAGTAGATTGATATGATCATACTTCACATAAATCAACTACACAAATAATCATAATATATCAAGTAATGACAACAAGGCCATGATCATCATAATTCATAAAGTAACGTCGACGAGGCCACATAATTCACAAGTAAAACACATAGCACCGCCACCATAAGTGGACCATTACAATCACAACATAATTAAGGAATAAATTACATAATATAAATAGAATTAGGGCAGCGTACCACCAATCCACTTCCATCAATAGTTAAATCATCCAACACAATATCCAAAGGCCTTACCTATGACCATGATCATCAATTCAATATAAAAATCATAATACTCAATGAATCTAACTCAATTCAATATATATTCATCAATACAAGACATCCTGTACATAAATCTAATAAAATTCTTAGATCATTATATGGCCCAAAGAAAACTACACAAGAAAATAATGGAATAGAGACATGATCACTTAACCCAAATTATAGCCAAATTGAAGAGTTTATGTTTTGCATGGATTCAAGAAGATTTTAGGTTTACATCGTTAAAATAACATCATTTAAATCAATATTCAATTATTCAAAAAGTTTTATGCAATAACCCATGGAAAGATATCAAAATTGAACGAGTTCATTTTTAGAAGACTTTAGAAATCACTTTGAAGTTTGGCTCCTTGAAGAAAAGAGTTTCAATAATGAAGAACCATACCTCAATTGATGATACACCACTAAATTTATGAAGAATTGATGAAGAACCACCAATCAATCTTCAATCCAAGCTCTATCTTAAGTTTTGACTTCAATGGAGTTCTAGAGATTTTCTTGGAAAATTTGGGTTTTGATTTGAAATAATGAATTCGTCTAGGTGTTTAGGACTTATAAATATATTTATAATCCCGAAAATACCCATAATTAACCTCCGATTTAGTTATTTGGACGTGGGGTGAATTTACCAATTCACCCCTTAACTTAGCAGTGAACTGCGCAGGTTGCAGACCCAACCCACGACTGCCCATCGATGGGGCGTCATCAAGATGACGACCACCCTGTATGGACGTCATTTGGTTAAGAGTCTTGAATTTAGGAGTATAAGATACCTATGCTAAGTCTTGATCCATTTCCATCATCAACAGCGCGTCGACCAGCCTACTGGACGTCGATTGCCTCCGTCGTTTGGGCTGGTCTAGACAGCCTTTGGCTTATTGATTGGTCCTTTCTCGAGGACCCTTGGTTGGTCCTTGGGGACTTTTTCTAGATGTTTCCAAATCAAAAATTATCTTATACAAGTTTAGTAACTCTCATATAAATTTCATGCAAAACGAACACATAAAATTCGATGAAAAATGCTAAGACACACAAGGTCGTTTGAAGGCAAACCTTTTGAACGCCATAGACGTTTGAGCTCCAAACTTCATGAAACTTAAAGCACTTCCTATACACACTATTACAACTCATATATGACCCCATAAGCTCATGAAACACACACAAATAATCTCATAAAAAACATATGTACCATATAGGTAACTAGTTGTCGAACGTCATGGTCGTCCCTTGACGTTTGACTTCAGTTTCACTTAAATACTTAGACACTGCCTCATTACAACCTTATAAACCATTTTATAACTTTAGACCCTCATGACGAACATGTTAGTGTCTAGTTTCACCTATTTCATTTTAGAGGTGTCACATTCTCCCCCACTTGGACAACATTCGTCCTCGAATGACACTTGCCACTCTCCGTACACTTCCAAGAGTAGAGATTCAACTAACAGCTCATAAAAATACCACATAACACATTATACAATGCAAAATCTAGGAGAAACATCAATTTCATATAATCAAGAGACTCACAACACAAAAAGAAGCTAGAAGCAATTCTACAACTCATCATGTCATAATACTCACATTCTTCATTTCAAATAGAATGAACTCCTTTTACATTTATTATCATGATCAGATGCATAAATTCTATACACATTACATCAATTTTCAATAAAATAACAATTTAGTCAATTTTCCAAAAACTTTACAGTAAGCTGCCAGATATTACAAGAACATGCTTCAAAATTTCAAAAATGCAAATTTTAGACAATTGATGATAAAAACAAGGCAATATGAAAGATAAAACCATGTAAACTCATTTTACAACTATGACATCCGGGGAGCACCCCCTAGACGTAACTGTCGTCGTCCTTGGAGAGGACTCATACTAGCTTGTTAGTTTACATCATTGCATTCATAGGTAAGAATGCAGAAAATGTAAAACTTTTTAATATCTATCTTGAGGTTTACATAGACCTCTTGCATACACTTAATATATTCATATCGAGTATACATAGACCCTTCGCATAAGAAGATTACATAGTCCTCTACTTTTATTGCACATATATATATATAAGGTATAACATAGTCTAAAAAGTGGATGTCTCATCTCATAAACATCTAAACAAGAGTATAACAATTGGGCATAGCCCATACATCAATACAATAAAGGCACATATAGGCTATACAATCTTTAGTACTCAAATGAAAAGGAAAGAACTATAAGTCTTATAACTAGAACAATATCAATAGCCTGATAGTGGCATTGTCCTCGGAAAGTGAGGGCCTACCCAACTTGGAGAGTGAGAATTCCATGTCTTCCTTCAAAGTCGTCTCAAAATCTCTTTAAAGACCGAAACCTAAAATGTTAGGGAATAGGGAGAAAATGAATTTAGCACATCACTTGTACTAAGTATGGGGCCACATGCACACATAACATAAAATCATGCTAAAAAAGGGACAATTCATTATATCATGCTATTTTTACATTTGAAAAGACTTATGCACATTCAAGAACCAATACAAGTCATTGATGCATATTCATTAAGTCAAGATCATGTTCATCACAAGACAAACCATATTCAGTCTAGCCAAGTTAATCATGCATACCAACATAGTGGAATCCAAAGTCAAGACAACTCTATCATCAAGTTATAACATCAAAAAGCATAGATAAGAGTTCATGACATCATAACCGAAGCAAGATAATTACTTATGAACCCTCATTAAGTCCACTATTGCAATGAGTAAGCAAAGCCACAAAACCATACTCAATCAAGTAAACCTAACAAGAACCATATACAATTCCCAACTCCACATACTACTTCATTAATAATGCATACAATCATACTTTAGCAATAGAAACCAAACACATATTTATAAGTGGAATCAACATGTATGATCATCATATACATATCATTTACATTTGTAAGAATATACATACATAAGAGCATCCTTCCAAGACTTCCTTCAAGGCTAACTAGTGCAATGTATATGTAGAGTCCCATACCCCTACCTAGACTAAGCTAAACCCCGAAGGTCATCCTAGTTAGATTTCATTCATTATTTCATTTTCACCTTTTTGGAATATCTTTCCTTAACCGAAATAGACCGCATAAGCTAATGTGGAATCCGGTTTCATCGAACCCTACACCAAAAGAAGGCGGACTACCTGCCAAGGTAGTACCAAAACATGAACATAGCAACTACGTGGATCCACTAGCTAGTATTCCTATGGGGGCAACATAGTTCAAGAACTAAGAGACGTAATTGGGACCCTCTTTAGTATCCAATCTGACGAGTTCATTAGTGATCCTACCTTCCCTATTTGTGCAGGGACACTCCTCACTTTAGTTCACTCGGTGCTAAGTTAGAGTCCCTTTTTGTAATGTCTTTAATATTTTTATTAATCATCATAGCATAATGTAGGTCATAGGGTCTATCCCTTATATAATCATCATCATCATAGCTCAATAAGAATTTTATGAATATTGTCCTATCATTACAATTCATACATGTGAGGTTAGCACATTTACATCATCACATTATGATAAGGCACAATGGTAAGTTATCACCATCCTTATAACATTTACATCTTAGCCATAATCTCACAAACCATAGTCAAGACATTTCAATTCAATATCATACCAACCCTATCAATTTTAATATAATGTATACTTTAATACAACATCATCACTCAATCAAAACTAATCATACTAGAAGTAAGGAATTGAGATCACAAGACTTACCCCAATCTCCTTCATAAGCCATAATCAAGGTCTTACCATCAACCATCCAATTCAACCCAAAAATGGGTATAATATGATCACACAATAGTAATCAACATAATAATGAAGTCAATTGAATCACTATACAACAATCAATCACTAGTTCATAGCTTAAGGTTAGAGACTTAGGTCAAATTCATGATCTACTTCACAACCTAGGTTAATTATTCATGAACTAGCATAATAGGATTACAATACATCTCAATATATTCATAAATTGGCATAATAATAACATAGGATAGTAATTCACACATTAACCAAGCCAATTACATCAATACTACATAATTCAATTCAACATCACAACTTAGGGTTAAGGGGAAAAGGTCATCTTCTACAAACTAGACCAATACATCAATAAGTAATCTAATTGAGTCATAATACATGTTAATATACTCATAATAACCAAAAGGAATCATAAACAAAGCAATTCACAAGATCAATTTCGTATTTGAAGAAAACCCACTTGAATTTCAACTTTTTGAAAACAACTTGAAGGAACCTTTTGGGGAAAGAGATCCCAAAGGTGAAAGGAATATCATACCTTGCTAAACCTTGAAGTTTGATGGAGAATATTTCTCCTTTAAAGCCCTAAAACCCTCCTTAGCTTGGTCTTCTATGGTGTTCATCTACTTGGGAGAGAGAAAGAAGAGAGAAGAAAGAGCATTTGGGTTTTTGGAATTATGAGGGTTAGGCTAGTTTAATTAGGTTAGGGTATTCATATAGGTAATTAACTAACTTAATTAGACCTACCTTAAATTCTAAATAATTAATTAACCACCTAATTAATTCATTTAGCTAACTTTCAAACGTGCAGCAAAAACAGTCTTTACAGACGACACCCGACCCACGCCCCATTTGTCAATCGACAGCCAAGGGACCAACAGTCCTGTTGGTCTGTCATTTGTGACAGAGACTTTTCAAAATGACCTCTTGGCCAAATTGACTAAGTGTCCATCGATGGTGTCCATCTAATCCCCATCGATTGGGCTACGCCTCATTGATTGGCACTGTTTGTGGACACTGTCTCTTGATAGCTTTTGCCATAAATTGCAAGAGTCCTCCTCAAGGGCCCTTGTTTGGTCCTTGAGGAGTCCTACCTAGACGTTTTGACTATAAACTAAATCTAATATGTGTCATACACCTTTCCACAAAATTTCATTATTTTTCGACTCCTAAAACTTAGTCAAATAGGCTAAGGCACACTAGCACCTGATTGAACTAGTTTCCGGACGTCATGGACGTTCTTTGACGTTTTGATTCTAAAACTTTCTACATGACTTTTAGACACTATTATTGAACTTAAAACAGTGACACAACCTTTAGACACTGATGTTAGGCTCTAGAAGACGTCTTAGATTTTCGGAATGTTACATTATCCCCTCTTAGGAACATTCGTCCCCAGATGACACTAAAATCTTTTGGAATGAACAGATTCAAGACTAGCAGCCCAACCAACAACAATACATTATATCCTGAGTTACAATAACAATCATTGTATTTACACATAGCAATTCAAACTTCAATTACTAAACATAAAGCTCAAAATTACAACCTGAAGAATTTCCTTCTCACAACAACATGAGCTCAACATATCATTAAGGAGTCAATTATGCGAAAACTCAAACTATCGACATGCTTAATATCATTTCATAAACACTCATCATATCCAAAACGCACAACATAACTCAAAAATCACTGTAACATGAACATTTTTGCAAAACATAACCAACAATCAAACCAACTTCAAATTTAATCATTAATTCATTATTAATATGAACAACTAACCTTCGTTAGGAAAGAGATGAGGATAACGGGATTTCATGTCGGCCTCGGCCTCCCATGTTGCTCCCTCAACTAGGTGGTTTCTCCATATTACTTTTACGGAGGCCAACTCATTGTTCCTTAATCTCTTCACTTGTCAATCAAGGATTTCAACCGAAACCTTCTCATAATAGAGGTTCTCTTTCACACCAAGACCCTCAATAGGAAGAATAGACTTGGGATCGCCGATACACTTCTTAAGCATGAAAACATGGAAAAACGGATGAACCAAAGATAGTTCACTATGGAGTTTTAACTCATATGCAACTTTACCAACCCTTTGAAAGATTTCATAGGGACCCACATAACGAGGACTCAACTTCCCTTTCATAAGAGAAATTTTTAGATACACCTTATCACCTTCTTCAAACTCTAAATCATTTCTCCTATGATCGGCATAAGACTTTTTCCAACTATAGGCTGTTTGCAACCAGTTTTTATGATGTTAACTTTCTCCAAAATCTTATAGATCAAATCGGGACGAAGAAAAGAAGACTCGCCAACCTCAAACCACCCAATAGGAGATCTACACCTCCAACCATACAAAGCTTCATAGGGAGTCATGGATATGGATAAATGAAAACTATTATTATATGTGAACTCCACTAAAGGCAAATACTCATCCAATTTCCTTTAAAGTCAATGGTACAATCTCTAAGCATATCTTCAAGAGTTTGACTAGTCCTCTCAGCTTGACCATCCGTTTGAGGATGAAAAGCGGTACTTAACTTCACTTGAGTACCCAAACCTTTTTGAGATGATCTCCGAAACCTATATGTAAATTGAGCACCTCTATCTGATATGATGGACAAAGGAACCCCATGAAGACTCAATATCTTGTCAATATAGATTCTTGCATAATCTTCCGCCGAATAAGTAGACTTAACAAGAATAAAGTGAGAGGATTTCGTCATTCTATCCAGTACCACCCATATAGAGTCATATTGCTTTTGAGTTCGAGACAACCCAACTACGAAATCCATGTTAAAATCTTCCCACTTCCATGTAGGAATTTGGATTTGTTGTATTAAACCACTCCGCTTTTGGTGCTCGGCCTTCACTTGTTGGCAATTGGGACACTTTGGAACAAAATCCGCAATATAACTTTGTAGGCCATCCCACAAAAACACTTCTCTAAGCTCATGGTACATCTTTGTAGAAATTGTACTAATAGAGTAACGGGATCCATGAGCTTCCTCAAGGATCCTACTTCTCAAATCATCCACATCTGGCACACAAAATATCCCTTGGTGTAACATCCCTCAAAATGAGCTTTGTTGTCATGATGTTTTAAGTCATAAAATGGTTAAAAATAGTGTTCATAGGCAGTATATAAAGTTTGGAAGTATTTGGAGGTCGAATAGTTGAGTTAGATAGGGGATAACGGTCGAACTATCAAAGAGGTCCGCTACAAAAGAATTAGGAGTTAAACGTCCAAGACGTTCGGAAACTAGTCAAAGTTGAACTAGTGTATTGTAATGTTTTGTAGTGATTTTTTTGGGGATGGTTTGAAGGTGAAATTCAATACCGAGAACAACGCCCCAGTGACCATCAAAAGGGCCCCCAAGGAGGACCCAAACATGGGCCAGCGAAGCTGCCAAGCAGCCAAGAATTGGCATGATGCTGCGCGATCCACATCTGTCACGCAATAGGAAAAAGTTTTTCCTTGCGACGCGGGGCTCTCACAAACCCTTCTGTCCAAGAATTTTTGAAAGTGTCTCCACGACGTGCAGTTAAGTCCCAGATTTGTTTTCATCGATTTTAAGTCAAATTTGAGTTGGTTAATTTGTCCAATAAATGTAGGGGACTTTTAGGTAATTTAGGGGTGCATTATGGATGGTTATATGACTTATTTAAACCCCTAAACTCACCAATCAAAGCAAAACCGTCAGCTCAAAACAAAACCTCTCCATTCACTCTCTCCAAAACTCCATTGTTGATGTTTTGAAGCTCCAAGGAAGAAGATAGATTTCTCAAGTTTTTATTGATCAATCTTGTGGGATTTTCATCACAATTAAGTAATTATTATTCATCCTTGAAATATCTTTCTTCAAGGAGTCAATTCAATGATTTTCAAAGATGATCAAAAACATGAATTGTCCAATTTGATAATCTAGCCATGGATTCTTGCATAAAAGGTTTTGAATCAATGTTTTAGGATTGAATTGATGTTAATTCAATGTTTTAAATCTATAATTCCTATGAACCCATGCAAACCATGGAATCCGTATTTTGACTATTTTATGGGTCAAGTGATCATGTCTCAATGCTTATGAATTCTAGTGTAGTTTTCTACGGGTTATTGAATGATGCAAGAATTGTATTGAATTGATGTATAGGATGTCTTAGATAGATAAACCGATATCTAACTGACTTAGATTCATTGAGTATTGTGATTTTTGTATTGAAATTGATGATCATGGCCATGGGTAAAGACCTATTGGTAATGTATTGGACGATTTAGCTATGGATTGAAGTGGTGAGAATGGAATAGTGGTACACTGACCTAATTCTCTTTATTTTATGTAATATAGGTCTTGAATTATGTTGTGACTGGTATGCCCCACTTATGGTGGCGGTGTTATGTACTTTACTTGTGAATTATGTGGCCTCATCGGCGTTACTTTATGTATTATGATGATCATGGCCTCGTCGGCAACTACTTGATATATTATGATGATATGTGTAGTTGATTATGTGAAGTATGATCATATCTATATACTTGTGAGTATTGTGAAAGTATGTGTTCTTCTATTGATGTTAGGTGATCATGTTAGACTATGACTATGTCCTTAAGTGTGTGTAGTCTTAGAGTTGATGCTTGATTCTTCATACTTTATTATAGAGGTCTTCTGATTGCTATATTGATGAGTCTATGGTAGTATATAGGATGACCTATAAATGATGTTGGTTGTGCCTATATGCTTATAGAATGATATGATACATGTGAAGTATGTGTCTGTCTTGTTTTTGTAGACTTGTGTCCCTTACTTAATACATGTTTATTATGAATATGAACATATTGACTTAGTAGGCTTAGGCATCTTTGTATTGTATTTGTATGGATAAATTTTGAATGAAAGTCTTGGATCGGTAGACCTAAGATGGTGCCCTTTTAAGCATGACTATTATGAATAACCTTCTATGAGAAGAAGAAGGCTAAGAATGAGCTATCTTTATAGACCATTGAGTGGCAGACCTAGTTTACCCATCATTGGTATGTGAATTATGACTAAGATAATGACTAAGAGATGGTACCTTTCATATGCCCCTTTTTATTTAACTTACTCTATGATAACAAAGCCTAGCACCGAGTGAATATGTTATGGTTTGTCGCTCTACATAAGAAGGAAACTAGAGTACAATGTAACTCTACTTGAGAATGAGACTAGAATGCATAAAATACCTTGATATTCCTTAACCATGTGCCTACATTGTATGTGTCCTTGTTCTACCCTTGGCAAGTAGAACAGCCTCCATCGGAGTAGGTTTATGACTCTGGATTCCATGCCTAGCTAGTATGATCAATGTCGGTTATTGACTATTCTCATCATGTCAGATACATGCTAGTGTTGGATAAGTACTACAAAGTTTAGGTAGTGGAATGGGATTCTATCTAGACATTGCACGATTAGGCTTTGGAGATGTTAGTGTGTGAGTGCCCTAGGTATTCTTAAAGTCCATTATGTAAATTTCCATAAGTGATGAATGTTTTCTAAATGACTTATGAACATAATGACTCTAGTGAAGGAATTTTAACGAAAAAGTACTTATCTAGAGTAGTTTTGAGGATTTCTTAGGTAGGCTTGAAGAGGGTGTATGGACGATCTCTTCATGTCTTACTTAGGTAAGTCTTAGAGTAATTCTAGGTAGGGAGTTTAACAAATTCAGTGAGAATGATCTTATCTTAGGTATTCTTAAGGATCATTTTGGTGTGCCTAGAGAGGGTGTATGGACGGTCTCTCTTCGTCTCACTTAAGTGAGTCTTAGGATAACCTTTAGTTAGAGGGTTGGAAGCTAAAAGAGGTCACTGTGAAGTTGAACTTAGTTCAATGTTACATTCTTCAATATTTGATAAAATGGTTTTAAGATATCTTATATGTTTCTAAGGTATTAAATGTTGTTCTTATGCTTATACTATGATATTTTAATCAAAAAGAGCATGTTTCATACAGAAGACCACTTATCATGATTTTATGCATTATGCCATAATTAGTACAATTGTTTGTACTAATTTCATGCATTTTGTCTATCTCTAAAGGTGTAGGCGGCATTTGAGAGGAGTCTGGAAGTGGAATATTGGATTAGTGTTCATTAAAGCAAAGAGTTGGTATGTCCTCACTAGATTCTAGGACATCTTGATGTTTAAATTTCCTTATTGAAAGTACTTTATAAATTTAGATATTTTCCTATATGTTGAAGTATGGTCCGTGTCCCAATATATTAGTATCTCTAAGATTGCGATTTTGAGACTTAGCCTTTCATTATGTTTTTCTATAAATGATATATTTTGAAGTATTATAATTTCGTGTGAAAAGTTTTAATTCCGCACTACTTTTCATACATGTATGCAATGAATTGTACGAAAGGGCTTGTACAAGACCTCGGAGAGGTCGAGTACGCCGTGTTTCAATTCAAGAATGCCCTAACTTCTAGGGGGTACTCTCGGGGTTGTTACACTTGGTACGTAAGAAAACCATCCTCACCTTGGGAGAATGACTCATTCATATTTCCAAGAACCGATTCTTTCAACTCCATCAACAATGGATGAAAGTGTTTCTTAGACTTCACATCAACCACCAAAGTTGACTCGGAGTTATGATGTACCACCACACCACCATTTCGACAATTTGAACCCCAAAACGAGCAAACCTATGAACATCTTTCACTATGTTTGTCTTGGCTTCTTCCACATGGGACACACTTCCCATGGACAATCAACTTAGAGCGTCCGCTACCATATTAGCCTTGCCGGGGTGATAGAGAACACTCATGTCGTAGTCTTTCAACAACTTTAACCATCTCCTTTGCTGGAGATTCAACTTCTTTTGAGTGAATATATATTAAAGACTTTTATGGTCCGTATACACATCAACATGAACCCCATAGAGATAATGCCTCCATATTTTCACGGAAAATACCACGGCCGCTAACTCAAGATCATGACTCAGATAACTCTTCTCATGAATTTTGAGTTGCCTAGAACCATAGGCTATAACTATACCATATTGCATAAGAATACACCCCAACCCCACTCGGGATACATCACAATAAACCAAAAAATCATTAGTATACTCCGGTAGGGTCAACAACGGAGCGGAAGTAAGCCTATCCTTCAACATTTGGAAGATCTTTTCACATGTTTCCGACCAATAAAAGTTTACTTTCTTTTGGGTCAAGGTTTTCAAGGGAGAAGCAAGAGACGCAAATACATCGACAAACCTTCTATAATAACCGTTTAGACCTAAGAAACTCGTAATATCTGTGGAGCAAAAGGCCTAGGCGAATTTTTCACTGCTTCGGTCTTCTTTGGATCAACCTCTACACCTTCACTAGAGATTATATGATAAAGAAACGCTACCGACCTCAACCAAAAATCACATTTGCTAGACTTGGCAAACAATTGGTGTTCCTTAAGCACTTGTAAAACCACTCTAAAATGATCCATGTGTTCACCCTTATTTTTCGAATATATAAAGATGTAGTCAATGACAAATGAATCTACGTAAATTTGAAACACCCTATTCATTAGGTCCATAAACGCTGCCGGAGCATTAGTGTGACCAAAGGACATTACTAGGAACTCATAATGACCATATATTTTTCGAAAAGCCGTCTTGAAAATATCTTCACCTCTCACCCTAAGTTAGTCATATCCCGACCTCAAGTAAATCTTGGAAAAGTAACTCGCACCTTGGAGTTGATCAAATAAATCATAAATCTGAGGGAGAGGATGCTTGTTCTTGATTGTGACTTTGTTGAGTTGACGGTAATCGATACACATTCTGAGGGACCCATCCTTCTTTTTCACGAATAATACCGGAGCACCCCATGGAGAAATACTAGGCCGAATAAAGCCCTTGTCTAGAAAATCTTTGAGTTGAGACTTCAACTCTTTCAATTCTGTCGAAGTCATCTGATAAGGAGGAATTGAAATGATATTTGTATCCGGTATCAAGTCGATACCAAAATCAATTTCCCTTTCGTGAGGAATAATGAGAAGATCATTAGCAAAGACCTCCAGAAATTCGCTCAGTACTGGGACCGACTCTATAGGAGGAATTTCGGAGTCTAAATCTTTGACTGTTACAATATCGTATACACACCCTTAAGAGATCAACTTACAAACTTTCAAACAACAAATTGTAGACCTCTAGGAATAGAATTTCCCTACTTCCACTCTAAAATGGGATCATTTGGAAAGTTAAACTTCACCACCCTTGTTCTACAATCTATACAAGCAAAGCAAGCATGAAACCAATCCATACACAAAATGACATCAAAATAATACATATCAAGTTCTACCAGTTCAATATGAGTAACATTATTGAGTAACATTATAGGACTATTTCTATACACTCTTTTTGCAACAAATGAATAACATACTGGGTTAAACAACGATAAAAGTTCACTCAAGATATCAGGAAAAATGTCAAACTTTTTAGCTACTAAAGGTTTAACAACTGACAAGGTAGCACCGGGATCAAGTAACGCATATACATCAATAGTAAAGATTTTCAACATACCGGTCACCACATCGGGAGAAGTCTCTTGCTCACATCTAGAGAAGAGAGCATAAAAGCAATTTTACCTCGGAGCATCAAAATTAGAACCACTTGCTTGAGCTTGACCACTACCCTTGTCTTGACCCTTAAAATTAGGGCAATCCCTAACATTGTGGCTTCTCTTGCCACAACCAAAACTATTGTCCGTCCCAACGAGGAAATCATCATAATGCTTCTTTCCACACTTTCCACAAGATGACTTCTTGGTTGGTGAAGTAGTGCCCCTTCCCTTTTGAAACTTAGAATTAGACACACTATCATCACGAGACTTAAGGAATTTGGAAGGAACTTGATTAGAAAACCTCTTCTTGAACCTAGGTTTGTCTTGGATATCAAGCCTACCCTTTGAAGAACCACCATTAAAAGAGCATTCCTTTTTGGCATATCTACTTTTTCTCTTAACCCTTGTCTTTTCTACTTGTTGAGCATGAACCATGAGACGAGAAATGTTCATATTATCATGTGGCATAGCCGAACGACAATCTTCTTTCACGTCATCCGACACTGCTGTCACAAAGCGTCTCTTTTCATCTCTAGGGTCGAAAACCATAGAAGGAGCATACTTTGACAATTTAGTAAATTTCAAAGAGTAGTCAAGTACACTCATACCTCCTTTTTGAAGGTTGATGAATTCTTCCACTTTGGCTTCCCTCTTCTCCCTAGGAGAGAACCTATCAAGAAAATCTTTCTTAAAAATCTCCCAAGTCATCGATCCACCCCTTAAAGGCATATTATCTCTCCATTGGACGGACCAAGTTTGGGCCATATCATTGAGTTGATAAGAGGCTAACTCGGCCATCTCACTAGTAGTCAACCCCATAGCATAGAGTAACTTGTATGTTTCATCAATGAACTCTTGGGGGTCTTCCTCAACTGTAGACCCATAGAAAGTAGGGGGATTCATCCTAGTGAAATCCCTCAAATGGGAGTCCATGGTGCCAACATTTTGGTTTCCTCGGGGTACCACCTCTCGATTATCATGGGCCGTCATGGATTGTGCTTGATTTGTGACGGCTTGTGCTTGTTTAGTAATGTCTTGATCCATTAAGATAAAGGCTGCCCTTATCTCACCATCCGTCAAAGGTGGAGGATTGACCGGAACTTGTTCATCATTCGCAACTTTGTTAAGAGGAGGGACTTGATTGCCCCGATGAGGAACTCCCGCATTAGCAATCTCTTCATCAAGTCTTTGAGCGGTTGTTCTTCGAGTATTCATTGCCTATAATCATAATAAAATTATTAGATGGTAAGGGCACATAGAGTTAAGACTCTAGCGGCAGGATATTAGATTTCTAAGAAAATGAGAGTTTCCTAAGAATCATATAGTTTCCTATTCATAAATGTGGAACACATCACAATTATGAGTAAGAATCTACATAAACAAGGTTAAGTGACACATAGACTCTAAAGATATTCAACCTCATGCTCTAATACCATGTTTGTCACATCCGGGGATCAAACCCTAGATTTAACCGGTGTCGGCGTCCTCGGAGAGGACTCAGACTAGCCTCTTAGTTTGCGTCGTTACATTCATAGATAAAAATGCGGAAAATTTAAATATTTTCAAATCTATCTTGAGTTTAACATAGACCTATCGCGTACACATAATATATTCATATCGAGTATACATAGACCCTTCGTATAAGAAGATTACATAGTCTTCTACTTTATAGCGCGCGCGCGCGCTCACACACACACACACATATATATATATATAAAATACATAACATAGTCTTAAAATTGGATGTCTCATCTCGTAACCATCTAAACAAGAGTATAACAATTGGGCATAGCCCGTACATCATAACAATAAAGCCACATATAGGCTATACAATCTTGAGTACTAAAATGAAAAGGAGAGAAATATAACTCTTATAATAGAACAACATCAATAGCTCTATAGTGGCATTGTCCTCGAAAAGTGAGGACCTACCCAACATAGAGAGTGAGAATTCCAAGTCTTCCTTCAAAGTCGTCTCAAAAGCCCATCAACGACCGAAACCTTAAATGTTGGGGATAAGAGAGAAAATGGGGTTTGCATAATACTTATACTAAGTATGGGACCATATGCACACACAGCATAAAATCATGCTAAAAAGGGATACTTCATTAAAGCATGCTATTTTTAAATTTGAAAAGACTTATGAACATTTAAGAACCAATACAAGTTATTAACGCATATTCATAATGTGAAGACCATGTTCATCCCAATACCAACCTTACTAAGTCTACTCAAGTCAATCATGCATACCAACATAATGGAATCCAAAGTCAAGACAACTGTATCATCAAGTTATAACATCAACAAGCGTAGATAAGAGTTTATAATATAATAACCAAAGCAAGGAAATTACTCATGAACCCTCATTAATTCCACTAGAGTAAGGAATAATCAAATCGCCAAAACCTTAATCAATAAAGTAAACCTAACAAAAATCATAATCAATGCCCAACCCCACATACTACATCATCAAGAGTACATACATCAATACTTTAGCAATAGAGACCAAACACATATTCATAAGTGCAATCAACACCAGATGGTGTCATCAACATATACGATCATCTCATATATATAATTTATATTTATAAGCATAAACATACATAAGAACATCCTTCCAAGACTTCCTTCAAGGCTAACTAGTGTAATGTATAGGTATAGTCCCATACCCCTACCAAGACTAAGCAAAACCCCTTAGGTCATTCTAGTTAGAGTTCATTCATTACTTCATTTTTACCTTTTGGGAACATCTTGCGTTAACCAACATATACCACGTGAGCTAATGTGAAATCCGGTGTCATGCAACCCTACACCGAGAAAAGGCGGACTACTTGCCAAGGTAGTACCAAAAGATGAACATAGAAACCACGTGGATCCACTAGCTAGTATTCCTATGGGGGCAACATAGTTCAAGAACTAGGAGCCATAGTTGGGACCCTCTTTATGTTACAAGCATTATAGTCTCCAATCTCATGAGAATGTTAGTGATCCTACTTTCCCTATATGGGTAGGGACACTACTCACCGTAGTTCACTTGGTTCTAAGCTATAGTCCTTTTTTGAAATGTCTTTAATTCCTTTATTAATCATCATAGCTTAATTTAGGTCATAGGGTCATCCCTTGTATAATCATTATCATAGCTCAATAAGAATTGCATGAGTATTGTCCTTTCATTACAATTCATACATGTGAGGTTAGCACATTTACATCATCACATCATCATAAGGCACATTGGTAAGTTATCATCATCCTTATAACATTTACATCATAGCCAACATCTCACAAACTATAGTCAAGGCATTTAAATTCAACCTCATACAAACCCTATCAATCTTAATATAAGGAATACTTCAATACAACAGCATCACATAATCACAACTAATCATAATCGAAGGAAGGAATTGAGATCACAAGACTTACCCCATTCTCCTTCATAATCCACCATCAAGGTCTTACCATAAACCATCCGATTCAACCCAAAAATGGGTATACTATCATAATACAATAGTAATCAACATAATAATGAAGTCAATTAATCACTACACAATAATCCATCTCTAGTTCATACCCAAAGGTTAGACACTTAGGTCAAATTCATTATCTACTTCACAACCTAGGTCCATTACTCAAGAACTAGCATAATAGGATTACAATACATATCAATATATTCATAAATTGATATAATAATAACATAGTATAGTAATTCACATATTAATCAAGCCAATTACATCAATACTAGATAATTCAATTCAAGATCACACGCAACAGTTAAGGGGAAAAGGTCATATTCTAGAAACAAGACCAATATATCAAAAAGTAATCTAATTGAGTCAGAATACATGTTAAATTATTCATACTAACCACAACGAATCATAAATAAAGCAATTCACACGATCAATTTCGTATTGGAAGAAAACCCACTTGAATTTAATCTTTTTGAAAACAACTTCAAGGAACCCTTTGGCAAAAAAGATCCCAAAGGTGAAAGGAATCCCATACCTTGATAACCCTTGAATTTTGATGGGGAAATGGTTATTTTTCATCCCTAAAACCCTCCTTATCTTGGTCTTCTATGGTGTTCTTTTATTTGGGAGAGAGAAAGAAGAGAGAAGGAAGAGCAATTGGGTTTTGGGAATTATGAGGGTTAGGTTAGTTTAATTTGGTTAGGGTCTTGATATAGATCATTATCTAACATAATTAGACCTCCCTTAACCCCTAACTAATGAAATAAACACCTAATTAATTCATTTAGCTAACTTAAAAACGTGCAACAAAAACAATCTTACAGACAACACCCCTACCCACGCCTCGTTTGTCAATCAACGGTGAATGGACCAACCGTGCTGTTGTTCCATCGTTTGTGACATAGACTTGTCAAAATGAACCCTTTGCCAAATTGACTAAGTTTCCATCGACGACAGCCATCGACTCACCGTTGATTGGCCACGCCTCATCGATTGGCACTGTCTCTTGACAATTTTTGATATAACTTGCAAGGGTCCTCCTCAAGGGACCTTAATTTGTCCTTGGGGAGTCGTACCCGGACATTTTGACTATAAACTAACTATAATAAATGTTAGACACCTTTCCACCAGATTTCATTATTTTTCAACTCCTAAAACTTAGTCAAATAGGCTAAGTCACAATAGCACCTCATTGAACTAGTTTCCGGACGTCATGGACGTTCTTTGATGTTTTGATTCTAAAACTTCCTACATGACTTTTATGCACTATTATTGACCGTAAAATAGTGACAGAACGTTCAGACACTCATTTTAGGCTCTAGAATACGTCTTAGATTTTTGGAGTGTTACAACAACATAATCATAACTTCATAAAATGCACAATGCAAGGAATCAATGAAATTCAATTCAAACAAGACTCCTAAACACAATGCAACATTCTACATGCTACTACGACCATCTAGATCCTCTACTAACCATACTCCCCCACTTAGAAGGAACTCATAAGACAAAAAAGAGAATACTAGTTACCATTATCATCATCATCATCCTCATCCGACTTTGATTCTCTAGCCTTGAGTGCATATAAGCGATTCTTCTTTGGAGCATCATCACCCGGAACAGTTGGAGGAACTTTATTACCTTCCCTTCCTTTGGCCACAATAGTAGGACAATCCCTCACCTTGTGTCTATCCTTATCACAGCCAAAGCAAATCCCGATACCCACTAGAAATTGCCCATAGTGCTTCTTCCCAGAAGTAACACAAGTAGCTTACCACCTTGAGAACTACTAACTTTCTAAAGTGTCACCTTAGTATCACTAGATCCATCTTGCATTGGAGCTCTTTTCTTGAACCAAGGTTGGTTTTGCTCAGTATATCCACCCTTCTTCAAGTTTCTAGCAATCCTACAAAGTTTAGACTCCTCAATGGATTGAGCATACATCATGATTCTAGACAAACTCATATAACCATGGAGCATGGCCGTACGACAGTCTTCTTTCACAAGGTCGGCGAAACCGGTCACAAACCTACTCATCTCATCCCTAGGTTTAGACACCAAGGTTGGATCATACCTAGACAACATTGTGAACATCAAAAAGTAATCTTCAACACTCATATTGCCTTGCTTGAGTTTGCTGAAATCTTCAACCTTCACCTCCCCCCTCTCACGTGGAAAGTACTTTCCTTAGAAAGCCTCCTTAAACATTTCCCAATCTATGGGACCCGACTCAACCGGCCTATTATCTTTCCATTGAGTGTACCACACTTGAGCAACCTTCCTCAATTGGTACAAAGCTAACTGCACCTTCTCCCTAGAAGTCACCCCCATGGCACTCAACACCTTATAAACACCATCTAGGAACTCTTGGGGACCTTCTCCCAACTTAGAGCCATGAAAGATAGGAGGATTCATCCTCACAAAATCTCTCAATCTAGAGGTCATAGTGCTCTTCACAATATTAAATCTAGGCTCAATACCCCTATTCACATGAGTAGTCATGGCTCGGGTTAAACCAAGTAGAGCCTCTCTAATCTCCCTGTGTCACAACCCAAAAGCATACCCTAGAAGATAGGGTACAATCTTGGATTGTAACCGGCGTCGTCGACCTCTCGGAGGTCTAAGACAAGCCTCTCATATCATTCATTGCATTGGCATAGTAAATTTAGCGGAAAATTTAAAACTTTTCATAGCACATCATATGCTAGAAACATCACATCATATATATATAAAACATAAGTCATAATACATATTTAAACTCTAAGTCTCTTTGCCATCTTAGACTCAATAACTTTAGAATACATTAGGGACACGGCCCATACGATACCTTACATAACTATACAATATTTAAACACTTCATATTAAAGACATAAGTAGGACATCCTTGAACTTAAGGATTCCTTTCCTTGAGCTTGAGAAAACACCTATCAAGCTTCTCGATCATAGACCTCCTTTACGCATTCCAATACCTACACTTTGTGTAAAAAGTAAAGAAGAATGGGATTAGCACAAGAATGTACTAAGTATGGCAACCATGCGAAAACATGCATTTAAAAGGGACATTTCCTTGAAATCATACTTCATGCCATTTTGAGTAAATCATCATAAAACCTTTGTTAACATCATTTATATCATCCACATACATCATAGAAACACAATCAAAGGCCAATCATCATATGAAAGCACATATAGAATATAAGTGCACATAAATGTCACTTTATAGTGAACTCTCCCTTCTTAGCATTTAACTCTTTCTTTCAATTCATTAATCTCCTAAATAATCCTTTAGGGATACTTTGTGCAATGCATCACCTTAGGAACATAAGAGAATACCATATAAAGTATCTACACAAGACAACACATGCCATCATAGAAGTATAGTACAACATAAACATAGTCAAACCAAGACTACAACATCATACATAAAGGACACATACATAATCATATACATTAGAGAACCTTCCTAAGACTTCCCAAGGAGTCACTTGTGCAATGTCTAGATGGGTTCATTACTTCCATCTATCCTAAGTAACTTACCTTAAGTCCTCCTAGTTAGGATCCTATTCAATTACTTCCATTGTCCATTTTACCTTTAGGGAAACCATAGCCTTAACCGACACTAAGACCATGGGTTCTAATCATGGAATTTGGTGTTGTAGAGCCTTACACCAAAGGAAGGTGTTACTACCTAGCCAAGGTAGAACATTAACATACATGCTAGCATATCAAGTGAATTCACTTTGCTAGATCCTATGTGGCAAGCATAGTTTATGGAACTAAGAGATAGGTATTCCCTCTATATACCATTTGGTAATGGGGCCTCACCTCATGAGATAACATGAGTGAATATTCCTCAAGGAAAGTCAACAGTTCATGTAAGTACATAGGTGAGTATTCCTCTAAGGGAAGTCAACACCATATGTAGGTCCATAGGTGATTATTCCTCTAAGGGAAGTCAACACTCTATAAGGGACAAATGGTGAAATATTCCTCTAAGGGAAGTCAACACCTCTCAATGTCAAGTTCACTCGGTGCTAGGCTAAGTTCCCTTTATTGAAAAGCCTTTATTACCTTTGTTTATAAAACATAGTCTTAGGATATTCATCATTCATATGCTTATAGCATATTCAAGCACCTATCTAGTATTGGAGTATTCTTGGGCCCTCCTAGTTGGACCTCTTCTCCCTAACTAGATCATCCATGTGTGTGAGTGTATATATAGATGTGAGCAAACCTTTCACATAACACATCAAGTCACACATGTTCATATATAAATGCATAAGCCTATAGGTATAACTATATGAGCAATCCTTTCATATAAACCTACTAAGACACTATACACATTCATACTTCATCATATCATATTCATAACATGTTCATATAATCATCCTTCATATGCATAAGAACCAAACCTAGGAACTATCCTATCAAGATATACATGTGCAATGCATAGACAAGGTCCCATACCCTTGTCCATACTAGTACACCTATCAAGTCATCCTAGTAAGGGAATCATACATTCATAAGCATCACCTTAATATGCATAGTAGTAAACACTAGTGAATATGAGAACTACCTTTCATTTAGACCTAGTGACTCATACTACTTGAAATATGCATGTAAGTGAGAGTGTGTGTACATTGACCAATATGATCACATCATGGCTAGCAATATCATCTTAAGTCAGCCACACTATTAGACCACATTATACTTTCAAGCACATAGCACACAACACATAATAGCATAGGAGACAAGGCAATATATACCATGAAATCAATACTCCTAACTTTAGCTATTTACACTTCCATATAAGGGATACATGGGTAGAGGCTATTAACCACTTTAACACATCAATAGCAGCACCTATACAACACCCTAACATGATTATACACATGCCCATACAATAGCCACATAACCTAATTCACAACTAGAATAGGAAAGTAGGCATAAGCTTCTCATAGTATCATTTTAGGCACATGTTCATAAGTTCATCAATTTGCCTTCATGGCCATGGTCAACACATATATAATGACAATAAAGTAAACACCGCCACCATAAGTGGACCATACCACACAATGCCATACAAGGCTTCATCAACATTACTATAAGGAATAGAGAAGTAGAAGCGTAAAGAGAATAAGCATTCTTACCAAATTCTCATCCTTTGATCATCATTGATCAATACACCTTATTCATCAATAAAACACATATATGGCAGTAGCTAATGAAATCATAGTCTAGATGAGACACTACTACAATTTGCCATTAATGTCGATACAAGCATACTTTATATAGGGAGTTCATGGAAAGTAAGTTTACATAGGTTAATCATATTCAACCTATCATGAATTGACCCATATTGTATTAATTACATATAATTCATCCTCATACTTCATTATAGGCAGCAGCTATAGACATTAACCATAATCAATTCTTATAGCGACTAACCTAACGTTAAGATCACAAGTTACAACTTCATAGACAAGAAGAGCCTAGATTAATTCAAACCAAGCCTTTTCTACTTTGGTCATACATGATTTATATTCACAATTCAACCATGGTATTAACCTAAAACAGTAGCTACAAGAACCACAACTTAATCGAAATTCACTTTAGATCACAAGAAAACCAACGTTAAAGTGAACTATAGAAAACTAGGCTAAACATGCTCAAATCTTCATACATTAATCCTCATGCATCATTCAACATCAATTCAACATAAATTCATGTAAATAACAGTATATACCATCACCTCAACGTAAGAGAATCATAGTTCAATCGATAACAAGTCAAGATCACAAAGCCCATGTAAGAGCTAAACCAATTTTGGAAGGAACATGGGTTCATCATGCAATTGGAGTGAAATAACATTCAAATCACTGTATTAACTTCAATTAATCATGATTTAATCATTAAAAACGTTTTGAGAAAGAACCCATGGCTAGATTGGAAGATTGGAAACTTGTTCATAAGATTTCTTTGAAAAACATTGAAAAGAACTCTCCAAGTGAAAGGTTACTTAGAGATGAAGGATCACCATACCTTAATCTTCATGAAGACCCATAAAACTTGATGAAGAACCCATGAGAATCCCATCTACAAGCTGTTCTTGAGCTTCAAAAACCATGGGGGTTCAAGAGAGAATATTTTGGAGAGGAAGGGTTCAATTTGAGTGAGGGGATTTGAGAATGGGTAAATCACGTTTTGGAAGGCTTATATACACCTAAAATTACTTAATTAAACCTATTATAGTCAGGTTAGGACGTGGGGTGAATTTACCATTCACCCCTTTAAGAGGCAGCACGCAGGCAGCTAACTAGCAGGCCACCCGCGACGAGGCCCATGACGGGGCGTCATGGCCATGACGGGCCGTGGCAGCCTCCGTCGCAAGGGACTTGGCCAAATTTCTTGGCTTACAACCTGCCAAGGCAAGTCTCCTTCGACGGGACCTGCTTGACGGTCCGTTGGAGGCCCAACGGTCCGTCATTGGGTCCGTCAAGGACACTGCCCAGGCAGTGTATTGGCAGCCTTGGGGTCCTTCTTTTGGGGCCTCTTGTGGGGCCCTTTAGAAGTCGTACCCGGACGTTTCCAACGCAATTACAAACCTTAACATGTTATAGACCTACCACATAAGTTTCATCCAAAACAAACACCTACAAGACGTCCAAACAGCCTTGACCCCAACATGACATACGATGAACGTCTTAGGGGCTATCTTTCGAACGCCTTGGACGTTCTTGGGCGTTTGACCTCCAAACTTCACGAAACTTCATAAAATAACATTAAACATCATTTAAAACCATTTCAAGACTTATTTGACTCAGTTCACACAATTTAGGCATGCATACACACATGAGGCACATTAGCGACTATTCGTCGAACGTCTTGGACGTCCCTTGACGTTCGACTTCCAAATCACCTCAAACTTTGAACACTGACTCTATATGACATAATAAGGCATTTTAGGACCTTATAACGATAAGACGAACATATTAGGTCTAGACACCTTATCTCATTTTCGAGGTCTTACAATATCCCCCACTTGGGAACATTCGTCCTCGAATGACACTTAGGACTCTTTAATCACATCAATGACTTCAATACACATAAGAGCAGTTCATCACATTTAAAATACCATCAAATCATTTTAGCACTCCATGCACACAAGTAAGCAAAACTTCGATTCACTCACCCTTAATGCATTAATCAAAGAGGCTCTTATCATGTTCATAGGAGGAACATACTTCTCCTAATCATAACATGGTCATTGCACCTTAATTCATCAAGATATCATCTTGCAAGGCCACATATAGGCAGATTTCAACAATACTCAAAACAAGTAGGCATTCATACTTCAATGCACCTAGACTTGAGTTAATTGCATTTAACAAAAATCTTCATTAGTTAGACCTAGTACCATGAAGGTCATACTCAACCATACCATGCTTAGTGGTGTCCATGGAGGAATGTCTTGCTCCTCAACACATTACATGTATCATGAGTTCACACCTTAGCAAAGTACAAGGTCAATTTCCTTAAAAATGAGAAATTTCAACTTTCAAGCAAAGTCATGCATATATTTTTCTTCCTAGTGAAGTCTAAATGGCAAGTCACACCAAGTGCATCACAACAAAATAGGAAGTCATTCCACAAATCTCTTTTCTTAACATATTACTCACCCTTAAAGTAAGCCTCATTTTGGAAAAATAGCACAAACCATAGGCACACACGTATACACTTAGCAAAACATGCTTTCACCTTTCAAGAATGAGCCTACAATTTTATATTACCAATCATCAAGTCACTAAATTTTCAAGAGAGTCAACATATTTCATGGTAAAAGAGACTCAACTTCTATTGCAAGGCTAAACAATTAACCCTACAAGTGACTATTTCCAAGTTCCTTGTCTTACCTCATGAAGTCAACTTCACAATTAGCACATTAAAATGCAAGTCAACAAGAGAAAACATGGATTTTATCAAAAATTTCTTTTCATGCCCTTTGGAAAATTCACCATGTCTTTAAGATGATGTCAATTAATTCATACCAATCATATAAAGATCATGCAATTCACACTTTCTGCAAGACTATTTTCATGAACAAGCATACTAAGAATTCATATTTTCAAATTCGTGTAAGAATAGAAGAACAATGTACACAATTTCTACAATCTCACCACTCAAACACCATCCCCCACTTAGGGTAAACCAACTTAAGAGCAACTTAACCCAACATATAGAGGATTTTAAATACAAAACCTTCACATTCATCACTTAAAGTGATTACTACTTTAGAGAAAATTCTCATTAATTCAATTTAACAACACTAAGGCATTCTAAACCTTATCATCTTAGGCAAATCATCCTCAACCAACAACTTTGATCATACTATTTGATTCACATAAGGTCTTCCTACAATGCAATAGACACTAAGGTCATACATCATTAGCGGAAAACAACAAGGAAGTTCATACACAACAAGTAGTTTAGAAATAACTCTACAACTCATCATGTCATTTATATGCAAAGAAAAACAATGCACGTTTTTAATCGCATACACTCATAGGATAGCATACCTCCATAGGTAGTCATTAAACAATCCAAGTTCAAATCCAAATATTTGGATATTATCATACAAAATCATATAGGAATACACGATTTAAGAGAAATCACTTTAACCACTATAACTTCTAGCATGCTTCAACTATATCATGACATACATCATCGACATAACATGCTATTTCACATAGATTTCATATATTGCCATAAATGGCATCACATCGTCAAATAAGAGATATTTCATGCATAGCAAGGTAAGATAACCAATCATAATCCCCATAGAGTTAACATGTGCAATGATCACGTAAAGCTCCATAACTTCACTAAACCAAGTAACCCAACAAGAACTACAATTAGCATCATACTCCACTCATCTATAACCTTCATGCATGGATAACTCCATATCTTTAGCACACTAGGCTATTTACATGATTATAAGCATAGAGATCGTTACATAAGGGTATTCATATCTATCATCATACACATACATAGTATTACCCTCCTAAGGTCTCCATCAAGGAAAACTAGTGCAAGACATAGGTAGAGTCCCATACCCCTACCTAAGTCTAGTTAACCCTTCAAGTCGCCTTAGTTAGTATATACATCATCAAATAAGAATAATTGTCACCTTCACACATACTCATTCAAACCATAAAACAAGGATAAGCATTTCAAACTTACCTTTTCTCCCTCAAGCATAGAGCAATCTCATCCAAGCAATCACATCTAAAAGACCACCGGACAAGAAAACATAAGAGAGAGATCTTATAGGATTAAGTTCTATGGCACGATATGAGATTGATAAAGAAGGGAAACTCTATCGTCCTATAGCCTCTCGTACCATTAAATGTGTCGCGACTCACCACCAATGATACGAGACTCTACTAGACGTGGCAATATGAGACTTTTTAGAACCTAAAACCGCTTTATAAACCTCATGCTCTGATACCAAGTTTGTCAAAACCCAAATGCATACCCTAGAAGATAGGGTACAATCTTGGATTGTAACCGGCGTTGTCGACCTCTCGGAGGTCTAAGACAAGCCTCTCATATCATTCATTGAATTGGCATAGTAAATTTAGCAGAAAATTTAAAACTTTTCATAGCACATCATATGCTAGAAACATCACATCATATATATATAAAACATAAGTCATAATACATATTAAAACTCTAAGTCTCTTTGCCATCTTAGACTCAATAACTTTAGAATACATTAGGGACACGGCCCATACGATACCTTACATAACTATACAATATTTAAAGACTTCATATTAAAGACATAAGTAGGACATCCTTGAACTTAAGGATTCCTTTCCTTGAGCTTGAGAAAACACCTATCAAGCTTCTCGATCATAGACCTCCTTTAAGCATTCCAATACCTACACTTTGTGTAAAAAGTAAAGAAGAATGGGATTAGCACAAGAATGTACTAAGTATGGCAACCATGCGAAAACATGCATTTAAAAGGGACATTTCCTTGAAATCATACTTCATGCCATTTTGAGTAAATCATCATAAAACCTTTGTTAACATCATTTATATCATCCACATACATCATAGAAACACAATCAAAGGCCAATCATCATATGAAAGCACATATAGAATATAAGTGCACATAAAGGTCACTTTATAGTGAACTCTCCCTTCTTAGCATTTAACTCTTTCTTTCAATTCATTAATCTCCTAAATAATCCTTTAGGGATACTTTGTGCAATGCATCACCTTAGGAACATAAGAGAATACCATATATAGTATCTACACAAGACAACACATGCCATCATAGAAGTATAGTACAACATAAACATAGTCAAACCAAGACTACAACATCATACATAAAGGACACATACATAATCATATACATTAGAGAACCTTCCTAAGACTTCCCAAGGAGTCACTTGTGCAATGTCTAGATGGGTTCATTACTTCCATCTATCCTAAGTAACTTACCTTAAGTCCTCCTAGTTAGGATCCTATTCAAT
The DNA here is from genome assembly GCA_016801875.1 of Solanum sitiens. Taxonomy (NCBI): domain Eukaryota; kingdom Viridiplantae; phylum Streptophyta; class Magnoliopsida; order Solanales; family Solanaceae; genus Solanum; species Solanum sitiens. Next base: position 380,794 of record JABWTJ010000606.1, read on the forward strand.
TACTTCCATTGTCCATTTTACCTTTAGGGAAACCATAGCCTTAACCGACACTAAGACCATGGGTGCTAATCATGGAATTTGGTGTTGTAGAGCCTTACACCAAAGGAAGGTGTTACTACCTAGCCAAGGTAGAACATTAACATACATGCTAGCATATCAAGTGAATTCACTTTGCTAGATCCTATGTGGCAAGCATAGTTTATGGAACTAAGAGATAGGTATTCCCTCTATATACCATTTGGTAATGGGGCCTCACCTCATGAGATAACATGAGTGAATATTCCTCAAGGAAAGTCAACACTTCATGTAAGTACATAGGTGAGTATTCCTCTAAGGGAAGTCACACCATACGTAGGTCCATAGGTGATTATTCCTCTATATGTAGGTTCTATCCTCTAAGGGAAGTCAACACTCTATAAGGGACAAATGGTGAAATATTCCTCTAAGGGAAGTCAACACCTCTCAATGTCAAGTTCACTCGGTGCTAAGCTAAGTTCCCTTTATTGAAAAGCCTTTATTACCTTTGTTTATAAAACATAGTCTTAGGATATTCATCATTCATATGCTTATAGCATATTCAAGCACCTATCTAGTTTTGGAGTATTCTTGGGCCCTCCTAGTTGGACCTCTTCTCCCTAACTAGATCATCCATGTGTGTGAGTGTATATATAGATGTGAGCAAACCTTTCACATAACACATCAAGTCACACATGTTCATATATCAATGCATAAGTCTATAGGCATAACTATATGAGCAATCCTTTCATATAAACCTACTAAGACACTATACACATTCATACTTCATCATATCATATTCATAACATGTTCATATAATCATCCTTCATATGCATAAGAACCAAACCTAGGAACTATCCTATCAAGATATACATGTGCAATGCATAGACAAGGTCCCATACCCTTGTCCATACTAGTACACCTATCAAGTCATCCTAGTAAGGGAATCATACATTCATAAGCATCACCTTAATATGCATAGTAGTAAACACTAGTGAATATGAGAACTACCTTTCATTTAGACCTAGTGACTCATGCTACTTGAAATATGCATGTAAGTGAGAGTGTGTGTACATTGACCAATATGATCACATCATGGCTAGCAATATCATCTTAAGTCAGCCACACTATTAGACCACATTATACTTTCAAGCACATAGCACACAACACATAATAGCATAGGAGACAAGGCAATATATACCATGAAATCAATACTCCTAACTTTAGCTATTTACACTTCCATATAAGGGATACATGGGTAGAGGCTATTAACCACTTTAACACATCAATAGCAGCACCTATACAACACCCTAACATGATTATACACATGCCCATACAATAGCCACATAACCTAATTCACAACTAGAATAGGAAAGTAGGCATAAGCTTCTCATAGTATCATTTTAGGCACATGTTCATAAGTTCATCAATTTGCCTTCATGGCCATGGTCAACACATATATAATGACAATAAATTAAAAACCGCCACCATAAGTGGACCATACCACACAATGCCATACAAGGCTTCATCAACATTACTATAAGGAATAGAGAAGTAGAAGCGTAAAGAGAATAAGCATTCTTACCAAATTCTCATCCTTTGATCATCATTGATCAATACACCTTATTCATCAATAAAGCACATATATGGCAGTAGCTAATGAAATCATAGTCTAGATGAGACACTACTACAATTTGCCATTAATGTCGATACAAGCATACTTTATATAGGGAGTTCATGGAAAGTAAGTTTACATAGGTTAATCATATTCAACCTATCATGAATTGACCCATATTGTATTAATTACATATGATTCATCCTCATACTTCATTATAGGCAGCAGCTATAGACATTAACCATAATCAATTCTTATAGCGACTAACCTAACGTTAAGATCACAAGTTACAACTTCATAGACAAGAAGAGCCTAGATTAATTCAAACCAAGCCTTTTCTACTTTGGTCATACATGATTTATATTCACAATTCAACCATTGTATTAACCTAAAACAGTAGCTACAAGAACCACAACTTAATCGAAATTCACTTTAGATCACAAGAAAACCAACGTTAAAGTGAACTATAGAAAACTAGGCTAAACATGCTCAAATCTTCATACATTAATCCTCATGCATCATTCAACATCAATTCAACATAAATTCATGTAAATAACAGTATATACCATCACCTCAACGTAAGAGAATCATAGTTCAATCGATAACAAGTCAAGATCACAAAGCCCATGTAAGAGCTAAACCAATTTTGGAAGGAACATGGGTTCATCATTCAATTGGAGTGAAATAACATTCAAATCACTGTATTAAATTCAATTAATCATGATTTAATCATTAAAAACGTTTTGAGAAAGAACCCATGGCTAGATTGGAAGATTGGAAACTTGTTCATAAGATTTCTTTGAAAAACATTGAAAAGAACTCTCCAAGTGAAAGGTTACTTAGAGATAAAGGATCACCATACCTTAATATTCATGAAGACCCATAAAACTTGATGAAGAACCCATGAGAATCCCATCTACAAGCTGTTCTTGAGCTTCAAAAACCATGGGGGTTCAAGAGAGTATATTTTGGAGAGAAAGGGTTCAATTTGAGTGAGGGGATTTGAGAATGGGTAAATCACGTTTTGGAAGGCTTATATACACCTAAAATTACTTAATTAAACCTATTATAGTCAGGTTAGGACGTGGGGTGAATTTACCATTCACCCCTTTAAGAGGCAGCACGCAGGCAGCTAACTAGCAGGCCACCCGCGACGAGGCCCATGACGGGGCGTCATGGCCATGACGGGCCGTGGCAGCCTCCGTCGCAAGGGACTTGGCCAAATTTCTTGGCTTACAACCTTCCAAGGCAAGTCTCCTTCGACGGGACCTGCTTGACGGTCCGTTGGAGGCCCAATGGTCCGTCATTGGGTCCGTCAAGGACACTGCCCAGGCAGTGTATTGGCAGCCTTGGGGTCCTTCTTTTGGGGCCTCTTGTGGGGCCCTTTAGAAGTCGTACCTTGACGTTTACAACGTAATTACAAACCTTAACATGTTATAGACCTACCACATAAGTTTCATCCAAAACAAACACCTACAAGACGTCCAAACAGCCTTGACCCCAACATGACATACGATGAACGTCTTAGGGGCTATCTTTCGAACGCCTTGGACGTTCTTGGGCGTTTGACCTCCAAACTTCACGAAACTTCATACAATAACAGTAAACATCATTTAAAAACCATTTCAAGACTTATTTGACTCAGTTCACACAATTTAGGCATGCATACACACATGAGGCACATTAGCGACTATTTGTCGAACGTCTTGGACGTCCCTTGACGTTCGACTTCTAAATCACCTCAAACTTTGCACACTGACTCTATATGACATAATAAGGCATTTTAGGACCTTATAACGATAAGACGAACATATTAGGTCTAGATACCTTATCTCATTTTCGATGTCTTACACCCTGTTAGACATTTCCGTGGAAACCACCGGAACATTATTAACTCCTTCAACAGTAGGAACTTGGGAATTCCAAGAACCTTGATCTCCTTCAAGAACTTTCTCAACTTTTTCAACTTGAGGAGGAATCTCATCATTCACTCTTACCTCTTTCAACCTTCTAGCGGCCATCCTTCTAGTATTCATATTCCTAAAAACACAAAGAAAAGAATTAAGAAAGGCACTCATAACTTCTTACGCTACAAAACGATACAAGAGTATATAAAGAAGGGATAATCGATCTTTCTATTGCATCTCGCCCATAGATGTGTCCTGACTCACACCGATGAACGGGTCTCTACTAGACGTGACTTGATGAGACTTTTTGATTCCTAAGACCAATTTCATAACCTAAGCTCTTATACCAGGCTTGTCACATCCCGAGAGTATACCCTAGAAGATATGGCACTCACGGAGTGCAATAGGGCGTACTTGAACTCTTGGAGGTCTTGTACAAGCCCTTTCGTATCATTCATCGCTAATAGATATATGAAAATTAGTGTGGAATTAATACTTTTCACAACATTCGAATAGTCTTTCAAAATCTATTTCATAAAAAATGAAAGGAAATACTAAGTCTCATGTCATCAAATATTAGACTCGAGAATAATTGGGACACGGCCTATACATCAAAATATAGTACTACTATGTCTATTACAATGCTTTAATAAAAGAACTCTAAAGATAGTAATGCCCTCGAGTCAAATGACGACATACTTCAACCTTGCTTGAAAGATCCTATAATCCAAGCTTCGCTCCCAAAATGCCCTTTACCTATGAATAACTTTAGAGACAAACAAAAGAATAGAATTAGTACAACACATGTACTAAGTATGCCTTAATGCATAAAATCATGATAACAGATATTTATTGGAAATATGCATTTTTTTATTAAAACATCATAGTATAATCAAAAGAACAACATTTAACACCTTAGAAACATATAAGACATCACATAAGCATTTTATCAAACTTTAAGAATTATCACAGTGAACTAAGCCAAGTTACAGTGAACTAAACTCAACTTCACAGTGAAACCATTTAGCATACAACCCTCTCACTAAAGGCTATCCTAAGACTCACTTAAGTAAGACATAGCGAGACCGGCCATACACCCTTTCTAAGCACACAAAAATTATCCTTAGGACTACCTATAGTGAGATAAATACACTTACAATACACCAAAACATAAAACATGAGATCCTCCTACCAAAAGTGAATCTAAGGCTCACTTGACTGAGTTATGAAGCGACCGCCCATACAATCTCTTCACACACACCTAAGAGATTCTTTAGAATACGTAATATAAGATCATTCTCACTTTATTAATCAACTTTACTATCTAGAGTCATCTTAAGACTTCCCTAGGTAAGACATAAAGAGACCATCCTTTATTCCCCCTTCACACTTTAACTAGGTAATCCTTAAAGTTACTCTAGACTAGGTACTTATTCATTTACATACTTTCTAACATAAGTCATTATCTTCATTAGTTCATTTAAGAAACATTCAACACATATAAGTGTCACGACCCGAAAGTACCCCCTAGAAGTTAGGGCTAACACTCGAATCGTGGCCGGGCGTACTTGACCCTTTGTGGTCTCGTACAAGCCCTTCAACTCTCGTTCATAACATAAAGCATGAAAAGTAGTGCATAATTAAAACTTTTCACGATAATAATAATAAAATAAGTCTTTTCATAAATGCTAGGAAATCTTGCCGTCACAAGCCAACTTAAAGACACAACTTAGAACCTTAGGGACACGACCCTTTACAATAAAAAGGAAATACAAATTAAGTCTTAATAGAAAAACTAAGAAACATAAACTATGTCCTCGAATATATGAGGACATACCAAATTCTTGAGAGATAGAATTCCCAACCTTCAACTCTGATCCTCCGAAAGGCTTGCAACCTGTAGTCATAAGGTATATAAAAGTATGGGGTTAGTACAACAATGTACTAAGTATGGCATATGCAAAAACATGTAAAAAGGGACATTTTTAGTAAAATAAGCTATTCATGAACTCAGGAACAAAACATCATAAGAAGCATCAATTAACACTTAAAGAAGAATTTCCATAACTTTACCTCAAGATTACAATTTAGAGTAAAGACATCACACATTACAGTGAACTACGCATATATATGACTCTCACACAAGTACTCTCCCCCAATAGGACTCTTAGGTCACACTAAGTGAAATGTGAGAGTAGCATCCCATACTACCACTCCCACTAGCGCTCCTAATCGATTCCCAAGGATTTGAGCACGTTACAACAAATAGATCAAAAGGATGCATTTACAGTGAACTATTCAATTGAAATTACAGTGAACCATTTTAAGTCATTATCGTATATTTAAAATCATTACATTAAACTAAATACTCCAACAATGGTGAACTTCCAAAGTATTGTAAATGAGGAAATGAGTCCATTTCCGTAGGAGTTTCCCTACCTAAGGATAATCCCAAGATTCTGTAAGGTAAGACATGAAGGAAACGTCTAAACACTTCCTTCAATTCACACCCAAGCGATCCTCAAGACTACCCTGTTTGTCTTACTCGCATCGGGAGAATTAATCATCACTCAAAGACAAGACCTTAGAAGAAAACCCAAAAAAAAACAAAGGCTTCCCTTTCGGAATGCCTACTTAGTGCAATGAGTAGGATGTCGTCCCATACCACCACCTACCCTAAGTAGTATATTCTTTTAGAAGGCTTGGCACTAAGTCTTCCCTTTTGGAAGGTCCTACTTAGTGCAATGGATAGGTAGCGTCCCATACCATCACCTACCTTAAGTAGCACATTCTTTTAGAAGACTTAGTTTAATAAAATCACATAGGTATTACATTAATTATACAACTTATCATTTTAATTACTTTTGTGGGGGGATAGCTTAACCGAGAAAGACCATGAGATCTAGGCGTGGAATCCCGATATTAACCCCTATCGGATGAGGGATCCTCACTTGCCTAGAGTAAGGTCATACTTTTTAGCTTTTACATGGCTTTTCCAATAGTTATACCTATGCGGGCACATAGTTAAGGGATAGGGAGATTTCTACTAACTCATTTTCTACTAAAGAGGAGTACTCATCTCAAGAGGTATAAGGGAATACGACATCTCAACTCACAAAGTATATTCCACCCCTTCTTCCTATCGTCTCGGTGCTAGGAATAACTCCCCACGGATTCTCACATTATAGACTATAGGTTAAGGATAACTAGCGAATGCCACATATCAACTCATGAAGTGCCTTCATCCTCTGACCTATCTAGGAAAGCTCATTAGGAATAGTGAGGTTACTACTAGACACTTCATCTCAACTCACGAAGAGTGTCCACCCGAAGACTCCCCTTTTTACTAATCTTAGCTTCATTCATTCACTTAAAGTGTGTGTGTACATGTGAGCACACCTTGCATATAGACATCATTTTATATACATTACTTGTAAACATGCTTTAGACTTTTATCTAACAACTTACACACTTTACATACTTCACTTTGTCACATTCTTCAATAAGACCAAAATCTATGTCAAACATACTATTTAAGTTTCACAATCACAAAAGAAGACCCATTTACAATTTCTATTCATTATATAATTTAGACCTTCACGATACCATTCTCAACACATAATGAACATTACCAATTAATCATATAAGCACCACCACCTAGAAGGTGTACCATACCACTCAAGATCAATTTATCATAAGCATAATACAATATAAAAAAACTCTTCAATTTACTAAGCCATAACAACCTATAAATATTTTATCATTAATTCAACATAATAAGACCCATAGGGAAGTAGCTAAACCATCATTACAACACAATATGACCAAAGTTCATTTTGTATATAAACATGCTCATTTGCCCATTTCATAAACCACAACTTGAAAGGAAACTTTAACATGATTTCATCAAGGTTTTAGCATTAGAATCACCAACTAACATTAATAACATCATTAATTAACTTTTAGGACCATTTTTATGCAAGGCCCATAATGGGTTGAAGATATTAGAAGTTAGGGTTGAAAACCCTTTTTTTTTGAAATTCATTGGAAATGGATTCTTGAATGAAAGGGTATTAAAGAATGGCTACCATACCTCAATAAGCAAGCAAAACTCGAGAGGTTTTGATGAAGAGACACGTCCAACCAGCCCCTCCTAGCTTCCTTGACCTCTAACTTCAATGGTGTCTTGAGAGAGTTTTGATTTTAGAGAGAGAAAGTTTATTTTTAAATGAGAGTCTTGTCTAGGTCTAGGATAAAATCAATCTAATATCACTTTAAAACCCTAAAAATATCAACCTAGGTACCAAAACACTTGGGGTATTTACACAAAACACCCCAAGTAGGCAGCAACGTGCAACAGCTTTAGCACGTGCCAATCGACGACCCAAGCTACTAGGCATTGATTGATCGACGGCCCGTGCTTCTGGGCGTCGATGACATCAGAGACTGGTTCAAGGGAGGGCTGAGTTTCCACCATTTATGGGAAGACGCCCCTCAGTCGACGGGGCATCGATGGGCCTACGCCCAGTAGACTGCTCCGTCATTTGGGTAGTGTTCTTGGCAGTCTTGTCCAATTCTTGGGCCCTTCATCTAGGGCCCCTTGTGGGCCCTAGCTAGGGTCGTGCCCGGACTTTAAAACTCTAAACTAAGTCATATAGGTCTAAGTAACATCTCATGAAAGTTTCAAGCAAAACGAACACGCAAAACTCATCCAAACACAACAAGACACACTAGTACATTCTAGGGCACACCTTCCGAACGGCATGGATGGTTTTGGTCGATTGACCTCCAAACTCAACCAAACTTCACATAGACCTTAGGAATACTAAAATAACTCAGTTTAAAACAAAATTCACTCAATCAACACTTATGAAGCTCTAGGTCACCTTAATTCATTTTTGGACGTTACATTCTCTCCCACTTGGGATAACATTCGTTCTCGAATGACACTTAAACTTCAAGAACAGCAAGAACTAACTTAGCATCACATAACACCACACAATAATGATTAAACATCAAAATCAAATCATCAAGTAACAAAGAGCATCATTTCACACTTTTTCACACTTTTCAACCTAGGCCATTTCTACCAAATTTCACAAGTTTCAAAAAGTCATTCTTAACATTCTTTTATGGATGAACTACCTTCTCGAACATTAAACATTCTCATAAACAACACTTTTGAACACATTGAAACTGCAATTCAAGACAAAACAAATTTTCTCAAAAATCACAATTTGTTCGGTGAATATCACTGTAACAATGCCCAGTATTTCAAAATTTCAAAAATTCATTATTTGAGTAATTCATCAAGATGACATGATTATATGAACTATAAAACCACATAAACTCACTTCATAACATAAAAACAACAATTAAAAAGGGTTAAGACTTACCAAAATCATCAAAGCCAGATTAGTTATCCTTCCTAGCCCCCATCCCGTAGGAAGGGTTGTTCTTGGGAGCAATAGGATATTGGGAAGCTTGATTGACATATTTTCCCCTTTCTTTGAGATTAGGTCATTCCCTCATCTTGTGGCCTTTGCTACCACAACTAAAACAACCATCCGTTCTGGCAAGACACTTACCCGATGTTGTTTACCACAAGTAGGACACCTAGACCTTTCAAAAGTATGACCACCACCTTGAGAATGTTGGTTTGGAGCCCTATCATTGTTTCCCATGGAAGAATCTTGGTGATAAAACCTCTTCCTAAGCTTTTGGTGACTAGAATCCTTCGACCTAGGACTTTTAACCTCTTGCCTTATCTCCCTAATTATGGACTCCTCAATTTGGTGTATATAAACCATGAGTCTAGAGATATCCATGTCATTAAGAAGCATTGCCGTACGACACTCTTTTTCCATCAAGCTAGACACTCCCATCACAAATTTGTTCATCCTAACCCTAGGGTTGGCTACCATAGTCGGGGCATGCTTCGAGAGTTGGGTAAATTTGAGAGTTTAGATGTTGTTGTTGATCCATCTATTTTTTTATCACTCCTTAGTGCTGCTATACTTTCTGATGGTAAATTTTCTATCCATAATTTTGTTGTTCCTACAAATGTTCTTTCTATATATCCTGGTGTATCTTTTACTGCTATTTTATTATCGACTAATTGTTTAGATAAATTTCCTACCCATAATAAGATTACTTTATTTATGTCTATAACACAGTCTAAATCTAAAATATTATACTGTTCAATTATTGGTTTAGGTATCCATTTTTTATTTAATCTACTATTCTATATTGCATTTGCTCTGTCTGATCTTTCATAACTTTCTGTATAATAAGTTGGTGTTGTTCTTTTAGGATTACTTCTTCTAGGACTAGTTCTAGGGCGATTATCTGGAGTTTCAACTCTTGATGTGCTTGGTTTATTTATATCTCCTGTATTTATTTCTAATTTTTTCAATTTATCTACCTGTTCTAAAATTTCTGTATATGTTTCACTTATATCACTTATTTCTGAATTTTGATCATTCATTGTATCTAATTCGTTTATTTCATCATTGATTTCATTTATTTCACAGCAACCAAATCTGCCAAGGCCCAATATATATAAAGCCCAAGTGAAAGCAACTAGGTGCATCACCTAGTTTGACCTTTTGAGCTGCTTGATGTGCACAAGTATAACACCCCAAAATGAACTAAGGTGACCTAGAGCCTCATGATTGTTTCTTGAGTTGATTTTAAATTAAACTGAGTTAGTTTGGTGTCCTTAGGCAGTGTGCAAAATTTCGTTAAATTTGGAGGTCAAACGACCAAGAACGTCCAAGGCATTCGAAAGATATGCCTCGAGTCGACCTTGTACGTCTAGACGAGTTTCTTCGAGTTTTATGTGTTCATTTTAGATGAAATTCATGTGAGAGGTGTTAAACTTATAGATGATCATATTTGTGTTGGAAACGTCCGGGAAATTATCCCCAAGGACCACCAAAGGGTCCTTGAGGAAGGACCCAAAACCTGGTAAGCAGGCTGTCCCAGGCAGCCTTGGCGACGGAGCAGTCGACGGCCTGTCATGGCTGTGACGCCCCGTCACAAGGTTCCGTCATGGGGGACTTGTTTAAGTGTTTATATGGGACCCTTGGCAAGCCTCTGAAGTTTGCAACGGATGATCAGGACAGGCCGTTGCACCCGTGATGCCCCGTCACAAGCAGGTCGTCGCAAGTCTTGTCCCTGTGCGCAGATTTTTGTGCCAAGTTAGGGGTGAACTTGTAAATTCACCACACGTCTAAATAATAGTTTGGAAGGTTTGTTAAGTGAATTTTGGGTATATTAAATGAGTTTTAAACCCTAGACCTAGACCAGACCCGCTCACTTCTAAATTCAACTCTCTCTCTCTAAAGAAACTCTCTCCAAGACTCCATTGGAAGCTAGAAGTCAAGGAAGGTTAGGAGGGCTGGTTGTACGTGTATCTTCATCAAAAACTCTTGGATTTGGCTTGCTTAGTGAGGTATGGTATCCATTCTTGAATATCTTTTCATTCAAGAAGCCAACTTCCCAAAATGGTTTTCAAAAAGCGTTTCTAAACTCAAACTTCTTCTAACTTTAATTTCTAGTATGGGTCTTCTTGTATTTATGTTTAGTAATTTAAATGTATTTATCTTGGTTTGAATTGATTATTTTGATGTTAAAAACTCCATGAAACTCTTGTATATGCATACTTCAACTTTTGGCTTGAAAATGGGTTATGTGAGCATGATTTGAGTAGGGTATGAACTTGGGTCTTCTTGTATTTGTCATGTTGGTGTGGCTACTGCCCTAAGGGCTTTCATATGGTGGAATATTGATAAATTCCTTATGGGTGATGATGCTTTGATTTGTTGATGAGTTGCTCTCATTGTACATTTCTTATTATGAATTGCTATTTGAGTGGTATGGTCCACCTTATGGGTGGCGGTGCTAAATGATGAACTTGATGTTATTTAGTATGCTTTGAGTATGTAACCTTGAAGGTCTAATATGTGAAATGAAGATATATGGGAAATGGTTCTTGTATTGTGTTTGATGTAACTTGAATTTGCATGTTTGACCTAGTTTATGTCTAAATGAAGTGTATGATTATGAGAAGCATGTAGAGTGTGTAACTTGATAAATTAAGGTTAAAGTATGTGTAGAACTTGATGATAATGAAGCGATGCTTATAAGCAATGTGTGCACATGTACACACACACTCTTTTAAGATTTGTATTATGCCAAGTTGAGCAAAAAGGGGAATCTTGAGGTGGACACACTTCGTGAGTTGAGATGTAGTGTCTAGTAGCAACCTCTCCATTCCTAGTGAGCTTTCTAAGATAGACTATTATGTTGAGAAATCCGTGGGGAGTTATGCCTAGCACCGACAGGATATGAAGGGGAGGTGGATTGAACTTCGTGAGTTGAGATATTGTAATCCAAAGTACCTCTTGAGATGAGTACTCCTCGTTAGTAGAGAGTGAGTTACTTAGTAGCAATCTCCTTATCCCTTAACTATGTGCCCGCATAGGTGTATCTATTGGAAAAGCCATGTAAACGCTAAGAAGCATGACCATACACTAGGCAAGTAATGATCTCTCATCCGATAGGGGTTAATATCGGGATTCCATGTCTAGCTCCCATGGTCTTTGTTGGTTAAGCTAACTCCCACAAAAGAATTGATTTGAAACTAATTATCTTGTATATTGTTGAATTTATGTATGTATGTTTTGAAGTGCTCAATCCACAATAGTTACCGAGTAGGAGCATTGAGTGGGAGTAGTATTATGGGATGCTATTCTCACATTGCACTTGGTGTGACCTATACCTACTATGGAAGAAGAGTACCTTCATGAAATCCGTGTGAATGAGTACTATGGTGTAGTGTTATGGATTATTATTGTGGAGTACTTGAGTAAATGTAACCATTAGGAGTACTAAGTGGGAGTGGTAGTATGGGATGCTACTCTCACATTGCACTTGGTATGACCTATATTTTCCGTGAGTGTTTTGCATATGTTAGCCAAGGGCGTGGATTTGCGTTCCAACGAAGTAGGCCTAAGATTTGGTTGTTTTAAGGGTCGCTTTGAAGGGAGGTGTAATGAAAATCCCTTCTTAGCTCACTTTAGGGAGTCTTAGGATAACCTTGGGTTAGGGAAACTTCATAGGAAAAAGAGTTCGTATGACTTGGACCGTGCCATTCACTGTAAGGTCTTCATTGTAAGAATCCAATATATTCACTGTGATGCTTTATTCAATTATCATTGTATGTTTAGTAAGTTCATTGAAATGTTCCTTTTGATTACTCTAAGTTTTGGTAAAATTGCCATAAGGTGTTGATTGTCGATTCTTATGTTGGTTTGTTTCTAGATTGATGAATATTGCTTTAGATTGCATTAAAAGTTATTTTTACTAAAATGTCCCTTTTTGTATGCTTTTCCATATGCCATACTTAGTACATTGTTGTACTAACCCCATACTTTTATATACCTTATGAGTATAGGTTGGAAGCCTTTTTTGGAGGATCGAAGTTGAAGCCTAGGAATTCTATCTCTCAAGGATTGGATATGTCCTCATATATTCGAGGACATAGTTTTATGTTTCTTAGTTTCTTAATTAAGACTTAAAAATGTATTTACTTTTATTGTAAAGGGTCGTGTCCCTAAGATTCCAAGTTGTGTCTTTAAGTTGGCTTGTGATGATAAGATTTCCTAGTATTTATGAAAACACTTCTTTTATTATTATTATCGTGAAAAGTTTTAATTCCGCACTACTTTTTATGCTTTATGTTATGAACGCTAGTAGAGGGCTTGTACGAGATCCCAAACGGGTCAAGTACGCCCAGTCATGATTTGAAGGTTGTCCCTAATTTTTAGGGGGTGCTTTCGGGTCATGACAGACTTGGTATCAGAGCATAAGGTTTTGCGAAATAGTTTAAGGTCTAAAAGTCTCACAAGCCACATCTAGTAGTATCTTGGTCATTGGTGTGAGTCGCGACACATGTATGGACAAGAGGCTATAGGATGCTAGAAGTTTCACTTTCTTCTCTATTCTAGTATCGTGCCTTAGATTTGAGTATATAAGGTCTCTATTCTCAACCTCTTCTTTTTGTGTTTTTAGGACATGAATACGAGGAGATCGACCGCTAGAAGGGAGGAAGGAGGTGTACCAAATGAGAGAGTCCTTACCCGTGTTGACCAAGTTCCTATTGTTGGCTTAGGGGAGGAAAATGAGGAGGTTCCTCTTCAAGAACCTCAAGTTCCTCCGGAACCTCAAGGACCTCAAGTGCCTCCTATGCCTCAAGCTCCTTTTGTTGAGGGTGATATGACTAATGCGGAGTTGAGGGCTGCCCTAATGAACTTGACCCAACTCATGACGGCTCAAGCTCAAGTTGTGAACAATCACTTTGGGAGGAATTCAAAGAGGCTTTCCTAGATAGATTCTTTCCTTTAGAGAGGAGGGAGAAGAAGATGGTTGAATACATGAACCTCCACCAAGGGGGAATTAGTTTGCAAGAGTACTCTCTCAAATTCACCCAACTCTCTAAGTATGCCCCAACCATGGTAGCCAACCCTATGGCTAGGATGAACAAGTTTGTGATGGGCGTGTCTAGCTTGGTGGAAAAAGAGTGTCGTACGGCTATGCTTCTTAATGACATGGATATCTCTAGGCTCATGGTTTATGCACAACAAATTGAGGAGTCCAAAATTAGGGAGATAAGGCAAGAGGGTAAGAGACCTAGGTCGGATGATTCTAGTCACCAAAGGCCTAAGAATAGGTTTTATCCCCAAGATTCTTCTATGGGAAACAAGGATAGGGCTCCAAATCAATCTTCTCAAGGTGGTGGTCATTCCTATGAAAGGGCTAGGTGCCCTACTTGTGGCAAGCAACATGAGGGTAAATGTCTTGCTGGATCGGATGGTTGTTTTGTATGTGGTAGTAAAGGCCACAAGATGAGGGACTGCCCAAACCTTAAATCAAGGGGGAGAGATGTCAATCAAGCTTCCCTAGATCCTAATGCTCCCAAAAAGAACCCTTCCTATGGGATGGGGGCTAGAAAGGATAATTAATCTGGATTGATGGTTTTGGTAAGTCTCAACTCTTTGTTATTGTTGCTTTTGGGTTATGAGATGAGTTTTTATGGTTTTATAGTTCATATGATCATGTCATCTTGATAAATTGCTCAAAGAGTGGAATTTTGAAAGTTTTGTATGTTTGACAGTGTTACAATGAATGTTCACTGTGAAAAATTCGCAATTTGAGAAAAAATTGCCTTGCCTTAATTGAAGTTTAACTATGTGAAAAATTGTTGTATAAGAGCATGTTTAATGTTGGAGAAGGTAGTTCCTCCATAAAAGAAGTTTAAGGTTGAGTTTTGACTTTGTGAGTTTGGCAAAAGTTGTCTATATTGATAAGTGTTGAAAGTGTGAAATGATGTTCCTTGCTAATTGATGCTTTGATTTTTGATGTTTTGATCATGATCTAAGTGAATTATATGATGCTAAAAGAGTCCTTGTTGTTCTTAAAAATTTAAGTGTCATTCGAGGGCGAATGTTATTCCAAGTGGGGCAGAATATAACGCCCCAAAATGAACTAAGGTGAACTAGAGCCTCATGATTGTTTCTTGAGTTGATTTTAAGTTAAACGGAGTTAGTTTAGTGTACTTAGGTAGTGCGCAAAGTTTCGTGAAGTTTGGAGGTCAAACGACCAAGAACGTCCAAGGCATTCGAAAGATATGCCTTGAGTCGACCTTGTACGTTTAGACGAGTTTCGTCGAGTTTTATGTGTTCGTTTTGGATGAAATTCATGTGAGAGGTGTTAAAATTATAGATGATCATATTTGTGTTAGAAACATTTGGGAAATTATCCCCAAGGACCATCGAAGGGTCCTTGAGGAAGGACCCAAAACCTGGTAAGCAGGCTGTCCCAGGCAGCCTTGGAGATAGAGCAGTCGACGGCCTGTAATGGCTGTGACGCCCCGTCATAAGGTTCCGTCATGGGGGACTTGTTCAAGGGTGTATAGGGGACCCTTGGCAAGCCTCTGAAGTTTGCAACGGATGGTCAGGATGGGCCGTTGCACCCGTGATGCCCCGTTACAAGTAGGTCATCGCAAGTCTTGTCCCTATGCGCAGATTTTTCTGCCAAGTTAGGGGTGAACTTGTAAATTCGCCCCACGTCTAAATAAGAGTTTGGACGGTTTTTTAAGGTATTTTTGGGTATATTAAATGAGTTTTAAAACCTAGACCTAGACAAGACCCCCTCACTTCTAAATTCAACTCTCTCTCTCTAAAGAAACTCTCTCCAAGACTCCATTGGAAGCTAGAAGTCAAGGAAGGATAAGAGGGATGGTTGGACGTGTCTCTTCATCAAAACCTCTTGTATTTGGCTTGATTAGTGAGGTATGGTATCCATTCATGAATATCTTTTCATTCAAGAAGCCAACTTCCCAAAATGGTTTTCAAAAAGGGTTTCTAAACTCAAACTTCTTCTAACTTTGATTTCTAGTATGGGTGTTCTTGTATTTAAGTTTAGTAATTTAAATGTATTTATCTGTGTTTGAATTGATTATTTTGATGTTAAAAACTCCATGAAACTCTTGTATATGCATACTTCAACTTTTGGCTTGAAAATGGGTTATGTTAGCATGATTTGAGTAGGGTATAAACTTGGGTCTTCTTGTATTTGTCAAGTTGGTGTAGCTACTGCCCTAAGGGCTTTAATATGGTGAAATATTGATAAATTTCTTATGGGTGATGATGGTTTGATTTGTTGATGACTTGCTCTCATTGTATATTTCTTATTATGAATTGCTATTTGAGTGGTATGGTCCACCTTATGGGTGGAGGTGCTAAATGATGAACTTGATGTTATTTAGTACGTTTTGAGTATGTAACCTTGAAGGTCTAATATGTGAAATGAAGATATATGGGAAATGGGTCTTGTATTGTGTTTGATGTAACTTGAATTTGCATGTTTGACCTAGTTTATGTCTAAATGAAGTGTATGATTATGAGAAGCATGTACAGTGTGTAACTTGATGAATTAAGGTTAAAGTATGTGTAGAACTTGATGATAATGAAGTGATGCTTATATGAAAGGTGTGCACATGTACACACACACACTCTTTTAAGATTTGTATTATGCCAAGTTGAGCAAAAAGGGGAATCTTGAGGTGGACACACTTCGTGAGTTGAGATGTAGTGTCTAGTAGCAACCTCTCCATTCCTAGTGAGCTTTCTAAGATAGACTATTATGTTGAGAAATCCGTGGGGAGTTATGCCTAGCACCGAGAGGATATGAAGGGTAGGTGGATTGCACTTCGTGAGTTGAGATGTTGTAATCCAAAGTACCTCTAGAGATGAGTACTCCTCGTTAGTAGAGAGTGAGTTACTTAGTAGCAATCTCCTTATCCCTTAACTATGTACCCGCACAGGTGTAGCTATTGGAAAAGCCATGTAAACTCTAAGAAGCATGACCTTACACTAGGCAAGTAAGGATCCCTCATCCGATAGGGGTTAATATCGGGATTCCATGTCTAGCTCCCATGGTCTTTGTCGGTTAAGCTAACTCCCACAAAAGAATTGATTTGAAACTAATTATCTTGTATATCGTTGAATTTATATATGTATGTCGTGAAGTGCTCCATCCACATTAGTTACCGAGTAGGAGCATTGAGTGGGAGTAGTAGTATGGGATGTTATTCTCACATTGCATTTGGTGTGACCTATACCTACTATGGGAGAAGAGTACCTTCATGAAATCCGTGTGAATGAGTACTATGGTGTAGTGTTATGGATGATTATTGTGGAGTACTTGAGTAAATGGAATCCATTAGGAGTACTAAGTGGGAGTGGTAGTATGGGATGCTAATCTCACATTGCACTTGGTATGACCTATATTTTCCGTGAGTGTTTTGCATATGTTAGCCAAGGGCGTGGATTTGATTTCCAACGAAGTAAGCCTAAGATTTTGTAGTTTTAAGGGTCGCTTTGGTGTGCTTTGAAGGGAGGTGTAATGAAAATCCCTTCTTAGCTCACTTTAGGGAGTCTTAGGATAACCTTGTGTTAGGGCAACTTCAAAGGAAAAAAAGTTCATATGACTTGGACCGTGCCATTCACTGTAAGGTCTTCATTGTAGGAATCCAATATATTCACTGTGATGCTTTATTCAATTGTCATTGTAAGTTTAGTAAGTTCATTGAAATGTTCCTTTTCATTACTCTAAGTTTTTGTAAAGTTACCATAAGGTGTTGATTGTCGATTCTTATGTTGGTTTGTTTCTAGATTCATGAATATTGCTTTAGATTGCATTAAAAGTTATTTTTACTAAAATGTCCCTATTTTGCATATGCCATACTTAGTACATTGTTGTACTAACCCCATACCTTTATATACCTTATGAGTATAGGTTGGAAGCCTTTTTTGGAGGATCGAAGTTGAAGCTTGGGAATTCTATCTCTCAAGGATTGGGTATGTCCTCATATATTCGAGGACATAGTTTTATGTTTCTTAGTTTCTTAATTAAGACTTAAAAATGTATTTACTTTTATTGTAAAGGGCCGTGTCCCTAAGATTCCAAGTTGTGTCTTTAATTTGGCTTGTGACGAAAAGATTTCCTAGTATTTATGAAAACACTTCTTTTATTATTATTATCGTCAAAAGTTTTAATTCCGCACTACTTTTCATGCTTTATGTTATGAATGCTAGTAGAGGGCTTGTACGAGATCCCAAAGGGGTCAAGTACGCCCGGTCATAATTCGAAGGTTTTCCCTAACTTTTAGGGTGTGCTTTCGGGTCGTGACAACAAGCAGGTGCATCACCTACTTGACCAATTAGTGGCTGAAAATGGACCCCCAAAAAAGGAGCTTCTAGAAGATAATTTTGTGGTTAATAAAGCTCTACACATATCCAATATGAGCAGATATTCATCATCCATTTTAACACATAAAAATAAAATTTAACTCCAGCACTCTCTCTCTCTCTCTCTCTCTTTTCTCTTAAGGATTAAACCAGCAGCCTTAAAGTTTTTTAGGGTTCTTGAAGAAATCCTCATACCTGCAAACCAAGGTAAGTGAAAACTTATGGATTTAGCTTAATTCTCCCTTGGATTATTAGGAAAACATGTTATTCATGCTCTAATATAACTACATAGGCAAAATATTTCCAGCAGCTACTGCTCACTTCTTTAGTTATTAAAATACCTTTCTTCTTTGGTTCAAGTGTGAAGGGAAGCTGAAGTTATAAAAGAATTCAAGTTATAAGGAGAAGTTGCGGAAATTTAGGTAAGGTGACTTCTCCATTTTTGTCTTCCTTATGTATGAGTTTGAGTGAGGAATTAGTGGTGTGCTTTCATGAAGAACTCAAGGGGGTGGTGAGTTCAATACATGGTTGTATGATAAAGAATTGGGTATGTTCTATGTATATTACTGTTGGCGCAGCTTGGTTAATCTTGGGAAAAGGATGTATAATGTATGTGATGGACAGAGAATGAGGGTGTGGTGATACACATTATGTTAAGGGTTGTATGGGCTCATTATCAGTCAAAGTTAGGTACTATTTTACAAGGCTCACGGTGTGATATCTGCTAATTTTGGTTTACCATGACTTAAATTGTAGATTAAAACCAAAACGGGGAGGATGAATCGTGATAATATATCAGTCCGAGGATAAGGTATGTAAGGCTATTCGATTCTATATCCATTTGGCATGAAATCGGACACCTGCAATTAATATCAATGAAGTGAATCTCATAAGTTATATTCCTAGAAAAGGAAACATAGTGGCAGCGTACTATCTCCAAATAGTAAACATTATTTTCCCCCTCTCCGTAGTGCATAGAACTACTTCATTATCTGTTTACAGTTTTATACTTGTGTAATTATCCCCCATGTGCTGGTATAGAAATGGTAATTATAAAAGCAAGTCTGTGAATCCTCCTCTTTGTTGTTTGAAGTCAATTGTGTCATTAATCTCTTAAAGTAATGTGTTGATGTTACATAGCTCCTTATGTCATTGTTATTTCCTTGAAGTATTATTTTCATGTCTTCTATTACTGGTCTATAACTCCATATCTCCAAAATCATTATGACCACCAAAATAACATCTTAAAAGAGTTATGAACTGATAAACAAAAATCTCAAAGATTAAAGAATCTAAGTGAAGAAATCTATATAATTAAGGGTGGCAACTAAGGGGCGAAAGCCTAGAAAGGGCCCATCCCTATTGGTATAGAAGGGTGGCAGCTCAGGGGCGAAAGCCTAACATAGGCCGATCCCAAGTTGTGTAATTATGAGGACCGCATCCCAGGGGTTAATACGCATAGCATGGGTCATCCTCTTCTACCACTGATCAGCTGGTCACTTGTATCACATGCCCAACAAAGAATATAACATACAAAAAAGTAAAGAAAAGAATGTAACTTACTTGAACCCACAAGAGTAAGCAAAGGTGGTCTTCTCTCCTAATCTATGCACTCATATGTTGCTACTTTATTTCATTTGAGCTCTCGTATTACATATGCTATTGCCTTACATATTCAATATATTTTTCGTACTGACGTCCCTTATTAGGGACACTGCATTTCATGCTGCAGGCACAGCTACTCCAGCTAGTAGACCTCCTCAGTAGGAGAACACGACACTCTGCTACTTTTGGTGAGCTCCACTTTGATTTAGAGCTTTATTGAGTCCTTGGTAAATTCATTTTGGTATTGTATCGTAGTTAAGGGTAAGGCGGGGTTTGTCCCGACCTACTCTAGTCTACTATCTTTTAGAGGCTTTGTAGATGTCTGTACATGGTTCAGTTGTGTCTTAAGGAGTTGTGGCCTCAATGGACAAGTCTTGTATATAACTTTTGGACCTACTTATGTTGTTTTGTATCGCTGCATCCTAGGTGAACTTGTCACAATAGTTATAGGTATATCCACAGTAAGAACATGTTGCAGGTTGGTTCTCTCGGGCCTTTAGGGCATCGGGTGCCTGTCCGTCTTAATAGGTTTTGAGGCGTGACAAAAAGTTGTATCAGAGAAGGTCATCCTACGGACTCTACAAAGTCGTGTCTGTGTAGAGTCTTGCTTATCGATGTGTTGTGCACCACATCTATAAACAGGAGGCTACGGGACATGTAGGAGTTGTCTCATTTATTTCATTTCTTAGATCGTGCGATAGAACCAGTGTTGTAGGTGAATCATATCTAATTTCTCAATTGTTTTATCATAGCAAAGATGCCTATTAGGAGAAGGAGCAAAACTACTCGTAAACAAGTTGATGTGGCTGCCCAAGAAGGGACCAGCCAACCACCACCAAGTCAAGCTGTTCAAAGTGGGGCTCAAGATGAGTCCTTATCGCAGACTTCACTGACGCCTCCATCTCCTGAAGAACTAAGGAGGGAAGATGAACCTCAAGAACCCCCTATCAATGCTACCAAACAAGATTTGAGGAATACAGTCCAATTATTGACTCGTATAGTTGCTGGTCATGGCCAAAGGCAAGAAGGTCCAGTTGCAGGTACTAGTGGTATAGATAGATCAGCTGGAACACGGATACGTGATTTTCTTAACTTGGACCCTCCATTATTTACCAGGTCAGATCCTAATGAAGATCCCCAAGATTTTATAGATCATATCAAACGAACTTTGGATATTATGCATGTAAGTGGTCAAGAAGCACTTGAGCTAGCTGCATACAGATTAAAGGGTGTAGCTATATTGTGGTATGAAGCTTGGAAGCAATCTAGGGTTACAGATGCACCTTCAGCTACGTGGAAAGAGTTCAAAAAGGTATTCCTGGCCAGGTATGCTCCTAATGTAGTAGCTACTATAGATAATAGAGTTCATCAATTTGTGGATAGATTAGATTCATATCTAGTTAGAGAATGTACAATTGCTTCGTTGAATAAAGATTTTGATATAGCAAGGATGCAGGCTTTTGTGCAAAAGTTGGAGGATCAAAGGCAAAGAAGAGGGCCAGATCCATGGGGCAGTTTACACCATCCCAAGGTGATTTTAGGCCTCGGTTCTCTAACAGAGCACCTAGGCCATCATCTTTCTACTCTACAGCTAGTCCTCCACCACAGTTCCAAGGGTTTAGGGGCAATCAGTTTTGGCAAAGAAGTGAAAGCCAAGGCTCACAAATAGCGAAACATCAAGAGCAGGGAAGTACGAGTCAATCAAGGCCTCCATGACAGCCTTGTAAACAGTGTGGGAGGAATCATCTAGGTGCATGCAGGTTTGGGATGGGTGTTTGTTTTTGGTGTGGCACACCAGGGCATATGATAAGAAACTGCCCTCATAGGGGAGTGGGTGGCGTTGTACAATCAACTAGATCAGTTGTTGCGTCGACCTCATCAACCCGTTCTTTAGGTAGGGGACTACATATGCCTACATGTCGTGGTAGAGGAGCTAGGGGAGCATCTAGTTCTAGTGGAGGTCAGAATCGCACATATGCATTAGGGGATCGACAAAATTCAGAAGCCTCGCCGGATATGGTTACAGGTACATTGTCCATCTTTTCACATACTGTATATGCATTAATTCATCCGGGGTTTACACTATCATATGTTACACCATTGATTGCTAGAAGGTTCAAAAGAACACCAGAATTATTAGTGAAGCCATTTGAAGTATCTACACAGATTGGTGAGTCTATTATAGCTAGAAGGGTTTATCGTAATTGCATTGTAACTGTTTGTGGTCGCGATACATTGGCTGACCTTGTTGAGCTAGACATGGTAGATTTTGATGTTATAATGGGTATAGATTGGTTAGCTTCTTATTACACCACGGTAGATTGCCCAACTAAGATAGTGCATTTCCAGTTTCCAAAAGAGGTAGTCCTCGAATGGAAAGGTAATATTGGGCGCCAAGTGGTAAATTTTTTTATTATCTTAAGTCAAAGAAGATGATTTCCAAAGGATACATATGTCATCTGGTTAGAGTGAAAAATGTAGATGGGGAGCCACCAACCCTTCAATCCATTCCGGTGGTAAATGAATTTCCAGATGTGTTTCCTGAAGATCTTCCAGGGTTGCCTGCAGAACGAGAAGTAAATTTCGGTATTGATGTGCTTCCAGTTACTCAACCTATCTCAATTCCTCCATATAGAATGGCTCTGACAGAATTACGAGAGTTGAAGGAGCAATTAAAAGACTTATTAGAAAAAGGATTCATAAGGCCTAGTATGTCCCCATGGGGATCAACAGTATTATTTGTAACAAAATAGATGGTTCGTTAAGAATATGTATCAATACCGGCAGTTGAATAAGGTAACGATTAACAACAAATATCCCTCCCTAGAATTGATGATTTGTTTGATCAATTACAAGGTGCTAAGTGTTTTTCAAAGATCGACCTGAGGTCAGGTTATCACCAAGTGAGGGTAAAGGACAAAGATATACCCAAGACAGCTTTCCGAACACGATATGGTCATTTTGAGTTCTTAGTCAAGTCATTTGGGCTAACAAATGCACCAGCAGCTTTTATGGATTTGATGAATAGGGTGCTCAAGCCATTTTAGATGTGTTCGTGATAGTGTTCGTAGATGACATTTTGGTGTATTCAAGTTCGGAAGAGGATCATGCTAATTTCTTGAGGTAAGTTTTACAAATTCTCCGTGATTGTAAATAATATGCAAAGTTCTCTAAATGTGAGTTCTGGTTGAAATCTGTCATATTCCTAGGTCATATCGTATCCGAGGAAGGAATAAGGGTTGATAACCAGAAAATAGAAGTCGTGAAAAACTAGCCAAGACCTACAATGCCTACGGAGATCTGTAGTTTTCTTGGATTGGCAGGTTATTACAGAAGGTTTTTTTAAAGAGTCTCTTCCATGGCTGCACCCTTAACAAAGCTAACACACAAAGAAACCAAGTTTCAGTGGAGCGATGAGTGTGAAAGAAGCTTCCAAGAGCTAAAGAGTAAATTAACTTCTACACCTGTGTTGGTACTTCCAGAAGGTACAGATGGCTATGTAGTATACTATGATGCTTCGGGAGTGGTCTTAGGTTGTGTATTGATGTAGCATGGTAAAGTTATAGCTTATGTCTCAAGGTAGCTGCTGCCACATGCGAAAAATTATCCAACCCATGATCTAGAGCTAGAAGCAGTTGTGTTTGCTTTGAAGATATGGCGCCACTACTTGTATGGAGTTCATGTTAATATATATACTCTTCACAAAAGCTTGCAATATATCTCTAAGCAAAAGGACTTAAATCTAAGGCATCGAAGGTGGCTGAACCTATTAAAAGATTATGACATTGACATCTTATATCATCCCGGTAAAGCTAATGTAGTAGCTGATGCTTTAAGCCATAAAATAATGGCTAGCACTTATGGGAAGTCTGTGGAAAGACAAGTAATGACTAAGGATCTGTCCCAACTAGCGAACTTGGGCGTTCGCCTTCTTGAATCTCAAGATGAAGGGGTTATTGTGCAAAATGCGACAGAATCCTCCTTAGTAGTGGATGTGAAAGAGAAGCAGTACACTGATCCAATTCTTTTACAACTTAAAGAGAATGTACTACATGGTATGACAAAGGCATTTGAGCTTAATAAAAATGGAGTACTTCGATGTCAAAACAGATTGTGTGTACCTAATATAGATGAACTAAGAAAGAGGATCATGATGGAAGCACATAATTCAAGATACTCTGTTCATCCGGGGTAAACTAAAATGTATCATGACTTGAAAGAAATGTATTGGTGGGGTTACATGAAGAAGAACATTGAAGAATTTGTGGCTCAGTGTCCAAAATATCAATAGGTAAAAGTAGAACACCAAAAGCCCGGAGGTTACATTCAGCGTATAGAACTTCCAATTTGGAAATGGGACATGATCAACATGGATTTTGTTATTGGTTGGCCTCGCTCATTCCGGAAGTTTGACTACATATGGGTAATAGTTGACAGACTTATCAAAGAAGCACACTTCTTGCCGGTGAAGACTACTTATACAGCTGAAAAGTATGTGAGGTTGTACATTAAAGCAATAGTTCGACTACATGGAGTGACAATCTCTATAATATCTGATAGAGGAGCTCAATTCACTGCAAATTTTGGGAAGTCGTTTCAAAAGAGTTTGGGAACACAAGTGAATTTAAGTATATCCTTTCATCCTCAAACGGATGGTAAGGCAGAACGTACAATTCAGACACTTGAGGATATGATGCGAGCTTGTATATTAGATTTCAAGGGTAGCTGGGATGATCACCTACCACTTATTGAATTTGCTTATAACAATAGCTACCATTCGAGCATTAAAATGGCACCTTATGAAGCTTTATATGGTCGAAAGTGTAGATCACCAATTGGCTGGTTCAAAACAGGGGAAACTGCCTTATTTGGGCCAGATCTTGTTCATCAAGCTATGGAAAAAGTCAAAGTGATACTACAACGACTAGAAATAGCTCAAAGTCGACATAAATCATATGCAGATATTAGAAGGAGAGGAGTAGAATTTTCTCTAGAGGATTGGGTGTTCTTTAAGGTGTCTCCGATGAAAGGGGTAATGAGGTTTGGTAAAAAGGGAAAGCTGAGTCCACGCGATATAGGGACATATAATATTACCCAAAAATCCGGCCAAGTAGCCTATGAGTTAGAGCTACAACAAGAGCTTTCATCAGTTCATTCGATGTTTCATGTCTCAATGCTACGAAATTGCGTAGGTGACCAATCTCGTATACTCCTATTGAAGATGTACAGGTTACGGGAGATCTCACTTATGAAGAAGTACCCATTGCTATTCTGGATTGACAAGTTAGGAAGTTAAGAAATAAAGAAGTAGCTTCTGTAAAAGTACTATGGAGAAACCAACAAGTAGAAGAAGTTACATGGGAAGCGGAAGAAGTAATGAAATTGAAGTATCCTCACCTCTTCCAAACTGGTGAGAAAGATCAAAATGTTAGTGGAGGCGTTGACAAGGAAGTATAAGTTTATATGTTCAATGTGATTGATAGTAGTACTAACTTAGGCTTGAACATGTTGGGGCTGGACGACATTGCTAACATTCGAGGACGAATATTTTAATGGGGCAAGGATGTGACGGCATGTATTATGTATATGCTATTTTTATTCATGTGATACCTGACATAGACTTATAGTGTAGGTGAGGGATCACATTTCTTATATAGTTAGTGTTGGTTTAAACTAGCTCGGAAGGTGAAGTAACGCCTTGCCGTTTCAGCATGTGTATTGCAAGTTAACTCTGACGGAAAGTATTTAAGTATATATAGTAAGGTGTTAATTGAGCATAAAGTTAAAAGTTAAGTGCTAAGTTGAAGAACAAAGGATTAACATTCAGAAATTGAACTAAAATAATTGAGCTTCTTGCTTGGTTTAATTTAATCTAGCAGCTGCATCACCTACTTAAGCTTTAATACAGTTAAAGAGACAAGTTTGATGGACCAGATTTAGGCTTATATTAATGGGCTGTCACTTGAAGCCCAAATCTATTAAATGAAAATAAAATCTTAAAGAAATCCCAGCAGCCAAATATGTCAAGGCCCAATATGAATAAAGCCCAAGTGAAAGCAACTAGGTGCATCACCTAGTTTGACCTTTTGAGATGCTTGATGTGCACAAGCAGGTGCATCACCTACTTCAACAATTAGTGGCTGAAAATGGACCCCCAAAAAAGGAGGTTATAGAGGATATTTTTGTGGTCAATAAATCTCTATACATATCAAATATGAGCAGATATTCTTCACCCATTTGAACACATAACAATAACATTTAACTCCAGCTCTCTCTCTCTCTCTTTTCTCTTAAGGATTAAACCAGAAGCCTTATAGTTTTCTAGGGTTCTTGAAGAAACCCTAATACCTTCAAACAAAGTTAAGTGAAAACTCATGGATTTAGCTTAATTTTCCCTTGGATGATTATGAAAACATGTTATTCATGCTCTAATATAACTACAAAGGCAGAATATTTCCAGCAGCTACTGCTCATTTCCTTAGTTATTAAAATACCTTTCTTCTTCAGTTCAAGTGTGAAGGGAAGCTGAAATTCTAAAAGAATTCATGTTATAAGGAGAAGTTGCAGAATTTGAGGTAAGGTGACTGCTCCATTTTTGTCTTCCTTATGTATGAGTTTGAGTTAGGAATTAGTGGTGTGCTTTCATGAAGAACTCAAGGGGGTGGTGAGTTCAATACTTGGTTGTATGATAAAGAATATTTGGGGTTGTACTATGTATATTACTTTTGGCGCAGGTTGGTTAATCTTGGGAAAAGGATGTATAGTGTATGTGATGGACAGAGAATGAGGGTGTGGTGATACACATTATGTTAAGGGCTATATGGGTTCATTATCAGTCAAAGTTAGCTACTGTTTTACAAGGCTCACGGTGTCATAGCTACTAAATTTAGTTTACCATGACTTAAATTGTTGATTAAAACCAAAAAGGGGAGGATGAATAGTGATAGTATATTAGTTCGAGGATAAGGTCTGTAAGGCTATTCGATTCTATATCCCTTTGGCATGAAATCTGACACCTTTAATTAATATCAATGAAGTGAATCTCATAAGTTCTATTCCTAGAAAAGGAAACATAGTGGCAGCGTACTATCTCAAAATAGTTAACAATATTTCCCGCTCGCCGTAGTGCATAGAACTACTTCATTATGTCTTCACTGTTTTTTACTTGTCTAATTATCCCCCATGTGCTGGTATAGAAATGGTAATTGCAATAGCAAGTCTGTGAATCCTCCTCTTTGTTGTTTGAAGTCAATTGTGTTATTAATCTCTTAAAGTAATGTGTTGATGTTACATAGCTCCTTATGTCTTTGTTATTTCCTTGAAGTATTATTTTCATGTCTTCTATTACTGGTCCGTACTTCCATATCTCCAAAATAATTATGACCACCAAAATAACATCTCAAAAGAGTTATGAACTAATAAACAACAATCTCAAAGATTAAAGAATCTAAGTGAAGAAAACTATCTAATTAAGGGTGGAAGCTCAGGGGCGAAAGCCTAGCATGGGCCGATCCTTGTTGGTATAGAAGGTTGCAGCTCAGGGGCGAAAGCCTAGCATGAGCCGATCCCAAGTTGTGTAATTATGAGGACCGCATCCCAGGGGTTAATACGCCTAGCATGGGTCACCCTCTTCTACCACTGATCAACTGGTCACTTGTATCACATTCCCAACAAAGATTATATCATACAGAAAAGTAAAGAAAAGAATGTAACTACTTGATCCCACAAGAGTAAGCAAAGGTGGTCTTCTCTCCTAATGAATGCACTCATATGTTGCTACTTGGTTTCATTTGAGCTCTTGTATTACATATGCTATTGCCTTACATATTCAGTACATTTTTTCGTACTGACGTCCCTTATTGGGGACGCTGCACTTGTGCCTCAGTAGGAGCACACGACACTCTGCTACTTTTGGTGAGCTCCAAGTTGATTCAGAGCTTTATTGAGTCCTTGGTAAATTCATTTTGGTATTGTATCGTAGTTAAGGGTAAGGCGTGCTCTATCCCGACCTACTCTAGTCTTCTCTCTTTTAGAGGCTTTATAGATGTATGTACATGGTTCTGTTGTGTCTTAAGGATTTGTGGCCTCAAAGGCCATGTCTTGTATATAACTTTTGGACCTACTACTATGTTGTTTTGTATCGCTGCATCCTAGGTGAACTTGTCACAATTGTTATAGTTATATGCACAGTAAGAACAGGTTGCAGGTTGGTTCTATCGGGCCTTTAGGGCATCGGGTGCCTGTTCGTCTTAATGGGTTTTGAGGCGTGACAACTTTCTTCCTAGGGGTCACACCCATAGCATCTACCACTTTGAAAACCTCATCTATAAAGCCTTGTGGATCTTCATCCACTTTAGTACCATGAAAATTTAGAGGGTTCATCCTCATGAAATCACGAATCCTAGAAGCGGGTGTACTAGCATTTGGTTGGGGCCTATCTCCTTGATTAACTTCGGCAACAAAGTGATTGTTGATGACATGAGCTTGAGCCGTCATGAGTTGGGCAAGTTCATTAGGACAACCCTCAAGTCCGTATTAGTCATATCTCCCTCAACAAAAGGAACTTGAGGCATAGGAGGCACTTGAGGCCCTTGGGCTTCCGGAGGCACTTGAGGTTCTTGAAGGGGAACCTCCACATTCTCTTCCTCCTCTAGGCCAATAATTGGAACTTGGTCATGGAGAGGTATCCTCTCATTAGCTACACCACCCTCCTCCCTTATAGCGGTTGATCTCCTGGAATTCATGTCCTAAAAACACAAAGAGAAGAGGTTGAGAAAAGACACCTTATAAACTCAACTCTAAGGCATAATATTAGAATAGAGAAGAAAGTGAAACTTCTATCATCCTATAACCTCTTATCCATTGATGTGTCGCGACTCACACCAATGACCAAGATACTACTGGATGTGTCTTGTGAGACTTTTAGACCTTAAATTATTTCCGAAAACCTTATGCTCTGATACCAAGTCTTTCACGACCCAAAAGTACCCCCTAGAAGTTAGGGCTAACTCTCAAATCATGGCCGAGCGTACAAGACCCTTTGGGGTCTCGTACAAGCCCTTCAACTCTTGTTCATAACATAAATAATGAAAAATAGTGCGGAATTAAAAAAATTCACAATAATAATAATAAAATAAGTCTTCTCATAAATACTAGGAAATCTTATCGTCACAAGACAACTTAAAGACACAACTTTGAACCTTAGGGACACGGCCTTTTACAATAAAAAGGAAATACATATTAAGTCTTAATAGAAAAACTAAGAAACATAAACTATGTCCTCGAATATATGAGGACATACCAAATTCTTAAGAGATAGAATTCCCAAGCTTCAACTCCGATCCTCCAAATGGCTTCCAACCTATACTCATAAGGCATATAAAAGTATGGGGTTAGTAAAACAATGTACTAAGTATGGCATATGCAAAAACATGTAAAAAGGGACATCTTTAGTAAAATAAGTTTTCATGCCAATTTAACAAAACATTCATGAACTTAGGAACAAAACAACATAAGAAGCATCATTTAACACTTAAAGAAGAAGTTCCATAACTTTAACTCAAGATTACACTTTACAGTAAAGACATCACACATTAGAGTGAACTACACATATATACGACTCTCACACAAGTACTCTCCTCCAATAGGACTGTTAGGTCACACTAAGTGCAATGTGAGAGTAGCATCCCATACTACCACTCCAACTAGCGCTCCTAATGGATTCCCAAGGATTTGAGCACGTTACAACAAATAGATCAAAAGGATGCATTTACAGTGAACTATTCAATTGAAATTACAGTGAACCATTTTATGTCATTATCGTAGATTTAAAATCTCTACATTAAACTAAGGACTCCAACAATGGTGAACTTCCAAAGTATTGCAAATTAGAAAATGAGTCCATTTCCGTAAGAGTTTCCCTACCTAAGGATAATCCCAAGATTCTCTAAGGTAAGACATGAAGGAAACATCTAAACACTTCCTTCAATTCACACCCAAGCGATCCTCAAGACTACCCCATTCGGCTTACTCACCTCGGGAGAATGAATCATCACTCAAAGACAAGACCTTAGAAGAAAACGCAACAAAACACCAAAGGCTTCCCTTTCGGAATGCCTACTTAGTGCATTGAGTATGATGGCGTCCCATACTACCACCTACCCTAAGTAGTACATTGTTTTAGAAGGTTTGGCACCAAGTCTTCCCTTTCTGAAGGTCCTACTTAGTGCAATGGATAGGTAGCCTCACATACCACCACCTACCCTAAGTAGCACGTTGTTTTAGAAGATTTAGTTCAAGCAAATCACATAGGTATTACATTAATTAGACAACTTATCATTATCATTACTTTTGTGGGGGGTTAGCTTAAACGACAAAGACATGAGAGTTAGGCATGGAATTCCGATATTAACCCCTATCGATTGAGGGATCCTCACTTGCCTAGAGTAATGTCATACTTCTTAGCTTTTACTTGGCTTTTACAATAGCTATACCTATGCGGGCACTTAGTTAAGGGATTGGGAGATTGCTACTAAGTAACTCATTCTCTACTAATGAGGAGTACTCATGTCAAGAGGTATAAGGGAATACGACATCTCAACTCATGAAGTGTATTCCACCTCTTCTTCTTACCCCTCGGTTCTAGGCATAACTCCTCACGAATTCTCACATTATAGACTATAGGTTAAGAATAACTAGTGAATGCCACATCTCAACTCACAAAGTATATTCATCCACCGACATATCTAGGAAAGCTCATTAGGAATGGTGAGGTTACTACTAGACACTTCATCTCAACTCACGAAGAGTGTCCACCCCAAGACTCCCCTTGTTACTAAACTTAACTTCATTCATTCACTTAAAGTGTGTGTACATGTGAGCACACCTTCCATATTGACATCATTTCATATACATTACTTCTAAACATGCTTTAGACTTTCATTTAACAACTTACACACTTTACATACTTTACTTAGTCACATTCTTCAATTTGACCAAAATCTAGGTCAATCATACCATTTAAGCTTCACAATCACAAAACAAGACCCATTTAAAATTTCTATTCATTCTATAATTTACACCTTCAAGATCCCATTCTCAACACATAATGAACATTACCAATTAATCAAATAAGCACCACCACCTAGAAGGTGGACGAGACCACTCAAGATTAATTTATCATAAGCATAATACAATATAAGCAACTCTTCAATTTACTAAGCCATAACAACCTATAAACATTTTATCATTAATTCAACATAATAAGGCCCATAAAGCAGTAGCTAAACCATCATTACAACACAATAAGACCAAAAATTATTTTGTATAGAAACATGCTCATTTGACCCATTTCATAAACCACAACTTGAAAGGAAACTTTAACATGATTTCATCAAGGTTTTAGCAGTAGAATTACTAAATAACACTAATAACATCATTAATTAACTTTTAGAACCATTTTCATGCAAGGCCCATAATGGGTTGAAGATAATAGAAGTTAGGGTTGAAGACCCCTTTTTTTTAAAATTCATTGGAAATGGCTTCTTGAATGAAAGGGTATTCAAGAATGGATACCATACCTCAATAAGCAAGCAAAACCCAAGAGTTTTTGATGAACAGGCACATCCAACCAGCCCCTCCTAGCTTCCTTAACCTCTAACTTCAATGGAGTCTTGAGAGAGTTTTGATTTTAGAGAGAGAGAGATTTTATTTTGAAATGAGAGTCTTGTCTATGTCTAGGAATTAAAATCAATCTAATATCACTTAAAAACCCTAAAAATATGAACCTCGGTCCCAAAAGACTTGGGGTGAATTTACACAAAACACCCAAAGTAGGCAGCAACGTGTAACAGCTTTAGCAGGTGCCAATCAATGACCCAAGCTATTGGGCGTGTATTGATCGTCGGCCCGTGCTGCTGGGCGTCGATGCCAAGGGAGGGCTGAGTTTCCCACAAAATATGGGACGACTTCCTTCAGTCGACGGGGCATCGATGGGACTACGCCCAGTATACTGCTCCGTCATTTGGGCAGTGTTCTTGGCAGTCTTGTCCAATTCTTGGGCCCTTCATCTAGGGCCCCTTGTGGGTCCTAGTTGGGGCTTTGCCCAGACGTTAAACCTCTAAGCTAAGTCATCTAGGTCTA
The DNA here is from genome assembly GCA_016801875.1 of Solanum sitiens. Classification (NCBI taxonomy): domain Eukaryota; kingdom Viridiplantae; phylum Streptophyta; class Magnoliopsida; order Solanales; family Solanaceae; genus Solanum; species Solanum sitiens. The sequence goes on from JABWTJ010000606.1 coordinate 412,893, forward strand.
AGTGACATCTCATTGAAGTTTCAAGCAAAACGAACACGTAAAACTCATCCAAACACAACAAGACACACTAGTACATTCTAGGGCACACCTTCCCAACGTCATGGACGTTTTTGGTCGATTGACCTCCAAACTCAACCAAAGTTCACACACACCTTAGGAATACTAAACTAACTCAGTTTAACACAAAATTCACTCAATCAACACTTACAAATCTCTAGTTCACCTTACTTCGTTTTAGGGCGTTACAATAAGTATATTCAAGTAATGGTCTTGGAGAAGACTTAGGGACTCACTTACTAATATCTTTAAAGCCTAATCGTGCAATACCTAGATAGTCTCCCATGCCACTAACTAAACTTCATAGAACTTCTCCAATTCTAATAGGTATCCCACATGATTAGAACATGAAATAACAGACATAGACCATGGTAGCTAATCATGGAATCCGGAGTTGTAGCCAACTCCGTTGGAGGGTGTTCTACTTGTCAATGGTAGAACTTGGACACATCCCATGTAGGCACATCGTTTGGGAATATCAATGGTTTCTTTGTTCTCCAATGTCATCTTATATAGAGAAACATCCAAAACCATACTCACTCGGTGCTAGCATTTGTTCTCATAGAGTAGTTCACATAAATGATCACATGAAGAGGTTCTATATCTAGTTCATAACCAAATCACATTTCACCTTACCTAAGAGGTTCCACTAAGGCTACCTAAAATGACTAAGATAATTGCTTAATGACTTTCCAAGGGATGATTTTACGTCGTTCCAGCCAACCAACCTTAAGTCCCCTATACACACAAGAAGTATACCATTACAACTTTCAACTTCAAGAATATCATAACCTCTCAATTAGGTTGAGGGCTCCACACAATTTGACCTTATCACTACGTTCAAGGCCACATGTCCATCACATATACAAGACTTAGGAGATTTAGAATACTAGGTCAAGACATCATATTAACATTATACAAGTATCAAGAAAGGGATACAAGTCTACCAAAAAAAGACACCCATTCACTTCACCATACCATACACGTAGCATACTATTCTAGAGCTCCTAAGGACAACCAAGTGAACTGTAGGTCCCCCCATGCACTACTATAAAACCATTAATATAACCATCATGAGACTGATATAACAAAATAGGAAAAATCATGCATCAACTCTATGACTACACACATACAGACATAGTCATAGTCTAACATGATCACCTAACATCAATAGAACAACACATATTTTCACATTACTCACAAGTAGATAGATATGAACATACTTCACATAAATCAACTGCACAAATCATCATATTATATCAAGTAATGCTGACAAGGCCATGATCATAATAATTCATAAAGTAACGCTGACTTGGCCACATAATTCACAAGTAAAACACATAGCACCGCCACCATAAGTGGACCATACCAATCACAACATAATTCAAAACTAAATTACATAATATAAAGTGAATTATGGCAGAATACCACCAATCCACTTCAATCCATAACTAAGTCATCCAACACAATATCCAAAGGCCTTTACATATGCCCATGATCATCAATTCAATACAAAAGTCGAAATACTCAATGAATATAAATTAGTTCAATATAAATTCCTCAATCTAAGACAGCATATAAATCAATGCAATACAATTATTATATCATTTTATAGCCCAAAGTAAACTACACAAGAAAATGATGGAATAGAGACTTGATCACTTAACCCAAATTATAGCCATATTGAACAGTTTATGTTTTGCACGGGTTCCTGAAGATTTTTGGTTAATATCATCAAACTAATGCCAATTCAATCAATATTCGACGATTCAAATTGTTTTATGCAATAACCCATGGATAGATAACAAAATTGTACAAGTTCATCTTTAGAAGACTTTAGAAATCACTTTGAAGTTTGGATCATTGAATAAAAGAGTTTCAAGGATGAAGAACCATACCTCAATTGATGCTAGACCACGAATTTGATAAAGAATTGATGAAGAATCACCTACCAATCTTCAATCCAAGCTCTATCTTGAGTTTTTACTTCAATGGAGCTCTATAGAATTTCTTAGAGAATTTGGGTTTTGATTTGGAATAATGATATCATCTAGGTGTTTAGGACTTATAAAACTATTTATACAACCCAAAATACCCCTAAGTAACTGCCCATTTAGTAACAGTGTACTGCGCAGGTTGCATACCCAACCCACGACTGCCCATCGACTGGGCGTCAGCCAGACGACAAACCGTCTTGGCTGGCCATAGTATGGTTCAGAGGCTTTCCTTTAGTATCATAAGCTCCCTAGCCTCAGTCTGGACCCACGCCCACCATCGACGGGGCATAGAGCAGCCTACTGGCTGTCGATTACCACCGTCCAGTAGGCTTGTCTAGACAGCCTTTGGCTCATAGATGGGTCCTTCCTCAAGGACCCTTAGTTGGTCCTTGGTGACTTTTTCCCGGACGTTTCCGACTAAAATGTAATTGTATACGAGTTTAGGACCTCTCATATCAATTTCATCCAAAAAAAATACATAAAACCCGATGAAACATGCTAAGACACACAAGGTTGTTTCAAGGTAATCCTTTCAAACGTCGTGGACGTTCTTGGACGTTTGACCTCCAAGAATCTTGAAACTTAACACACTGCCTATACACACTATTATAACTGATATAAGGACCCCATAAAATCATGACACACAGACTTAAGCACATAAAACACACATAAGGACATTCAAGTAATGGTCTTGGAGAAGACCTAGGGACTCACTTACTAATATCTTTTAAGCCTAATCGTGCAATGCCATATAGCCTCCCATACCACTACCTAAACTTCATAGAACTTCTACAATTATAGCATTTATCCAACATTATGAGAATAGGAAATAACCGACATAGACCATAATTGCTAAGCATGGAATCCGGAATTGTAACCTACTCCGACGAAGGGTGTTCTACTTCTCAATGGTAGAACTTGGACACATCCCATGTAGGCACTTGGTTTGGGAATATGAATGGTTTCTTTGTTCTCTAATGTAATCTTATAGAGCAACTTCCAAAACCATACTCACTCGGTGCTAGACTTTGTTCTCATAGAGTAGTTCACATAAATGATCACATGAAGAGGTTCTACATCTAGTTCATAACCCAATCACATTTCACCTTACCAATGAGGTTATACTAAGGCTACCTAATTTGACTAAGATAATAGCTTAATGACTTTTCAAAGGATGATTTCATGTCGTTCCAGCCAACCAACCTTAATTCCCCCATTCACACAAGAAGGATACCATTACAACTTTCAACTTCAAGGATATCATAACCTCTCAACTATGTTGAGGGCTCCACATAATTTGAGTTTGTCACTATTTTTAAGGCCACATGTTCATCAGAAATACAAGACTAAGGAGCTTTAGAATACTAGATCAAGACATCATATTCACATTATAAGAGTATCAATAAAGGGACACAAGTCTACTAAAATAAGACACCCACTAACTTCAGCATACCATACACATAGCATACTATTCTAGAGCACCTAAGGACAACCAAGTCAACTATAGGTCACCCTATGCACTACTACAAAACCATAAATATAACCATCATGAGATTGATAACACAAAACATGGAGAATCATACATCTACTCTAAAGACTACATACATAAAGACATAGTCATAGCCTAACATGATCACCTAACATCAATAGAACAACACATACTTTCACATTACTCACAAGTAGATAGATATGATCATACAACACATAAATCAACTGAACAAATCGTCATATTATATCAAGTAATGTCGACAAGGCCATGATCATCATAATTCATAAAGTAACGCCGACTTGGCCACATAATTCACAAGTAAAACACATAGCACCGCCACCATAAGTGGACCATACCAATCACAACATAATTCAAGTCTAAATTACATAATATAAAGTTAATTATGGCAGAATACCACCAATCCACTTCAATCCATAGCTAAGTCATCCAACACAATATCCAAAGGCCCTTACCCATGACCATGATCATCGATTCAATAAAAAAATCATATACTCAATGAATATAAATTAGTTCAATATAAATTCATCAGTCTAAGACAGCCTATAAATCAATACAACACAATGATTACATTATTTTATAGACCAAAGTAAACTACACAAGACAATAATTGAATATAGACTTGATCACTCAACCCAAATTATAGCCATATTGAAGAGTTTATGTTTTGCATGGGAACATTTGTCCTCAAATGTTGACCAAAGCACCAAACCAAGTTAAGAACTCTAAACCAACAGTCCAACCAGAATACATATGAAAATGTACAATAACTTCTACAGCATAATTCATCATAAAAACTTATTGAGAGGAGAAAACTTCAACTCTAAATCTAGACAAGTCAAAGCAATATGAGGAAGTATGAACTACATCTACCGACTGTAATATGCATGAAAACATCATAAATCATGTTCATGGGAGGAACTACCTTCTCAAATCAATGACTAGTTCAAGACCACAATATGGACTCAAAATGTCACTTCATTAAACACAATCAAGCATATACCCCATAATTCAAATATGAAATTATCATATCAATAAAGCAATTCAACAAGAGGGACATATAACTCATGAGTAACTCCAGTTAAGCAATACATGCTCCTTCACATGGAATCACACCATATAAACAATATACATGGCAAAACCCATATATTACAATAACAACCAATTCACTACAAATTCAACACGAACTACTTACCTCAAGTTTGAATAGATGTAGGAGGGAAAAGATGAGGATACCGGGACATCATATCAGCCTCAACCTCCCATATAGCACTCTCAACTAAATGGTTCTTCTATAGAACCTTAACGGATGCTACCTATTTATTCAACAACCTCTTCACTTGATGGTCTAAAATATCTACATCAACTGCTAAACCTTTTAGAGGAAGGATAGATACTAGGTAACCCATACATTTCTTGAGAATTGAGACTTGGAACACCGGGTGAACTAAAGCTAACTCATTAGGCAATTTAATTCATAAGCAACATTTCATACACGTTTCAAAATCTCATATGGTCCAACATACCAGGGACTATGTTTCCCTTTTTTGCCAAACCTCATTACCCCTTTCATGAGTGAAATCTTCAAGTAGACCCAATCACCTACCTCAAATTCAAGATCCCTGTTTCTATTGTCGGCATAGGAATTTTCCAGATTTTGGGTCGTGTTCAACCTATCTCTAATAGGTCAAACCTTTCCAATGGCCTCATAAGCTACTTCGGGGCAAATAAGAGAAAATTGACCCACCTCAAACCACCCAATCGGAGACGTACACCTTCTCCCATAAATTGCTTCAAACGTATGCATGGTAAAACCTGAGTGGTAACTATTATTGTAGGCATATTAAGTCAATGGTAAATGGTCATACCAATCACCCTTAAAGTCAATGACACGTGCCCTTAACATATATTTTAGGGTTTGGATGGTATGTTCTTCTTGACCATGCGTTTGGGATGAAATGCGATACTAACCTTCACTTTTGTACCAAGTCCATTTTGGAATGCTTTCCAAAAGTGAGAAGTAAATTGAGCACCCTATCAGAGATGATAGAAGGAACCTTATGCATCCTCACAATCTCTTTGAGGTACAACTTAGCCTAATTTTCGCGGAATCTATAGCCTTGTGTAACAACCCTCGAAATGTAGTAGGACAAACTAGAGCTTCACATGAGTTCTTAGAATTAGTAACTTGATAAAATAACTAATAATATCCTTTGAATTCATTTTTAAAAAGTTTGGAAGTCAAACGTCAAAGGACAACTGAGATGTCCGAAAATTAGTCTTTTGTGTGCTAGTGTGTTCTAGTATGTTGTATGAGTTTTTGTGTGTTGTTTGGAGTCTAAAATCAGTGAAGGTGACCATAGTTATAATAGAGTTTAGGGTGAAAACGTCTGGGCACGAATCACCAATGACCAACCTAAGGGTCCTTGAGGAGGACCCATGTTTTTGCAAAGGGGCTACAAAGACAACTTACTGGCAGCCAGTTTTTGAGGTCCATGGTGCGTCACACAGCCTACACTCAAAAGGGAAAAAGTTGCCTTGCAACGGGGGCTTGTCACGAACCTCTTGTAACACTCCGAAAATCTAAGACGTGTTCTAGAACGTAACATGAGTGTATAAAGGTTGTGTCACTGTTTTGAGGTCATTTTTAATGTGTATAAGTCATTTAGGATGTTCTACAATCAAAGCATCGAGGAACGTCCATGACATCCGAAAACTAGTGCAATGAGGTGCTAGTGTGTCTTAGCCTATTTGACTAAGTTTTAAGAGTCGAAAAATGATGAAATTTTGTGGTAAGGTGTCTAAAACTTTTTAGAATTAGTTTATAGTTGAAATGTTCGGGTACGACCCCCAAAGGACCAACAAAATGGTCCTTGAGGAGGACCCTTCATGTTTGGCAAAAAGTATCCAAAAGACAGTGCCATCGACGGTTGGCAACTGAAGAGGCGTAGGCCAATCGATGGGACGTCGATGGACACTTGGTAAATTTTGTCAAGGGGTCATTTTGACAAGTCTGAGTCACAAACGATGGCTGCAAAGGACGGACGTAAATAGTGCAGGTCGTTTGACAAACGGGACGTTTGTTGTGGTTTCGTCTTTCAAGACACTGGTTTGCTGCACATTTTTAAGTTTGCTAAATTAATTAATTATATGGTTTGTTAACCAATTAGGGGTTAAGAGAGGTCTAATTAAGGTTTGTAATGACCTATATAAAGACCCTGACCTAATTAAACTAACCTAACCCTCATAATTCTCAAAACCCAATTGATCCCCCTTCTCTCTTCTTTCTCTCCCAAGTAGAAGAACACCATAGAAGACAAGGTCAAGGGGGTTGTAGGGATTCTATAGTTGAAGCTTCTCCATCAATCTTCATCAATTAACAATGTATGGGATTCCTCTCACCTTTGGGATCTCTTCCGCCAAAGGATTTCTTCAAGTTAATTTCAAAAATATGAAATTCAAGTGGGTTTTCTTCCAATACGAAATGGATCTTGGGAATTGATTTGTTTATGATTCCTTTTGTTTATTATGAGTATATTAACTTGTATTATGATTTGATTATGTTACTTATTGATGTATTGGTCTAGTTTGTAGAAGATGACCTTTTCCCCTTAACCCTATATTATGATCTTGAATTGAATTGTCTAGTATTGACACAATTAATTTAGTTAATATGTGAATTACTATTCCATGTTGTTATTGTGTCAAGTTATGAGTAGATTGTGATATATTGTAATCCAATTATTCTACTTCTCTAGTAATTGACCTAGGTTGTGAAGTAGATCATGAATTTGACCTAAGTCTCTAACCTTAGGCTATGAACTGGTGATGGATTGTTGTGTAGGGATTCAATTGACTTTATTATTATGTTTGTTACTATTGTGTTATTGTATTAAACTATTTTTGGGTTGAATTGGATTGTTGATGGTAAGACCTTGATGATGACTTTTGAAGGATATTGGGGTAAGTCTTGTGATCTCAATTCTTTATTTCAATTATGGTTACTTGTGATTAAGTCATGATGTTGTATTGAAGCATACCTTATATTAATATTGATAGGGTTGGTGTGATGTTGAATTGAAAGGTCTTGACTATGGTTTGTGAGATGTTGGCTAAGATGTAAATGTTATAAGGATGGTGATAACTCAACAATGTGCTGCTAACCTCACATGTTGAAATTGTAATGAAAGGACAATAATCATACAATTATTATTGATATATGATGATAATGAATATATAACGGATAGACCTTATGACCTACATTAAGCTATGATTATTAATAAAGACATTAAAGACATTTCAAAAGGGACTCTAGCTTAGCACCTAGTGAACTAGAGTGAGGAGTGTCCCTTCCCACATAGGGAAGGTAGGATCACTAATGTACTCTTGAGATTTGGAGACTATAATGCATGTAGCATAAATATTCCCAACTACGTCTCCTAGTTCTTGAACTATGTTTTCCCCCTAGGAATACTAGCTAGTGGATCGACGTAGTTGCTATGTTCATGGTTGGTACTAACTTGGCAAGTAGTCCGCCTTTTTGTTGGTGTAGGGTTCCATGACATCGGATTACACATTAACAAATGTGGTCTATGTAGTTTAAGGCAAGATGTTCCCAAATGGTAAAATAAAGTAATGAAAGAACTCTAACTATGATGGCCTAAGGGGTTTTGCTTAGTCTAGGTATGTATATGCTTATAAATGTATATGATATGTATATGATGATCTTACATGTTAATGACACTATGTGATGTTTGTTACTCTTATGAACATTTATTTGGTCTTTTGTTGCTAAATTATGAGGTTATGTACTCTTAATGTTATGATATGTGAAGTTGGACATTGGTTATGGTTCTTGTTAGGTTTACTTGATTTAGTAAGGTTAAGGGGTTTTGCTTAGTCATTACACTAGTGGCCTTAGTGAGGGTTCATGAGTAATTGTCTTGCTTTGGTTATGTTGTAATGAACTCTTATTCATACTAGTTTATGTTATAACAAAATGATAGAGTTGTCTTAACTTTGGATTCCATTATGTTTGTATGTATGATTGACTTGACTAGACTTAGTATGGGTGTCCTTGTGATGAACATGATCTTTACTTAATTAGAATGCATTAATGACTTGTATTGGTTCTTTAATTTTCATAAGGCTTTTCAAATGTAATCTAGCATGCTTTAATGAAATATCCCTTTTTAGCATGATTTCTATGATGTATGTGCATATGGTATCATACTTTCTAAAATTGATTGTCTAACCCCATTTCCTCCCCTTTTCACCAACATTTTCGGCTCCGGTCGTTTAAGGGATTTTGAGACGTCTTTGAAGGAAGACTTGGAATTCTCACTCATCCAAGTTTGGTAGGTCCTCACTTTCCGAGGGTAATGCCATTATTAAGATATTGACGTTGTTCTAGTTATAAGACTTCTTGTTCTTTCCTTTTTATTTGAGTATTAAAGATTTTATAGCCTATATGTGGCTTTATTGTATTGATGTATGGGATATGCCCAATTGTTATACTCGTTTTTAGATTGTTATGACATGAGACATCCGGTTTGAAGACTATGCTATATCTTATATATATATATTTGTATAATAAAAGTAGAAGACTATGTAATCTTCTTATACGAAGGTTTTATGTATACTCGGTATAAATATATTTAGTGTATGCAAGATGTCTATGAAAACCTCATGATGGATAGAAGAAAAGTTTTAAGCTTTCTGCATTTTTAACCTATGAATGTAATGATGTAAGCTAAGAGGCCAGTCTTAGCCCTCTCGGAGGACGATGACACCGGTTATGTCTAGGAGGTGCTCCTCCGATGTGAAAAACTTAGTATCAGAGCATGCGGTTGAATATCTTAAAATTTGATGTCACACTTAACCACATCTATGTAAATTCTTACTCATAATTGTGAAGCGCGCCACACTTATGAATAGAAAACTACATGATGCTTAAGAAACTCTCACTTTCTTGAAAATCTAACATCGTGCCTCTAGTCTTGACTCTATGTTACCTTAGTATCTAATCATTTTATTGTGATTATAGGCAATGAATACTCGAAGAACAGTCACTCGAAGACTTGATGAAGAGATTGCCAATGTGGGAGTTCCTCCCCGGGGCAATCAAGTCCATCCTCTTGAAGAAGTTTCTTATGATAACTAAGCTCCGGTACGGATGGTGACATAAGGGCAGCCTTTATCCTAATGTCTCAAGCCATTACTACACAATCCCGAGCAGTCACCACTTAAGCACAAGCCATGACGGCCCAAGATAATCGGGAGGTGGTACCCCGAGCAAAACAAAATGGTGGCACCATGGCCTCCCATATGAGGGATTTCACTAGGACGAATCTCCCTATTTTCTATGGGTCCAAAGTTGAGGAAGACCTCCAAAATTTCATTGATGAAACCTAGAAGATTCTTTATGATATGGGGTTGACTACTAGTGAGAAATCCGAGTTAGCCACTTACCAACTCAAAGATGTGGCCCAAACTTGGTACGTCCATTGGAGAGACAATAGGCCTTTAAGGTGTGGACCGATGACTTGGGAGATTTTCAAGAAGTATTTTATTGATAGGTTCTTACCTAGGGAGAAGATAGAAGTCAAAGTGGAAGAATCCATCAACCTTCGTCAAAGATGTATGAGTGAACTTGACTACTCTTTGAAGTTTACTAAATTGTCAAAGTATGCTCCTTCTTTGGTTTCCTAACCAAGGGATGAAATGAGTCACTTTGTGACGTGGTTGTTGATGACTTGAAGGAAGAATGTAGTTTGTATATGCTACATGATAATATGAATATTTCTCATCTCATGGTTCATGCTCAACAAGTAGAATATACAAGGGTTAAGGGAAAGAGTAGAGATGCCAAAAATGCAAGGTCTTTTGATGGTGGTTCTTCATGTAAGACCTCGAAAATGACTTAGGTGAAGCTAGAGACTAACGTGGTTGTCATGGTGGTATTAGGTCATAATATAGTCTATAAAGTGTGGTTGAGGTAGTATCTAAGAGTTTAGGTGCATTGGAAGTCAAATGTCAAGGGTCGACCAAGATGTTCGACGACTAAGTCACCTAAATGCCTCGTATGTGATTCTAAGTGATAATCTGTAATGCATGAGCTTGTATTGTTCTTAAATGTGTTTATATGATGTTTATAGTTAGTGTGTCATGTTTCGTGAAGTTTGGAGGTCAAACGCTCAAGAACATCATGACGTTCGAAAGAGGTGTCTAGAAATAACGTTGTGTTTCTAAACATGTTTCATCGAGTTTTACGTGTTCGTTTTGGGTGAAACTTTTGTGGTAGGTCCTAAACTCGTATACGTGCATTTTTGGTTTGGAAACGTTCGGGTACGACTCCATGTAAGACCTGCAAGGGGCCCTACGGGAGGACCCCAACTTGGAGAACAACACTACCAAGCATTGGCCAAACGACAGACCAATCGACGGCCCATCAACCAAGAAATGGTCTCGTTGATGGAGTCAACTTTCCTGCAGGTTAAGGGGTCTCTAAACCAACAAACGAGACCCCATCGATGGAACGTGGTTGAACCACGATCCATCGATGCCTCCGTCGATAGGGAGGGTTGTCCGTAAGATTTGAGGCTCAAGGGTGCAAATGACGGGACCCCATCAATGGGGCGTGGGTGAGACCATGGACCATCGATGGTCACGTTGATGGGTCATTGAGTTTGCTGCCAGCTTCCAATAAGTTGAAGGGGTGAAGTTGTAAATTCACCCCAAGCCCCTATAAGTCTATAGACGGTTGTTTTAAGTGTTTATGGGTATTTTAAGTGTGTATAAGTCATTAAACACTCTATTAAACCCTAATACTAAGATCAAAAGATGTTCCCTCCAAAAGTTCTTCCAAAAACTTCCATGAGTGTTATAGGTGAAGATGAAGCTTGAAGATGGATCTTCAATGGAGTTTATTCTTCAATTGGTATTGGTTTCTTCAAATAAGGTATGAGAGTTCTTCGTTTAAGGTTTTCTATCACCTTAGAGCCAATTTCAAAGATGTTTTCAAAGGATTTCAAAAAGAATGAAAACTCAAATTTCTACTCTAAATCTTGGGTTCTTGCATGAAAGGCTTTCAAACGTTAAGATATGATGTTATTGATGTTTAATTGATGTTTTTAATGAAATTCTCCATGAACCCTCGATCTTCTCAATTCTATAATTTTCACTAAAATAAGGGTGAACTGATTATGCTTTGAGTTTTATGAATTCATGTGAGATTGTTATGGGCTTTTGATTCATGTATAGATTATGTGTGTATGATATATAGGTTGTTTCAATTTGATCAATAGAGTATTGTATATTCTTAGATCTTTTGACTATTAAGCTTATTGAATTGATATGAACTTAATGCTTATAGATTCTAGTGTAGATTTCTATGTGCTTTCTAATGATGTATGGATTGTATTCAATTTATATCTACTTTCTCTTAGATTGATAAATCTATATTGAATTGACTTATATTCATTGAATATTATGATTTATGTATTTAATTGATGTTCATGGCCATGGGTAAGGGACTTATGAGGTTGAATTGAATGATTTGGCTTTGGATTGAAATGATGAGATCAAGTAAGTGTTATGCTGCCCTAACTCTCTTATTATTGTGTATAGTTATTGTAATTTAGATTTTGGATTATATGTGATTGGTATGGTCCACTTATGGTGGCGGTGTTATGTGAATTAATGTGGCCTTGTCGGCGTTATGTTAAGTACATTGATGATTATGGCCTTTTCAGCACTACTTGAAGTTATATGACTATTTGTGTAGTTGATTATGTGAATTATTATTATATCTACTTATATGTGAAGTAATGTGGAAGTATGTGATCTCGTATTGAGGTTATTAGGTGAACATGTTATACTATGACTATGTGCTTATATGTGTAGTCTTAGAGTTGATACATGGTTGTCCCTAACTTGGCTATAGGAGTTTATAATGATTACATTGATGATGCTAAGGTAATTAATAGGTTGGCTAAATAATGTTAAGGGTCATTCCTAGGTTTCTAAAAGATGATATGATATCTGAGCTAAAAGGAAGTATGTTGTGTCTTGTTTAGGTAGACTTGTGTCCCTTACTTGATGCTTATGTGAATATGTGATGTCTTGACTTAGGAACCTAAAGGGTCTTAGTATTGAATGAATGAATGTATGTGAGACTTTGAATGAGGATAAGAAGGTCCTTTATGTGGAACCTTGAACTAAGTGGTAATGTTATGAATCGTGAAGTAGTAAGCCATAATGGTATCCTTCATGTAATGAATGATGGACTTGAGGTTGATTGGCTGGAACGGAATCATATCATACCTTAGGAATGTCATGATGATCTTTTTGTCGCCATAGTTAGATGGCCCTAGTGGACTCTCTTTTGTAGGGTAAATTTAATTGGGTCATGAACTAGATATGGGACCCATTTGTATGAACCTTAATGTGAATTGATATATGAGAACTAAGGCTAGCAACGAGTGAGTATGGTAAGGGGAAGTAGTTCTATTTAAGTATGACACTAGAATATGAAGCACGCCCTTCATATTCCTTAACCAGGTGCCTAGATGGGATGTGTCTATGTTCTACAATTGACAAGTAGAACACCTCATCGGAGTAGGATAGAACTCCGGATTCCATGCTTTGCTACCATGGTCTATGTCGGTTATTGCCTATTCTCATCATATGGGATACCCACTATCATTAGAGAAGTTCTATGAAGTTTAGGTGGTGTAATGGGACGCTACTTAGACATTGCACAATAGGCATTGAAGATGTTAGTGAGAGTTCCTAGGTCTTATTTAAGACCATTATGTGAATGTCCTTTATGATGAATGTTTCTTAAATAAACTACTTTATGTTGAATGTTTCTTAAATGAACTAAGTAATGTAATGACTTAAGATAGGAAAGCATGTTAATTGTATAAGTTCCTTTCTAGAGTAATTAAGGGTTGTCTAGTTAAGGTGTGAAGGGGGCAAGGGAATGGTCACTTCGTCTCTTTCTTAGATGAGTCTTATTAAAGATTCTAGTTAGTGAATATGTTTGACTATGTGGACATGATCCTAACATAGGTAAGTCTTAAGGTCTATTTAGGTAATCTTGAAGAGGTCAATCATGGACGTTATATTCTTGAGTTACTTGAGTAGGTCTTTGGATAACCTTTGAAAGGAGAATGTCATGTTTGATGTATGCTATTGTATCCTAGGTAGTCTATAGGATCACTTGTGTGTGTGTGATAGGGATTGTATGGGTGGTCGCTCCACACTCACCCAAGTGAACCTTGGAATCACCTTTGGTAGGAGGATCTTATGTTTTGTATGTTGATGTATGTGTCTCATTATGAGTAATCTTAAGGATCGTTTAGGCACATCTAGAGAGGGTGTATGGGCGGTCTCTCTTTGTGTGACTTAAGTGAATCTTAGGATAGCTTTAGTGAGAAGACTACATGCCAAAAGATGTTTAACGTGAGGGCTAAGCACTTCACTGTAACAGTGAAGAAAGGTCACTGTACAATGAAGTGGTTCACTGTAAAGTGGACTTTAAAAAATATGATAATTGCTTAAATGATTTTCTTATGTATTTCTAATGTGATAAATGTTGTTTTTGTGTTTATACTAAGATGTTTTAAACAAAATTTATGAAAAGCAAGTTATTAACTAAATGTCCCTTTTTCATGGTTTTTGCATGGCTTCCATACTTAGTACATCTAATGTGCTAACCCCTTTTTTTTCCTTTATGAGTAAAGTGTAGGGAATTGGAAGTCTTGATGTGCCATGGATGATGGATAGGTTTCTAAGAGTTAAAGATGAAGTATTGGTGAGTCCTTTTCAATTCGAGGACAATATCCACACGTTCCTTATTGTCTTGAGTCTCTATGTTTATGTCTTGTATGGGATTTGTCCCAAGTGTTTTATAGTCAAAAGTTTAGATGGTTCAAGGGGTTATTATAAAGGTTTAAATGTTTTAATGAAAGTCTTCCACTTGTGTATTTTTTTATAAAAGAGTTCTTCGTGTCTGAAGAAAGTTTTAAATTATTACTCGTTTGGGTATGTTATTATGCAATGAATGATATGAGAGGCTTAGATGAGACTTCTTGAAGTCTCATTTTCTGTGTGACGATCTCAAGGATACTCTAACTTCTAGGATGTACTTGTGGGTCGTGACAAGCTTGGTATCAGAGCATCAGGTTTGGGAGTGTAGTAGTTGTCTTATGAACCACATCAAATAGAATCTTGTTTATAATGTGAAGCGCGCCACATTATAAATGGATGGCTATTGGGTGCTAGTAAAAGTTTCACTTCTTCATTCATCTAATCGTACCTAAGAGCCTTGTCTATGGTGCCTTTCTGTTGTCTTCCCTATGTGTTTGGTCATTTGAGTGTGACTTTATGAAGTTTTGGTTGAGGGAGAGAAAAGGATGAGATGTGGCTTGCTAGATGAGGTGTGAAAGAGATGTTGATGAACCTTAGATTGGTTTTGTTACCTTTTGAAGGTAGTATAGTTAAAAAGAATGGTAAGGTATAGAGTTAGAAATGTGAAGGAGTGGTTGTTGAGGTTGTTTGAAGTTGGTTAGGACCCAACCATAGAAGGGAGTGAAGAGATTTGAAAGAGTAATGGTAAGTTTCTCGTAGTAAGGGGGATGTAAAGGCTAGATGGTTGAACTTTGAGAGTCTTTAGTTTCCATGAGCTAGACTTTGGGTGAGAAAGTATTAGTAAGGTTTAAGGTGCCTTGAGGGAGTTCCTTGAAGTAGATGTTATCTTGACCTTAGAATGTTTTTCTCCTAAGTGGGGGAGTATGCGGAAGAGTATGGTTGTTGGGAGTAAGGTACCCTTAACCTTTCTATATGTGTTTATTCAAGCCTAAAACAAATAGTTCTTGGTAACTTGATTTGTGTAGGAGTCTTTTTGTGGAAAATGAGTTCCAAACATTCTCCTTATAATATGCATGCTTGGTTGCAATTGAATTTTATTAATTCTTGCATAATGTGCTTTGTGAGGCATGACTATGTTGTAAAAGTGTTTATATGATGTTACCTTGCATATTAGCATGTCTATGTCATGAATTGCCAAAATGTGCATTTTTTTGAAAAAAAATGGCCTAAATCACAGTAGCATGGATCAGTGTTCACTGTGAAGTTTTTTCAAAAATTGACTAATTGATTCTTTGGTCTAAAATTGTTGTTATATAGTTAGAACTGATGTATATGAGCATGCTAATTAATATAAAATGAGTTTTTGCTATTTGGAGTTAAGAAGATGAGTTTTGTAGCATGATGAGTTATAGAATTTCATTCTAGTTGCTTGTTTTGTTGTAATTCTCTTTATAGTGTGAAACTGATGTTTTCTCATTGATTATGTGCTATATGGTTTGATTATGAGTTACTTACTGAATCCTTACTCTTGGAAGTGTTCGGAGAGTGGCAAGTGTCATTCGAGGACGAATGTTGTCCAAGTGGGGGAGAATGTAAGACCCCGAAAATGACTTAGGTTAACCTAGATACTAACGTGGTTGTAATGGTGGTCTTAGGTCATAATTTAGTCTATAAAGTGTGATTGAGGCATTAGCTAAGAGTTTAGGTACATTGGAAGTCAAATGTCAAGGGTCGACCAAGACGTTCGACGACTAAGTCACCTAAATGCCTCGTATGTGATTCTAAGAGATAATGTGTAATTCATGAGATTGTATGGTTCTTAAATGTGTTTATATGATGTTTATAGTTAGTGTGTCAAGTTTCGTGAAGTTTGGAGGTCAAACGCTCAAGAACGTCCATGACGTTCGAAAGAGGTGTCTAGAAATGACCTCGTGTGTCTAAGCTTGTTTCGTCGAGTTTTACATGTTCGTTTTGGATGAAACTTATGTGGTAGGTCCTAAACTCGTATACGAGCATGTTTGGGTTGGAAACATCAGGGTACAACTCCATGTAGGGCCCGCAAATGTCACTACGGGATGACCCCAACTTGGAGAACAACACTGCCAGGCAGTGGACAAACGACGGACCAATCGACGGCATGTCGACCAGGAAATGGTCCGTTAATGGGTCACGTCGATGGAGCCAACTTACCTGCAGGTTGAGGGGTCTCTGAACCAACCAACGAGACCCCATCGACGGGATGTGGTTGAGACCACGGTCCGTCGATGCCTCCGTCGATAGGAAGGGTTGTCCGTAAGATTGGAGGCTCAAAGGTGCAAACGACGGGACCCCATCGACAGGGCGTGGGTGAGACCACGGACCATCGATGGTCACGTCGATGGGTCAGTGAGTTTGCTTCCAGCTTCTGTTAAGTTGAAGGAGTGAAGTTATAAATTCACCCCAAGCCCCTATAAGTCTATAGACGGTTGTTTTGAGTGTTTATGTGTATTTTAAGTGTGTATAAGTCATTAAAGACTCTATTAAATCCTGACACTAAGATCAAAACATGTTTCCTCCAAAAGTTCTTCCAAAAGCTTCGATGAGAGTTCTAGGTGAAGATGATGCCTGAAGATGGATCTTCAATGAAGTTTCTTCTTCAATTGGTGTTGGTTTCTTCAAATAAGTTATGGGAGTTCTTCATCTAGGTTTGCTATTACCTTAGAGCCAATTTCAAAGATGTGTTAAATTATTACTCGTTTTAGTATGTTATTATGCAATGAATGATACGAGAGGCTTATATGAGACTTCTTGAAGTCTCATTTGCCGTGTGACGATCTCAAGGATACTCTAACTTCTAGGGTGTACTTGTGGGTTGTGACACTTCAAATGGTAGGCTTGATATCAAAGACAATACTAGGTTCAAGATGAGGTTCTCTAATCAATTTCCTTCCAAGTTCAGTAAGGCTCATGATGATAGTGTGTCTAACCTTATGTCTCAAAAGGGAAAGGGTACTAGTTCACCAACTAAGAAGCCAACTTGTGGAAAGTGTGTCAAGAAGCATTATGGTGATTGCATCGTTGGGACGGACAATTGCTAGTTAGGGATTTCCCTAATGTGAAGGGTCAATACAAGGGTATTGTTCAATCTAAATCAAGTGGTTCTAATGTTGATGCTCCGAAGAGACTTCTCCCAATGTGGTGACCGGTATGTTGAAAGTCTTTTCTATTGATGTATATTCTTTACTTGATCCCGGTGATACCTTGTATTTTGTTACACCTTTAGTAGGTAAAAATGTTAAAATTTTGTGAGTGAACCTTTATTGGTGTCTACACTGGCGGGTGATTCGGTTGTTGCAAAAAGAGTGTATAGAAATTGTCCTATAATGTTGCCCAATAGAGTTACTCATATTGAACTAGTAGAACTTGATATGTATGATTTTGATGTCATTTTGTGTATGGATTGGTTGCATACTTACTTTGGTTGTATCATTTCTTGTTTGAAAGCTTGTATGATGATCTCTAAAGGGTGTTTATACCATATAGTAAGAGTCAAAGATTTAGACTCTGAAATACCTCCCGTTGAGTCGGTCCTCGTAGTGAGGAAATTTTCAAAGGTCTTTCCTAATGATCTTCTCGGTATTCCTCCCGAAAGGGAAATGATTTTGGTATTGACTTGCTACCGGATTCAATCCCATTTCAGTTCCTCCTTATTGGATGGCTCCGACTGAATTGAAAGAGTTGAAGACTCAACACAAATATTTACTATACAAGGGCTTTATTCCGCCTAGAATTTCTCCATGGGGTGCTACAATACTATTAATGAAGAAGAAGGATGGGTCCCTTAGAATGTGTATCTATTACCTTCAACTCAACAAAGTCACAATCAAGAACAAGCACCTCTCCCTCGGATTGATGATTTATTTGATCAACTCGAAGGTACGAATTAATTTTACAAGATTGACTTGAGGTCGGGATATCACCAACTTAGGATGACAGGTAAAGATATTCCCAAGACGGCATTTCGAACAAGATATGGTCACTATGAGTTCTTAGTAATATTCTTTGGTCTAAATAATGCTCCGACGGAGTTTATGGACCTAATGAATTGTAAGACCTCGAAAATGAGATAAGGTTTTTAGAGCCTAACATGTTCGTCTAAATGTTATAAGGTCCTAAAATGCCTTATTATGTTATAAATAGGCATTGTGCAAAGTTTGAAGTGATTTGGAAGTCGGGCGTCAAGGGACGTCCAAGACGTTCGATGAATAGTCGCTTATGTTCCTCATGTGTGTATGCATGCTTAAATTGTATGAACTGAGTATCATAAGTCTTGAAATGGTTTTAAATGATGCTTAATGTTATTGTATGAAGTTTCGTGAAGTTTGGAGGTCAAACGCCCAAGAACGTCCAAGGCGTTCGAAAGATAGCCCCTAAGACGTTCATCGTATGTCATGTTGGGCTCAAGGCTGTTTGGACGTCTTGTAGGTGTTTGTTTTGGATTAAACTTATGTGGTTGGCCTATAACATGTTAAGGTTTGTAATAGTATTGGAAACGTCCAGGTACGACTTCTAACGGGCCCCACAAGAAGGACCTAAGGCTGCCTAAGACACTCCTTGGGTAGTGTCCCTTGACGGACCCAATGACGGATCGTTGGGCCACCAACAGACCGTCAAGCAGGTCTCGTCGAAGGGGGATTGCCTTGGGAAGGTCTTTATCCAATAATTTCGCTAAGGCATGGGCGACGGAGGCTTCCACGGCTCGTCATGGCCATGACGCCCCGTCGAGCCCCTCATCGCGGATGGCCTGCAGGTTGGCTGCTGCGTGCTGCCACTTAAAGGGGTGAATGGGAAATTCACCCCACATCCTAAACTGATTATTAAGGGTTTATTTAGTTAATTTTAGGTGTATATAAGTCTTTAAAAACGTGATCAACGCATTCCCAAATCCTCTCATATGTTTAAAGCCTTTCCCTCCAAAAAATGTTCTCTCTAAAACCACCATTGTTGGTGAAGCTCAAGAGCTGCTTGGAGATGGATTTTATACGGATGAATCATGAAGTTTTAGAGGTTTTCTTGTAGATAAAGGTATGGTGATCCTTCATCTCTAAGTAACCTTTCACTTGGAGAGTTCTTCTCAATGTTATCAAAGAATGTTTATGCTCAAAGTTCTTCTTCTCCAATCTAGCTATGGGTTCTTTCTCAAAATGTTTTATATGATTAAATCGTGATGAATTGAAGTTAATACAGTGATTTGAATGTGATTTCACTCCAATTGCATGATGAACCCATGTTCCTTCCAAAATTGGTTTAGCTCTTGCATGGGCTTTGTGATCTTGACTTGTTATCGATTGAATTGATTGTATATACTGTTATTTACATGAATTTATGTTGAAATGATGTTGAATGATCCATGAGGATCAATGTATGAAGATTTGAGCATGTTTAGCCTAGTTTTCTATAGTTCACTGTAACATTGGTTTTCTTGTGATCTAAAGTGAATTTCGATTAAGTTGTGGTTCTTGTAGCTATTATTTTAGGTCAATACCATGGTTGAATTGTGGATATAAATCATGTATGACCAAAGTAGAGAAGGCTTGGTTTGAATTAATCTAGGTTCTTCTTGTCCATGAAGTTGTAACTTGTGATCTTGACGTTAGGTTAGTCGCTATAAGAATTGAATATGGTTAATATCTGTAGCTACTGCCTATAATGAAATATGAGGATGAATTATATGTAATTAATACAATATGGGTCAATTCATGATAGGTTGAATATGATTAACCTATGTAAACTTACTTTCCATGAACTCCCTATATGAAACATGCTTGTATCGACCTTAATGGCAAATTGTAGTAGTGTCTCATCTAGATTATGATTTCATTATCTACTTACTTAGGGTGATATGATTCATGAAATATGACCTATAATCCATATGAATGAAATTGATTAACGATCTATGTTCTTCTACTTTCCTAGTATGTGACGTATATGTTATGGTATAATCATGTAGTGACTTGTACATGGTTTCTTATATGTTTAAAGTACATTTAGCTACTTCCATATATGTGTTTTATTTATGAATAAGGTGTATTGATCAATGATGATCAAAGGGTGAGAATTGGGTAAGAATGCTTATTTCCTTTACTCTTCTACTTCTCTATTCCTTTATAGTAATGTTCATATAGCCTTGTATGACATTGTGTGGTATGGTCCACTTATAGTGGCGGTGTTTACTTTATTGTTATTATATATGTGTTGACCATGGCCTTGAAGGCATATTGATGAGCTTATGAACATATGCTTAAGATGATACTATGAGAAGATTATGCTTACTTTCCTATTCTAGTTGTGGATTAGGTTGTGTGGATATTTCATGAGCATGTGTATAACCATGCTAGGGTAAAGTATAGGTGCTGACATTGATGTGTTAAGATGGTAATAAACCCTTACCTATGTACCCCTTATATGAAAGTGTGAATAGCTAAAGTTAGGAGTCTTGATTACATTGTATATATTGTCTTGTCTCCTATGCTATTATGTGTTGTGTGCTATGGTCTTGGAAGTGTAATTTGGTCTAAGAGGGTGGTTGACTTGAGAAGTCATTGATAGCCATTATATTATCATGTTGGTCAATGTACACACACTCTCAATTACATGCATGTTACAAGTAGTATAAGTCATTGTGTCTAAATGATAGGTAGTTCTCATATTCACTAGTGTCTACTACTATGCATGTTAAGGTGATGTTCGTGAGTGTATGATTGTATTCCCTTACTAGGATGACTTGATAGGTATACTAGTATGGGCAAGGGTATGGGACCTTGTCTATGCATTGCACATGTATATCTTGATAGGATAGTTCCTAGGTTTGGATATTATACTTATGAAGGATGATTATATGAACATGTTATGAATATGATATGAAAAAGTATGAATGTGTATAGTTTCTTAGTAGGTTTACATGAAAGTATTGCTCATATGGTTATGCCTATAGACTTATGCATTGATATATGAACATGTGTGACCTTATGTGTTATGTGAAAGGTTTGTTCACTTCTATGTATACACTCACACACATGGATGATCTAGTAATTTAGAGGGGCCTTGTTAGAGGTGCCCAAGAATACTATAAAACTAGATAGATGCTAGAATATGCTATAAGCATATGAGGGATGAATATTCTAAAGCTTATGTTTTAAAAATAAACGTAATAAAGGCTTTTCAATAAAGGGAACTTAACTTAGCACCGAGGGAACTTGACAATGGGAGGTGATGAATTATCCATAGAAGTAAAGACTCATCCTAAAGGTTCCCATGTGATGTTAACTCCCTTCTTTATGGGATATGTCACTTTAAGGGATTCCCATGAGGACCAGCCCACTTTACCAAATGGTATGAATAGGGATATGTACCTCTTAGTTCTTAAACTATGTTTCCACCATAGGATACTAGCTAGTGGATTATACCTTGATAACTATGTTTATATTTGGTTCTACTTTGGCCGGTAGAGCACCTTCCATCGGTGTAAGGTTTGATGACTCCGGATTCCATGTTTAGCACCACATGGTCTATGTCGGTTGAAGTTATGGTTTCACTAAAGGTAAAATGGACAATTAAAGTAATTGAATAGGATCCTAACTAGGAGGAGTTAAGGTAAGTTACTTAGAATAGGTGGAAGTAATGAACCCATCTAGACATTGCATAAGTTACTCCTTAGGAAGTCTTAAGAAGGTACCTTAATAGATATGGTTATCTATGTGTCCTTTATGTATGATATTCTAATCTTGGTTTGACTATGATTATATTGTACTATACTTCTATGATGGCATGTGTTGTCTTGTGTAGATGTTATGTATGGTATTCTCTTGTATTCCTAGAGTGATGCATTGCACCAAATATCCCTAAAGGATTTCTTAGTAAGCAAATGAATTAAAAGAAAGAGTTAATGTTAAGGAGAGTGAGTTCACTGTAAAGTGACCTCTATTTGTACTTAAATTCTATATGTGCTTTTCTATGATGTTTGGCCTTTGATTGTGTTTCTATGAAGTATGTGGATGATATAAATGCTATTGATAAAGGTTTTATGATGATTTACTCAAAAAGGCATGAAGTATGATTTCAAAGGAAATGTCCCTTTTAAATGCATGTTTTTGATGGTTGCCATACTTAGTACATTCTTGTGCTAATCCCATACTTCTTTACTTTTTACACAAAATGTAGGTGTTGGAATGTTTAAAGGAGGTCTATGTTTGAGGAGCTTGATAGGTGATTTCTCAAGCTCAAGGAAAGGAATCCTTAAGTTCAAGGATGTCCTACTAATGTCTTTAATGTAAAGTCTTTAAATATTGTATAGTTATGTAATGAGTCGTATGGGCCGTGTCCCTAATGTATTCTAAAGTTATTGAGTCTAAGATGGCAAGTCTAAGATGGCAAAGAGACTTAGAGTCTAAATATGTATTATGACTTATGTTTTATATATATATGATGTGATGTTTCTAGCATATGATGTGCTATGAAAAGTTTTAAATTTTCCGCTCAATTTACTATGCCAATGCAATGAATGATATGAGAGGCTTGTCTTAGACCTCCGAGAGGTCGACGATGCCGGTTACAATCAAAGATTGTATCCTATCTTCTAGGGTATGGTTTCGGGACGTGACAAACTTGGTATCAGAGCATGAGGTTTATGTAGCGGTTTTAGGTTCTAAAAGTCTCATATTGCCACGTCTAGTAGAGTCTCGTAGCATTGGTGGTGAGTGGCAACACATCAAATGGTACGAGAGGCTATAGGACGATAGAGTTTCCCTTCTTCATCAATCTCATATCGTGCCATAGAACTTAATTCTATAAGATCTCTCTCTTATGTTTTCTTGTCCGGTAGTCTTTTAGATATGGTTGCTTGGATGAGATTGCTCTATGCTTGAGGGAGAAAAGGTGAGTTTAAAATGCTTATCCTTGTTTTATGGTTTGAATGAGTATGGGTGAAGGTGACACTTGTCCTTATTTGATGATGTATAAACTAACTAAGGCGACTTGAAGGGTTAACTAGATTTAGGTAGGGGTATGGGACTCTACCTACGTCTTGCACTAGTTTGCCTTGATGGAGACCTTAGGAGGTTAATACTATGTATGTGTATGATGATATAGTATGCTTGTTCATAAAAATAGTCTTGCATAAAGTGTGAATTGCATGATCTTTATATAATTGGTATGAATTGATTCACATCATCTTAGAGACATGGTGAATTTTCCAAAGAGCATTTAAAGAAGTTTTTGATAAAATCCATGTTTTCTCTTGTTGACTTGCATTTCAATGTGATAATTGTGAAGTTGACTCCATGAGGTAAGGTAAGGAACTTGGTAATAGTCATTTGTAGGTTAAATTGTTTAGCCTTGTAATGGGAGTTGAGTCTCTTCTACAATGAAATATGTCGACTCTCTTGAAAATTTAGTGATTTTGATGATTTGTAATGCAAAATTTTAGGCTCATTCTTGAAAGGTGAAAGCATGTTAAGCTAAGTGTCCATGGGTATGCCTATAATTTTGTTATTTTCCCAAATTAAGGATTACTATAAGGGTGAGTATTATGTTAAGAAAAGAAACTTTGTGTAATGACTTCCTATTTTGTTGTGATGTACTTGGTGTGACTTACCATTTAGATTTCACTAGGAAGAAAAGTATATGCATGTCTTGGCTTGAAAGTTGAGATTTCTCATTTTTAAAGAAATTGATCTTGTACTTTGCTAAGGTGTGAACTCATGATGCATGAAATGTGTTGAGGAGCAAGATATTCCTCCATGTATACAACTAAGCATTGTATGGTTGAGTATGACCTTCATGGTACTAGGTCTAACTAATGAAGATCATTGTAATTTAACTAACTCAAGTTTTGTGCATTAAGGTATGAGTGCCTAACTAACTTTGAGTATGAGTTATGATATGCCTATTAGTAGCTTTTCAAGATTTTCTTGTAATGAATTAAGGCGTAATGATCGTGTTATTATTAGGAGAAGGATGTTCCCCTATGAACATGAAAAGGACTTTTGTGTTTGATGCGTTAAAGAGTGAGTGAGTAATGGTTTTTGCTTGCTTGTGTGGATTGAGTGCTAAAATGATTTGATGATATTTTAAATGTGATGAATTTCTCTTATGTTCATTAAAGTCCTTGTTGTGATTAAAGAGTCCTAAGTGTCATTCGAGGAGTAATGTTCCCAAGTGGGGGATATTGTAAGACCTCGAAAATGAGATAAGGTGTCTAGAGCCTAACATGTTCGTCTTAATGTTATAAGGTCCTAAAATGCCTTATTATGTTATAAATAGGCAGTGTGCAAAGGTTGAAGTGATTTGGAAGTCGGGTGTCAAGGGACGTCCAAGACATTCGACGAATAGTCGCTTATGTTCCTCATGTGTCTATGCATGCTTAAATTGTATGAAATGAGTCTCGTAAGTCTTAAAATAGTTTTAAATGATGCTTAATGTTATTGTATGAAGTTTCGTGAAGTTTGGAGGTCAAACGCCCAAGAACGTCAAGGCATTCGAAAGATAGCCCCTAAGACGTTCATCGTATGTCATGTTGTGGTCAAGGCTGTTTGGACATCTTGTAGGTGTTTGTTTTGGATGAAACTTATGTGGTAGTCCTATAACATGTTAAGGTTTTTAAAAGCGATGGAAACTTCCGGGTACGACTTCTAAAGTGACCCACAAGAGGCCCCAAAAGAAGGACCCAAGGCTGCCTAAGACACTGCCTGGGCAGTGTCCCTTGACGGACCGAATGACGGATCGTTGGGCCACCAACGGACCGTTAAACAGGTCTCATCGTAGGGGGTTTGCCTTGGTCAGGTCTTGAGCCACGAATTTGGCTAATGCATGTGCGACGGAGGCTGCCACGGCCCGTCATGGCCATGACGCCCCGTCGAGCCCCTCATCGCGGATGGCCTGCAGGTTGGCTGCTGCTTGCTGCCACTTAAAGGGGTGAATGGGAAATTCACCCCACATCCTAAATTGATTATTAAGGGTTTATTTATTAATTATAGGTATATATAAGTCTTTAAAAACGTGATCAACCCATTCCCAAATCCTCTCACATGTTTAAAGCCTTTCCCTCCAAAAAATGTTCTCTCTAAAACCACCATTGTTGGTGAATCTCAAGAGCTACTTGGAGATGGATTTTATATGGATGAATCATCAAGTTTTAGAGGTTTTCTTGTAGATAAAGGTATGGTGATCCTTCATCTCTAAGTAACCTTTCAGTTGGAGAGTTCTTCTCAATGTTTTCAAACAAAGTTTATGATCAAAGTTCTTCTTCTCCAATCTAGCCATGGGTTCTTTCTCAAAACATTTTTAATGATTAAATCATGATGAATTGAAGTTAATACAGTGATTTGAATGTGATTTCACTCCAATTGCTTGATGAACTCATGTTCCTTCTAAAATTGGTTTTGCTCTTGCATGGGCTTTGTGATCTTGACTTGTTATCGATTGAATTACGATTCCCTTGCGTTGAATTGATTGTATATACTGTTATTTACATGAATTTATGTTGAATTGATGTAGAATGATCCATGAGGATCAATGTATGAAGATTTGAGCATGTTTAGACTAGTTTACTATAGTTCACTGTAACATTGGTTTTCTTGTGATCTAAAGTGAATTTTGATTAAGTTGTGGTTATTGTAGCTACTATTTTAGGTTAATATCATGGTTGAATTGTGGATATAAATCATGTATGACCAAAGTAGAGAAGGCTTGGTTTGAATTAATCTAGGTTCTTGTTGTCCATGAAGTTGTAACTTGTGATCTTGACGTTAGGTTAGTCGCTATAAGAATTGATTATGGTTAATGTCTATAGCTGCTGCCTATAATGAAATATGAGGATGAATTATATGTAATTAATACAATATGGTTCAATTCATGATAGGTTGAATATGATTAACCTATGTAAACTCACTTTCCATGAACTCCCTATATGAAGCATGCTTGTATCGATCTTAATGGCAAATTGTAGTAGTGTCTCATCTAGATTATTATTTCATTAGCTACTTACTTAGGGTGATATGATTCATGAAATATGACCTATAATCCATATGAATGAAATTGACTAACGATCTATGTTCTTCTACTTTCCTAGTATGTGACGTATATGTTATGGTATAATCATGTAGTGACTTGTACATGGTTTCTTATATGTTTAAAGAGCATTTAGCTACTTCCATATATGTGTTTTATTGATGAATAAGGTGTATTGATCAATGATGATCAAAGGGTGAGAATTGGGTAAGAATGCTTATTTCCTTTACTCTTCTACTTCTCTATTCCTTTATAGTAATGTTGATGAAGCCTTGTATGGCATTTTGTGGTATGCTCCACTTATGGTGGCGGTGTTTACTTTATTGTTATTATATATGTGTTGACCATGGACTTGAAGGCATATTGATGAACTTATGAACATATGCTTAAGATGATACTATGAGAAGATTATGCTTACTTTCCTATTCGAGTTGTGGATTAGGTTGTGTGGATATTTCATGAGCATGTGTATAACCATGTAAGGGTAAAGTATAGGTGCTGCCATTGATGTGTTAAGATGGTAATAACCCCTTACCTATGTACCCCTTATATGAAAGTGTGAATAGCTAAAGTTAGGAGTCTTGATTACATTGTATATATTGTCTTGTCTCCTATGCTATTATGTGTTGTGTGCTATGTACTTGGAAGTGTAATGTGGTATAAGAGGGTGGTTGACATGAGAAGTCATTGATAGCCATTATATGATCATGGTGGTCAATGTACACACACTCTCACTTACATGCATGTTACAAGTAGTATAAGTCATTGTGTCTAAATGATAGGTAGTTCTCATATTCCCTAGTGTCTACTACTATGCATGTTAAGGTGATGTTCATGAGTGTATAATTGTATTCCCTTACTAGGATGACTTCATAGGTGTACTAGTATGGGCAAGGGTATGGGACCTTGTCTATGCATTGCACATGTGTATCTTGATAGGATAGTTCCTAGGTTTGGTTCATATGCTTTTGAAGGATGATTATATGAACATGTTATGAATATGATATGAAGAAGTATGAATGTGTATAGTGTCTTAGTAGGTTTATATGAAAGTATTGCTCATATGGTTATGCGTATAGACTTATGCATTGATATATGAACATGTGTGACCTTATGTGTTATGTGAAAGGTTTGTTCACATCTATGTATACACTCACACACATGGATGATCTAGTAATTTAGAGGGGCCTTGTTAGAGGTGCCCAAGAATACTATAAAACTAGATAGATGCTAGAATATGCTATAAGCATATGAGGAATGAATATTCTAAAGCTTATGTTTCATAAATAAACGTAATAAAGGCTTTTCAATAAGGGGAACTTAACTTAGCACCGATCGAACTTGACAATGGGAGGTGATGACTTATCCATAGAAGTAAAGGCTCATCCTAAAGGTTCCCATGTGATGTTAACTCCCTTCTTATGGGATATGTCACTTTAAGGGATTTCCATGAGGAGCAGGCCACTTTACCAAATGGTATGAATAGGGATATCTACCTCTTAGTTCTTGAACTATGTTGCCACCATAGGATACTAGCTAGAGGATTCTACCTTGATAGCTATGTTTAATTTGGTTCTACTTTGGCCGGTAGACCACCTTCCATCGGTGTAAGGTTTGATGACACCGGATTCCATGTTTAGCACCACATGGTCTATGTCGATTGAGGTTATGGTTTCCCTAAAGGTAAAATGGACAATGGAAGTAATTGAATAGGATCCTAACTAGGAGGACTTAAGGTAAGTTACTTAGAATAGGTGGAAGTAATGAACCCATCTAGACATTGCATAAGTTACTCCTTAGGAAGTCTTAAGAAGGTACCTTAATAGATATGGTTATCTATGTGTCCTTTATGTATGATATTGTAGTCTTCGTTTGACTATGATTATATTTTACTATACTTCTATGATGGCATGTGTTGTCTTGTGTAGATGTTATGTATGGTATTCTCTTGTATTCCTAGAGTGATGCATTGCACCAAATATCCCTAAAGGATTTCTTAGTAAGCAAATGAATTAAAAGAAAGAGTTAATGTTAAGGAGAGTGAGTTCACTGTAAAGTGACCTCTATTTGTACTTAAATTCTATATGTGCTTTTCTATGATGTTTGGCCTTTGATTGTGTTTCTATGAAGTATGTGGATGATATAAATGCTATTGATAAAGGTTTTATGATGATTTACTCAAAAAGGCATGAAGTATGATTTCAAAGGAAATGTCCCTTTTAAATGCATGTTTTTGCATGGTTGCCATACTTAGTACATTCTTGTGCTAATCCCATTCTTCTTTACTTTTTACACAAAGTGTACGTGTTGAAATGCTTAAAGGAGGTCTATGTTTGAGGAGCTTGATAGGTGATTTTTCAAGCTCAAGGAAAGGAATCCTTAAGTTCAAGGATGTCCTACTAATGTCTTTAATGTAAATTCTTTAAATATTGTATAGTTATGTAATGTGTCGTATGGGCGGTGTCCCTAATGTATTCTAAAGTTATTGAGTCTAAGATGGCAAAGAGACTTAGAGTCTAAATATGTATTATGACTTATGTTTTATATATATATGATGTGATGTTTCTAGCATATGATGTGCTATGAAAAGGTTTAAATTTTCCGCTAAATTTACTATGCCAATGCAATGAATGATATGAGAGGATTGTCTTAGACCTCCGAGAGGTCGACGATGCCTGTTACAATCCAAGATTGTATCCTATCTTCTAGGGTATGGTTTCAGGACGTGACATGAATATGGTGTTTCGAAGTTACCTAGATTCATTTGTCATTGTCTTCATTGACGACATCTTGATATATTTGAAAAATGAGGGTGAACACATGGACCATTTGAGAGTGGTGTTACAAGTGCTTATGGAACACCAATTGTTTGCCAAGTACAGCAAATGTGAGTTTTGGTTGAGGTCGTTAGCGTTGCTTTGTCATGTCATCTCTAGTGAAGGTGTAGACGTTCATCCAAAGAAGACCAAAGTGGTCAAAAATTGTCCTATACATTTGGATCCTACAAATATTAGGAGTTTCTTAGGCCTAGACGGTTAATATAGAAGGTCTGTTGACGGGTTTTAGTCTCTTGCTTCTCCCTTGACAACCTTGACTCCAAAGAATGTGAAATTTGAGTGGTCAGAGAAATCTGAAAAGAGCTTCCAAATTTTGAAGGATAGGCTTACTTCTGCTCCGGGATTGACCCAACCAAAGGGTACTAAGGGTTTTTTAGTTTATTGTGATGCATTCTGAGTCAGTTTCTGGTGTGTTCTTATTCAACATGGCAAAGTTATATCCTATGCTTCTAGGCAACTCAGAGTTCATGAGAAGAATTATCTGACTCATGGCCTTGAGTTAGCGGCCGTGGTATTTTCCTTGAAAATATGGACACATTATCTCAATGGGGTTCATGTTGATGTGTATACATACCATAAAAGTCTTCAATTGTATTCACTCAAAAGGAGTTGAATCTCCGGCTAAGGAGATGGTTAGAGTTGTTGAAAGATGTTTAAATCAGTGTTCTCTATCACCCCGACAAGGCTAATTTTGTAGCGGACGCTCTAAGTCGTTTGTCCATGGGAAGTGTGTCCCATGTGGAAGAAGCCAAGAGAAACCTAGTGAAAGATGTTCATAGGTTGGCTCGTTTATAGTTTCGAATTGAAGGTTCTCCAAATGGTGATGTAGTGGTACATAATAACTCCGAGTCATCTTTGGTGGTTGAGATGAAGTCTAAGCAACACCTTGATCCATTATTGATGTATTTGAAAGAACCGGTTCTTGGAAAGATGAATGAGTCATTCTCCCAAGGAGGGTATGGTGTTCATATGTACCAAGGGAGATTGTGTGTGCCTAATCTGGATGATTTGAGGAGTAGGATCCTTGCAGAAGCACATGGAGCCCGTTACTCTATTCATCCGGGTTATACAAAGATGTACCATGACCTTAGAGATGTGTTTTTTGCAGGGATGGCCAAAAAAGGGATATTGTGGAGTTTGTTGCAAAGTGTCCCAATGGCTAACAAGTGAAGGCCGAGCACCAAAAGCCGAGTGGTTTACTACAGGAAATCCAAGTTCCTACTTGGAAATGGGAAAATGTCAATATGGATTTCGTAGTAGGTTTGTCTCAAACTCTAAAGCAATATGACTCTATATCAGTGGTAGTGTATATATTGACCAAATCCGCTAACTTTATTCCCGTTAAGTCTACTTATTCAACAGAAATTTATGCAAGAATCTGTATTGACAAGATAGTGAGTCTTCATGGGGTTCCTTTGTCCATCATATCGAATAGAGGTGCTCAATTTACATATAGGTTTTGGAGATCATTTCAAAGAGGTTTAGGTACTCAAGTGAAATTAAGCACCTCTTTTCATGCTCAAACGGATGGTCAAGCGGAGCAGACTATTAAAACTCTTGAAGATATGCTTAGAGCTTGTATCATTGACTTTAAGGGAAATTGGCATGAACATTTGCCTTTGGTGGAGTTCTTGTATAATAATAGTTTTCATTCATCCATATCTATGTCTCCTTATCAAGCTTTGTATGGTAGGAGGTGTGGATCTCCTATTGGGTGGTTTGAGGTTGGCTAGTCTTCGCTTCTTAGTTCCGATTTGATCTATAAGACTTTAGAGAAAGTTCATATCTTATGGAACCGGTTGGAAACAGCCTAGAGTAGGCTAAAGTCTTATGCCGATCATAGGAGAAGTGATTTAGAGTTTGAAGAAGGTGATAAGGTGTATCTAAAAATTTCACCTATGAAAGGAGTGGTAAGATTTGGCAAGTAAGTGAAGTTGATTCCTCATTATGTGGGTCCGTATGAAATATTGCTAAGGGTTGGTAAGGTATCTTATGAGTTGAAACTCCCTAGTGAACTATCTTTGGTTCATCCGGTTTTCCATGTTTCCATGCATAAGAAGTGTATCGGTGATCCCGAGTCTATTCTTCCTGTTGAGGTTCTTGTTGTAAAAGAGAACCTCACTTATGAGGAGATTTTGGTTAAAATCCTTGATCGTCAAGTGAAGAGGAAGATTATCAAAGAGGTGGACTCCGTAAACGTGTTATGGAGAAACAACCTAGTTGAGGGAGCAACATGGGAGGCGGAGGCCAACATGAAGTCCCATTATCCTCATCTCTTTCCTAATGAAGGTTAGTTGTCTTACTAATAATCAAAATAATGACTAAATTTGAAGTTGCTTTGATTTTTGGTGAAGTTTTGCAAAAATGTTCATGTTACAGTGAATTAGAGTGAAGTTATGCCTATAGACTTGAAAATTGTCAATTTCACCTATTTTGAGATATGTTGTGCGTGTTGATATAGTGAGTCTTTATGAAACGATATTGAGCATGTTAATAGTTTGAGTTCTGGCATAATTGACTCCTCATTGATATGTTGAGCTTATGTTGTTGTGAGAAGGAAATTCCTCATAGTGTGATTTTGAGCTGTTGTATGGAGTAATTGATGTTTTTAATTCCTATGTGTAAACGCATTATTGATGTTGTAACTCATATTTGTATGTGTTGTTGGTTGGGCAGCTACTTTTGAGTCTATTCCTTTCTTCCAAAAGATTATAGTGTCAATCGGGGACGAATGTTCCTAAGGGGGGATAATGTAACACTACGAAATTCTAAGGCGTGTTCTAGAGCCTAACATGAGTGTATAAAGGTTGTGTCACTATTTTGAGGTGAATTTTAATGTATATAAGTCATTTAGGAAGTTCTAGAATCAAAGCGTCGAGGAACATCCATGATGTCCGGAAACTAGTTCATTAACGTGCTAGTGGGCCTCATCTTATTTCACTTAGTTTTAGGAGTCAGAAACTGATGAAATTTGGTGGTAACGTGTCTAACACGTATTAGAGTTATTTTATAGTCGAAACGTCCAAGTACGACCCCCCAAGGACAAACAAAAGGGTCCTTAAGGAGGACCTTTCATGTTTGGCAAAAAGCTGTCAAACAATAGTGCCACCGATGGTTGCCAACTGACGAGGCATCGATGGCCACCGTCAATGGACACTTAGTGTAACAACCCTAAAAATGGATATGATAAGTAATGCTTAATGTGTCAAGAATGCCTACAATTAGACCAGGGTTCACACGGATTGATGCGCGTAGAATCAGACCTCGGAACCCTTACTACAGCCAAGCCAACTATCTTGGGGAGTTAGTTGAGCTTGGAAAGGTTGGGTCCAACCATGTAGGGCTCTCGAATACGAAGATTTACTCAAATGAGTCTTTACCAGACTTAAAAAGGGGAAATCTTAGGTTCGGAGGGTCTAGGGGTAAAATGGTCTTTTTCCTGGCTAAGGATAGTATCGTAATTATCCTAAATATATAATTAATTATTTAATTAATAAGGTGGAGGGGAAATTTGGGGAGAGAGGGCCGAAAATGGGCTCTTGAAGTGAAGTCTTGCTCCACCCGGGTTTGAACCTAGGTGGAAGCAATGAATTAAAGTGATTTTTATTTAAGTTATTAAATTAATGTAATGTAATTAATTAATAATTATTATTCATTAGCTGATTTAAAATAAAATCGAAATCAGATTTTTTTTATAATTAAACAAAACCTTATTGACTAAGTCCTAAACTAGACTCCTAAGCCTCATACAACTCCCACTCTCTCTCACGTCTATATCTCAACTCTCACGTTCAATCCCTCTTGTTTCTCTCTGCCAAAAATAACGTTTAGGAAGAGGAAAATAACCAAAGTTCTTCACACTTGAAGAACTCACACAAAATCTCCATAAATCAAACGTTAATCGCACGTTAGGCTAAGGGAGGTTGTCCGTCGAGCGGTGTTGACATTGAGGAGGCTTAGACGTGATCTTGGGTGGAGTTTTTGGGCAGCAAGTTGAGGGTTTAACGTCAAAAAGGTATGGGTTTTCTTCTCTCTTTGTCCCTTTCCCAAGAGACCCCTTAAGATTCAGATTATTCAGTCCGAAAAGTAGGAT
Source organism: Solanum sitiens (assembly GCA_016801875.1). Lineage (NCBI taxonomy): Eukaryota > Viridiplantae > Streptophyta > Magnoliopsida > Solanales > Solanaceae > Solanum > Solanum sitiens. The sequence goes on from JABWTJ010000606.1 coordinate 446,304, forward strand.
TGTTCCCCTTTACATGCCCCTGTCACTAGATCCCAATGAATCGTAGGTTGGGTATGATTGCTGGTAGATTTAGGTGCATGTTATGTTTTCGTGATGAATATGATTATGTTTGTGTACTTGAAATCGTATGAAAGACAACCCATGTGTTCGAAATTATGTGAAAGTCTGTGTGTGCAAGCATGTTACACTGACTAAGGTTCTCGAGTTAAGGCTCCAAAATTGATAATGTTATGGTTGTCATTTTATGTGCATAAACCTGTGTAAATAGTGATGTTCATTTAAATTAAAGTGTGGCTTATTTGAGTACCAATCTTTTGGCTAAACGAATTTATGAAAAATGCACCACAAAACGTAATATATGATCTATGAATTTCCCTAATAGTTCAAGTGAAAGTGTTGGTGAAAATGAGATGAAAAATGACTAAATTTCCAGCAAACTTACAAGTTTGGTTTAGGCTAAATAAATATGAATAAATCTGGAAATTATTTGAGCGTAAAAGGGATGAGGTCACCAGGATTCGAACCCATGACCTCACCCGTGAACTGCCTTAAAAACGTGAAGAAAAAGATTGGGGGTCGGGGGACTCGATCTCGAGTACTGGCTGTAAAGTGAAGTACAAATAAAAATTTAAGAAATGAGAGGAGTGGGATTCGAACCCACAACCTCTCGATCATAAGTTAAGGAAGGAGAAATAAAAAGAAAAGTGAGGCGTGGGAATCGAACCCACGACCTCTAGGCGAAAAGGGGAGAACTAAAAGAAAATAAAGTGAGGCTGTGGTGGTTCGATCCCACAACCTCACTGCCAACGCAGAAATAGTCAACATTTAAAAGAAATTAAAGTAAGGAGGCTGTGGGGGTTCGACCCCACAACCTCTCAGTCCCAAACGAGTAAAAGAAAAATAAAGAGAAAAGAGGCAATGTTGTTGGGGCTCGATCTCGGGTCCCAACGCCTTAAATGAACGAGATTAAAGAAAATAAAAAGAAAATATTAAGTGTTGTTCAAGGGATTTTAACATTGGTTCCCTTGCCCAAATTCCGTAATGATACATAAGTCATACATGAATTAAATGTTCAAGAATAATGCCACTACTTAGACCGAAATCTAGATCTTGGCATACATACAGGATACATAAGTCTTGTACTACATAATCTTAGGAAGATATGAGTCACTTAACGAACTATGAATGAAGCCTCATGGCTTGTATGTATAGACCCATAAGTCTAGCATACGTTTAAAAATAAGTGAACCGAAGATGTACGTAATTAAATGATGTAACCCTAGAAGGTTTATGTACGAGCCTGAAATACACTAAATGGCCAAGAGCATTGGCATACGATGAAATGATTAATATGTAATGAAACGATCAAACCTAGAAGGTTTAAGTAAGAGTGTGAAACACACAAATGGCCAAGTGCACTGGCATATGATGAAATGAACATTCACGTAAAATGGGGTGAGCAATTATAAAGAGCAAATGAACTAATGTTAATGAATGTGGTGACAACATGATATGAGGCTAATGTAAAAGATGAGAACAATCTCAAATGAGACTATGTAAATGTCACCAAAACGTACTCACCTATGAGAGTGTAAAGTTAATGAAGAGACCAGTCTCTATGAACACTCTAATGAAAGTATTGAGATTAACACACTTAATACTAATGATGAGATGACATATCATCTATTGAGCTATGATGTCCTCATACTAGAAGCCAGCTTCTATGACGTATGAGTTGAATGTAATTGACCTTTATACTAAGCACCGATAGACTAGCTATGAGCGGTGATGCCTTCTTTCAGGAAGGGCGGAGGTTCACGTAACTCTAATGAGATGAGACTGTCCAGCATGCTGGGTATGGGTCTCCTTATATCTCCTAGTCTTCGAATCTATACTGCCAATATAGGGATCTGGCGGGGTTCAATTCCTATGTACGCTAGCATGTTTTGGGTCACCTTGGCCGGTGATTCCACCTCTTTTCGGTGTGGGGAAGACACTGGATTTCATGATGCTCACATGTTCTATGTCGGTTAAAGTTAAAGTTCCCAATGAATGAATGAGGCCAACCTCAAATGATGCACATAATGAAATGAACGATACCAAAGGTGTTAGGATAAGATAATCAAGAGGTGAGCTAGACTCAAGTAATGACACTAGGTTATTCTTGATCATTGCACAGCAAACACGTTGAGAGTCTTAAACAACATCCTAGGTATAGCTGTTGTTTACACTAGCTTATGAATGAATTAAATGAAGTACGTATCAATGAATGAAGCAGAGTCTGTGTTTGCTATTGAAGACTCCCTAGTTGAGGTCTCATATGTTGAGACCTCATTTTGGAAAGTCTTAATGTCAAGTCCATGATTCCAAGGTCTCATGGCATATGAATGAATGGTATGAAAGATGTTATGTGCTATATGCAATATGATATGTGTTATGTGTAAGATGTTATCTGATGTGTGCAATATGATAAGTATGATGATTTATGTTACTCTCATGGCATGACTTTCCTAATCCAAATTTGGAAAGATCAGTATCATTCCTAATCCAAATATGGAAAGCTCACTGACTTTCCTACCAAATTTGGAAAGCTCACTAACTTTCCTAATCCCAATTTGGCAAATCCACTGACTTGACTTTCCATAATCATGCTGTTAGGAAAGAACTATTCTTACTCATGCTTGTCCTTGGTGTGTGCTTGCATATACCCATACTTAGTACAAGTGTGTACTAATCCCATACCACTCTATATTTTTAGGTGCAGGCACAGGTGGACGCTAGAGCTTACAGGTTGACATTGCAGCTCTCCGGATGTGGAGCTTTCATCCGGACTCGGTAGGCCCTCATGCTTTCGAGGATGTCTACCATTATTATCTAGCTTAGATGTAGGGTTTATCTAGTGGAGCATGTTCCACTTGTGTTTCTTTCCACTTTCATTTCATACTTTGTATTGGTGCCGTTTTGGCAAAAATACGTTTAATGCAATTATGAACTATTTCTTTCATTTGATTATCTCTATATTAGATGGTTGATTTGTGAACGCCTATGATGTTATGTTTAAAATGTTTAGCATAAAATAAGAAAACAAAAATTTCAAATTTTCCGCTAAAATTAACCTAGATGAAGTAAGAATGACGTATGTAGGCTTGTCTGCGACTTCTGAGAGGTCAACGACGCCGGTCTCGTTTGGGGTCTAGATTTCGGTCGTGAAAAAGTTGGTATCAGAGCACTAGGTTAAATTCCGAGGATATTAAGTTCACATCAATCATATTGAGTAGTTTCTAAGTCATGGTAGTGAAGTGCACCACTATGCTGAATTAGAGACTGCATGATGCATAGGAAATATTCCCTTCTTCTGATCTTATCGTGCTTTTCCTAATGTCTACTTTCTTGGTGTTATGAGCGTGTCTAACATCAATCTTTGTTGTTTTCAGATAATGAATACTAGGAGAACCATTGGTCATAGGAAAGGAGGTG